>OX381716.1:22539522-23049151 GCA_947462335.1 Harmothoe impar
GTGCATACACAGAGAGAAGAAACAGCGTCAAAAGGGAGTCCAGGTTGCCTCCGTTTCTTCTTTCTGTGTACTTTTGCAATTGCCCACCTTTCAATGCGGAATGTAATTTGTAAATGAATGCCTCCTTAACAGTAGCTTTAGTGATGTATAGATTATTGCAAAAAAGTGCACTGTCAATATTCAGTTGCCCTTTTCTAGGTGTACACTATAGAATCGACTGTAGGTGCACAGTTTCTTGGTTCCCAAACTCCTGTAAAACAACAGCAGATGCTGTATAACTACAACAGTTTCTACTGTATACCGATAATTACTATTTACAGTGTATGTACCAATAAAACGTTACATCATGGCAGGGGTTAGAAGAAGGAGAGGAAATAGTCAGCAAGATGAACACATTGCCCAACTCAAGTGTTCCTGTAATACCAAACACAACTTCCGCTGTGCTCCACTTGGGTTTATACCCGATACAACGCCACATAATGGTCACCGTCCTGAGAGCTCCACTCATAAATCTACGTCATAGTGCGTGTAACTGCTGCCAGGACTACATACGTCACCATCCGTCAAAAGAGCCCCTTCCCCACTCTCCAACCAAAGCATTCTGCTGGATGCCTAGAATCTCTGCACCAGCTGTCCTGCATGTTAGCAATACTGTGGGACAGACTTTGGTCACAGACTTGGTCTATTATGAAGACTTGTGCCTCTACATGGGTAAAAATCGACACGGGCGACACGGCGACACAGCCGTTTTAGGCCCTTTTAAAAATCGACGGACACAGGAAAATCGGGTATTAAAATCGACACACAGGTTTTTTTTCTCTATGTTCTTATATAGCTAAAAATTGACACAATGCCACTGCCCTACTGCTAAAATTCGACCCGGCGACACGGTCAAAATTGCTGGTACCCATGTAGAGGCACAGACTTAACTATACATTTCGGTGTATTATGATCAGTCCCATCTCATATCATGAGGTCAGAATCTCAGGTAGTTAATGAATGTGGTCTGTGTCCATGTCTCAGGGTGTGTAATGAAGTTGTGTAAAGAGAGAAAAGGACAAGGTCAAACAAGAGTCAGGCTCGTAACCCATGTGAATCTTTCTTTCAGAATGGAGTCAGACTTTTTTTTAACCCTTCCCAAAGAGTCAGGTAACTGTAAGATTTAGATACAGTTAATCAGGTGTTTCGCCTGTTAGACTGGCTTCAGTGCAGTAGTACAACATTGAGTCTCAAGTTTCTCATGTGTTTTCTTCTGGATCCTGCCAGAGGAGGACAGAGCTTTCAGTATAGGCATGATATAACAGGAGCAATGTCTGCTCTGAGATGAGCCCCCCCCCCTAGGACAATGAGAACAGCGCGTCTGTCCACATTCAATGCGGCTCGTTAGCCACAAAAAGAGAAACACCCACATGGTGGGGCCGCGATCGCTGCAGAGCGGAAGTGAGGGTATGGAGCAGTCCTACACTGGTGCCCCATGCTGAGTGGGTGGCCAGTGTAGAGGGAGTCCAGGCACGACAGCACAGGGGTGCCGACTGGGGTGTATTCCAGACACGCTCAACAGGGGGCGCCACTAGTTCCGCATACGGGTACTCCCCGGCCGGCGTCCCATTCTGAGCTTTATCAAAGTGAGGCTGGACCAATTACAGCCGGTTTCCGGCCACCTAGTGGTGGCGTCCGTCACTACCCCAGGGAACCGTGATACCCGGATGAATGGCTAGCCATTTTGGGACGAAGGGTGCAAAGGGTGGGAGGATGGAATGAGCATCCCCTGCTGGACCAATCAAAAGGCTGCATTTAGCTTAGCTTCCATCCGATCCACAACTACAGGCCGTTTGTCAGCCATCTTGGATGGGTTAATTACGCTGTGTTTCCGTTTGCCGGCTTCGCTTCCCGACCACACGACATCTGAGATAACAACCTACTTGGTGGCCACTCTATTTCCTCTCCCATGTAAATGCTTACAAGTGCTGCGCCCCTCTATCCATGAATGCTAGACCACTGCTGGAGCTAGTCCAGGGAAATAGAAATAAAAGCGAAAAATGTTATTTTTCCCAGCCTCCATCTTGGATTTGCGATGAATGTCGTTGGCTGTCAACATAAGGGCTAACAAGGCCACAACTTGCCGCTGATAACCTTTTGATCATGCCATTTCTGTCATCTTGATTAAACTTTAAAGAAAATGCACCTTGTTACCACTGGGGAGCCGTCTTCTTATTACAGCCCAACGGTAACATATCAACCGCCAACGAGCTCAGCTACCTTTCTCGTTTGACCCCGGGCGCGTAGGTATAAATCCCCCTGGGCGGGCGAGATAAGCATAACGATTCGAAAAAGAAGGAGTGGCCGAGGGGATAGAAAAATCGCTATGGCAGTATAAATAATATCCTGGAGAAACTAATTGAAATTAATTGCCCCCGGGACGCTAGGCAGTGTCGGGGTGGGCGATAAAGAAGGTAGCGGCGGCTTTGCATGTGTTGGTTTTATTCATTAGAAGGTAGGTTTCAGCATTCTGCAGGTTGGGGAGTGGGGAGGGGCGGTATGCTGGTCACGTGGGGCGTAGTTAACCCCTGCTGAGGACGCATGCGCACCAATAAAACAGACGCCAATAGCCAGAGTGCAGACAGCACAGAGCAGGAGGTGGCAGGACGGGTCACTCTGAGGGGGAGGTCCACTCGTGAATACCTCTCTGAGCGGTCAGTATCTCTAGGGAGGCATCACTCTCATAACACATCCTTGGTCTTAACTCAAACCCAGGTTCAGAAATGATCATACCTTAGCCACTGGTAGCTGAAGGTGGTTATATTCTTGCAGAGAGGTATTGGGCTGAGGGGATGCCATCTCTGTACAGAATGAAGGTTGGATGAGGGAGGGGACTGGGGCTGGGCGCGGCTAGCAGAGGGACTGAGGTGGTGTGAAGTCATCCACAGTGAGGTAGGCTCTCTGCACAGGACGGACAGCGATGTGCTTGGCCGTGTGTGTATGTGGGGGGGGGGGCAGTATCAAGGTGGGCCCAGTGTTAGAGGGAGGGCATTATACAGTCAACTCGCTCTAATGTGGGCACCCTTGGGGCTATGAAAAAGTGGCCGCATTGGTGGGGTGACTGCATTGGAGGGAGTCATTTTCTATACATTGTAGTATGTTTGGGACTATGAAAAGTGTATTCATTAGAGGGATTGGCTGCACTGGAGGGGTGGCCGTTAAGAGGGAGTTGACTGTAGTCTATTTGCACCGTTTCCAATGCAAAAGGTAAAAAGTGTGAATATTCTATGTAAATTGGGTTTCAGTAGGAATGTTCAAGGTCTGTTTTGAGTTACTGACGGAATTTTCAAGAAGCTACGACCAAATTGTTTCATTTTGAATTCGAAAAACTGGAATGGTTTCCATGGCAACCAGAAAGTCCAATATGTGCCAATTTCCCGCAGAAAAATTACTTTAAAGCATTTTTGGGTATGTCTTTCACTATTTCGCCATTCTGATGCCCCCTGGTGGCCAAAACCGGGGCTAAACATACCCTGCGAAGGTCCCTTTTCACGTGTTGAGCCACATTCAAGAACAAATGGTCCTCAGAATGTTACACCCTTCACCATGTCAACCTAAATCATCCTCAAAGCTGAATTCGGCCCCAATATGAGAGGTCCCAACGTGAGAGGTGTTGGGTGTCAGGTTTGCGTGAGGGGGGGGGGGATTCTCTGGTATTGTTGTGTATTTTTTTTCTCTTAATGATTTTCCTTTTTTTAATCAGGGAGATTTTAAACAAATTACATTTAGACGCCTCGGAAATTTGAGGAGTCCAACCTAGGGACTGTTTTTAAAGCAATCAACAAGATTTCCTTTGTGGGGCTCCACGAAACAAACAGAATCCTCCCATAAAAGGGGCCATGGTTTTTGAGCTCCCTAGGATATCCTCTTGCAAATAACATGTTCCATGGATCATGGCTGAACTCAAATGAAAATGTTACAATATGGGATTTTAGCAAGAAATCAATTGATATTCATCGATATTTCAATCAAATCTGTTTGAAGTGGTAACTAACTCTAGTATAGTCATAGAATATAACCCCCATTGCGAATCCTACGTAGAATCCTGTGTCAGTGTAAAATGCAATATATTTTCACTTTTTGGGGAAGTGGCAGTGGGACCTACCGTTTGCTCAGTATCGCTGAATCAAATTGTGAACATGATAATAAAATATCTTTTAATTCAGCCAAAGTGTGCTCGGACTATAGTATGCATCAGAGATCAGCTGAGGGTTTTCCATCCTATAGACCACCTCTTTCCAGACCACTCTGAGCTATGAGGCAGTTATACACATCCAAAAAAGAAATAGGCAAATCACCTCAGTGCAGTCACCCTCGTCACTCACTGCGCAGTTTTCAATTTGGCAAACGGTGAGAAAACAGCCCAAGATGAATGAGCTTTCTGACCGGAAACAGGCGCCGGGAGGCATGCGCACTGGGCATCTCTATCAGCGGGACGCAGGTGTTAAGACTCTTAGCACATCCCGACTTCCGCTTCCGCTATGCCTTCCCAGCGTTCCCTGTCATCAGGCCGTCATCCTATTGGCCGGTTGTGGTCACGTGATGGACGGCTGGTGGGCGCTGATTGGCTGACGTGGGGGCGGGATTAGAGCCCCACACTGACTGCTTACAGGGCTGCTCATTGGCTGACGGTATGGGGCACCAAGTGGGCATCAAGTGAGGGACTTAGGGTAGATTCACCATGAGTCGCACACATACCCTAAGACGGACAGTGGAAGTAAAGGTTATTTATGTACAAAGGCCACGACTTCAAATGTTTGATTTTTGAAAAGAATAACACTCAAACTTTACCTCAATTCACAAATAAAGACCTTAAAACGCTTAGATAACCACAAAATCAAGTGACTGTCTCTAGGTATGTGTCCGACTCTAGGTGAATCTACGCTAGTCTGCTTCTACAGTATGGCTGCCATCTTTAGTTTTCACTGGACACTGCGATAAGCAATGATTAGACATATCCAGATGGGTACTTGTATATCCCTATGTACGATGGATACTTGCATTCCATTTCCATAGTGGGGTGAATACTGTCTGTTATAACATCGGTTAAAGAGTTAACCGCTTGTTTCCTTCGTCTGGTTTTCAGGTATCAATGTTGTACCGCACTGAATCTGTTCTAACAGGCGAAGCAGCTGAACCATCTTCTGACTAGCCTTCGACCTGATCCCTCTAAGTCTAAGATAGCAATTTGAAAAACGGAGCGTGTTCCCCAAGGATGAGAATAGTTATACAAAATGTAGATCTTGGGGAGTCTTCAAATCGTCAAACGGGGGAGGGGGAGGGCGTTTAAGTCTTCTAGCAAAAGATGGCCGAACACCCTCAAAATCTACCCCGCCACATCCTTTGGATATGCATATATACATGTAAACAACAATTCAACTCGTTTAGTAAAGAAATGTGCAAACAAGATATTCTACAAGTTGTAGACTTATCTGCCATCATTAAGCGGTTGGAATTGAACATGTTCTGGGAGCTATTTTGTATACGTAAGGATATTGTAGTGTGTGATGTGGATAGTGCCTGTAGTCCCTAGGTTTAGGCAGAGATAAGGTACGAGTGTCTGCTAGGAGGGTGGCGTCCTGCTCTACCCCCTCTACTCTCCCAGCACAGTTTCAATTAAGACTCTGCCAAAAGGCCCGGACTCGCAGAACTCTTCTGTGGAAAAAGGGCCGAAAATGTTCGGTACTACTTGTTTGCTATCCTATTGTCATCACACATTGCCATCTCAATACACCAAAAATAGTTCCCAGGAACATGTCCAATTTGGACCATCAAAACATATCCAATACTACTATAATTTCAAACAGTTGGCCTTCATCTATCCCTTAACATATTTGAATCAAATTATAGTTGTATAAATGAGTATCTCAAAAGCATGATGTCGGTAAGTTTTCAGGGAAATCCTGTGTGTTTTGGCAGAGATGGAAGTAGTGTTGGTACAAAACGAATGGAAGAATCTGCTAGGAGATTGGTCTACCCGCACGCCTCCTGGTGAGGGGTAATTCAGGAACCTATCAGCGCCACCACGCGGGCGGGCAGTGCGTCACGGCGACCAGCTCCCCAGCACGGCACAGGCCCTGGCGAAGGGGTGGCACTTTGTACATCAAAAACAAGAAAGCTAAATTGCCTGTGTATAAAATAGTTAAAAGCTCTGTACAACTTTGATTAGGTTCCACTGTAGGCACACTATACAGGCTTTTTATATGCCTGATATATGGCCTCAACCTTCAATGTTGTTACGGGTTGTGCATGGTAACATAGATAAAAAGTCTAGGTCTGATTATTTTTTACAGCCCCTCTAGGATACCCTTAAAATACAAAAAAAAATGTAAAAAAATTCAAATTTCTTTGTATAACTAAAATTGACCCTAAAGAAATTTCAAAATTTCAAAATTGCATAAAAAAGTAGGGTCGGCCCTGTTTTGATAGGGTCGGTCCGGTGATCTGAAACAAACCAAACTTTGTGTTTTATTTGCCTTTACAGACTTCCGCAGTCAGCAGCCAGATAGGGGAGTGATCAGAAAGCATCAGGGGTCATTTAGACGCCACTTAGTCGATGGGAGCTTGTCTTTCCTGGCCAAAAGTTTGCCAATATCTAGAAAAATTCCTCAAAAGTTTTTCTGAAAAGTTGGGGAAACATGCTAGGGTCGGCCCTGTTTTGATACGAAGAGCAGCATTGCCTGTGACACACTTAAAAAAAAGAAAAGGCCTAGCTAAGAGACCTATAGTGCTTAACAGAGAAATATAGTAATACATCACCATTCAGTGCTTATCAATATGTAAGGTAAGATAACACAATATCGACTGGATAGACCCAAGTAGGAACAGGAAGTACAACTCCATCAATCAGGCTATAATGTCTCCCTAACTGCGGTCATATACTGGGACAGGGTGACTCATCCATAATGGTGTCACTGCGCCACAGGCCAACACCTGTATCATACACCTGACCAGTTTTCATGAGGTCAATCAATTGATTTCTCGGACAGACTAAATGTCCACAACCGTCACCATGCCAGATTAAGGATAAAAGAATCAGCAAGATGCAGATCATAAGATCGGTCTCTTAAAGGTAACGTCAGAGGTATTGGTAGTTCTTTGATCCCCTTACACGTCCAGAAAAGTGTGCGTCACTGTCGCCAAAAGCACTCTCATCAGGTACTGCCTGGCTCTCAGGTGAGAGTGCTTTCGGCAACAGTCCCGCTCACTTTTCTGAGGGTGTAGCTATGGGTCAAGAAACGGATGTATACCCGCACCTCAAGGTAATTAAGCAGTCATCCCCTAACAACATGAACCGATGGTTTATGTCATGGTAAGAATATCAGTCCCTATGTTAATCTATGTTAATGTATAGACTGGGCTGTTCCAGAAGCACCATGAGGAAACTGGCAGCCGTTCTGCACGGGGTGTGCGTTCTGAGGCCCCGTGCAGTACGTTCCATGACAACGCAGATAATTACCACCAGCTCGGACACTTTAGTCACATTAGTATAGCTCTGTCTGTATGTACACGGCATGGAATAGCATACCATTGCGAACAGAAAGATGTCACATGTACCTTCCCCATTCCCTGCAATAAGAGAGTCAACGTCAGTGAAGCAGAGTCTTTGGCCGGTTGACTCACCTTTTCTGTCAGAGCCACTTAGGAAAACATAAAAATGATTGAACACCAGTGTTTTACCCCATCTGAAGAATATCATTGAACGAAGAAAACTAACAGCTAATGTCGAGGACCCCTTTGAGCCTTTAATGTCATTAATGGTCAGATATAGGTGTTACCCTGTTTAATAATTGATGTATATACACCGACCCTTTATCACGTAGCCCTGTCACCTGATACTCCAACAGCCGAGTAGCCCTGTCACCTGATACTCCAACAGCCGAGACACGAGACATAAAAAAAACCAAGGTTTTTAGGTTTAGCCTTCAAAGTGAGCCAAGAAACATAAATATATTGATCCGGGCCAACTTCATCTTCTTTGAGCTTCGACCAGATTCATGCTGTATTTGTTGAAGTAGCTTTTGTAACCATGGCTGTATACTTGACCTGTTTATAATATAAAGAACAGGGCAGTATTTAACGCTTTAAGGGCCGCGTAGTGCTTAAATGTCTTTTGCTATTGTGATTATTGAATGCAGCAATGCAGGAGAGTCTATACCAACCAAGCCTGCATTGCTGCACCATGCCGACACATCAGGAGAGGATAAACTCAGTAGGGTCGGCATAATGCTGGAATGCAGGCCTGGCGAGTTACTCACCAAGACTGCATTCATGCATCATGATGGAAGCTAATACAGACTATGCGGCCATTGAGTAGTATGCTCAATTATTGGGGCTCCTGATGCAAGGGCAACCAGACTGCATCCTTGAAAACGTCGTCTTGGGTGACATTGGAAGTTTCTTGAGTGTGCAAACTTCATCAAAGACCAGTCTGTACGAAATCGTGTTGACTCAACAGGACACTCGGTCCTAGAGATTTCAATCATACAGGTTAGATTCCTGCATGGCCATATTCACGGATATTCGCTATGATAGTTGTAGTTATAAATACATGTACATTTTTATTGAAACTTATCATATTCCTTATCCATATCAACAGGAGATGTGACATTGAAACACCCTTGATATGAAATAAAAGAATTGTCGGTTCTATTTAGAGGAGTTACTAACTGCCTTCAGTGTTGGAAAGCACAGAGTGAGAGGGTTTGCCATTTTAGGCGGACATCTAGCAAGACCAAGGAACCACCATTTAATCCTGCTCATTGCAAACTTTGGTAAAGTCTTTATTGCTTAAAGTCCTTCTTTCAGCAGCTTCCAGTTCAGTCAAGTTGTGGAAAGTCACGGAAATGGCATTTAAGCAGCACATTATCCAAAACAATTGTGATATTCCTAGTTCCGGAGGTTTCAGTAAGTCATCCTGATGAGTCCGGAGTCAATGTGGCGCTTTACAACTCATACCTTGTACTTTCGACATAATAAAGGAAAGAAAATAAACACAATGAAAACACCTTTCCTTTTTTGGTCTTCGAGATTCTTAGATTTTATCCCCAGTTATTGTCATTAGGGAACAGGTCATTGTCCAGTACTTTAACCCCTACCTCTGTAGCCCCTGCGTGCATTCAGGACTGGCGCTTATTCACACACTCAGTCGCAAACTATTATGGCAACCACACTTCCTATTGTGTCTTGGAGGTACCCAGCAAATTAGTGTCAACTTGTGCCCAGATTGCAGCCGCCCAAGCTCACACATTTCTAAACCGCTATAAAAACTTGCCTTGGGTGGGCGCAAGTTGAGTACAAGTTAACACTAATTTGCTCGGTATGTTCCCTGACCTTGACCAAAACACAGCTGAAGTACCTTGGACTTTATTTTTCTTACCGTTCATCTTAAAAGAGTGTCATGTATAGAAATTGATTTTTATTTCCAATTTGACTATATCCAATTTCAAAAGATACCATTTCCAGACTAAAAGGAATCTAAGGCATCATACACATACAAACAGCGCCAAACTGTCAAGGACATCTCCCGTTGTGCTTTGTTCTGGTTCTATACACAAGGGTGGTGCCTAGGCATTGATTTCTGGCTGCCTCTTTTCGTTGAGATAACTTATTCTTGTTAGCAGTTGAACGACCTGCTACCTTTGTCGTACCCTGGACGTATACTATCAGACAGGGGTCTCAGGTGTCGTGATGCTGCCACATGTTAAGGCATCTCAATATAAAGGATGTGTGCCCAAAATATGATTTATATGAGGCAGGCAGTAGTGAGGAACCAGGTTTTTTGTTTGTTTTTTGGGAGGGGACTGTATCAGGTGGCTGACCCTCATCATGGCTCTTGTCCTTGTACTTATTGTAGAGCGGACATTCACCTCTTAGAATGTTAACACTATTTGTGGCACAATCTGCGAAAAGGGATCTTAATGCAGGGTGCACTAAGGTCCCTTTCCCCAGACCATGTCACATTCAGAGGATTCAGAGAGTGTCTTTCGCCAGTATTAAGGAGATGCACTGCCCTGTATCATCAGCATTGGAGATTGTATAATAAATTCAATTAAAATATCCATTTATTTATTTCGGGTGTGACTTGGCTAACAGCCTATGTCGTTACAAGTCCAAAATTCGACAACATATCAATACGCATGTATGTACATTAAATAATGTGCTCTCAAAGTTCTAGCTTTCTCAGCAAAAGCTTCCCCCTACGTTTGTCCCCATCCACAAAATACAAATAAATTGCCTTCAACATCACACCCTTTGAGTGACTTTTGCAAATTAGGAAGCTGATGAACATTGCATGATATCACCTCAGCAATGTCGTTATGGGCGAAAGCCCCAACCATCATTCAAGCAGTCGTATTGTGCGGGAGCAAGACGTGTTAGACTTGATTGGTATTGATTAACAAATATCGGAGCTGGGAAACTGCTAGTAGTGGAATGGTGGCTTAAGGGGTAACATGTGCAGGTGGAGGCAGCAGGTACAAAGGGTAGGAGATTAACCCCAGGTGTAGGGATTAAAGGGTATACCTGGGTGGTAGTCAGGGTCATGAGGCAGCCCCCACCACACCCTGACACCCCAGGGTATGACATAGATACATCCATACACATACTTGTATGTTTCCGTTTACGGATATTGCCAAAAGGGGATTGTACACTGGTTTATCTGAAGCGATGTGGTATAGGAATCGATGCTGTATCTGCACAAACATGTTCAAAGTCATCTTTGTGTCTTCCATATATAAAAATGGTGGTGTGGTTAACTATGGAGGGCAGTCTGCCATGAAGAAACCTTTGTGGATTATTTAGCCGACACTGCACTGGTGCATCTGGAGTGTATCAACCACGTAGGGCCCTCATGATGCATGACGCTGTGTCTCATGAGATCGATACAAGTTGATAGTCTTTGACCGGGTGACGTCTTTGACTGGGTGACGTCTTTGACCTGCAAGCTTTATAGTCGCTGGGATGGGGATAAATAACTGGAAATGGGAAGGCATTTTTGATATATAGGTGGCTCCGGAAGGGTCAAAAGCGACCTGGCGACCTTGGCTGTTTTTCAGGCGACCTGGCGACCTGGCGACTTTTGGAAGTATGTGGTTATAGCTAAATTGTCTAAAAAGGTGACGTCACAGAGTCAAAGATGTCACCCGTTCATAAACTATCAACTTGTATCAATTGCATGAGACACATCCATGAATGAAGCCCAAACAAGGACTCACTAGGGCATTCATGCATTATGCATACGAAGGACATAGCAAATTGACAGATTTCAGTAATATACCTTCCTTGAACGGGTTAAAGAAAAAAAAAACATGGATGTTTGAAACATTTCCAGTTTAATTATCTCTGCTTTGTCTACTGTATAATGTACTCTAATACTCTGCTATTTCTTCATCCATAGGTGAGTACTATGATTCAGTATAACGTGACGCAATGGGATGCGTTCAGGTAAGTGGTACACTACTGGCAAACACACTCAATACTACCGGTATACAGAAGTATATATCCTGTACAATACTGGGGCGAATCCCATCTATATGTACTTGTCCGCTTGATCTACCGAGGACACTGCCACTAACGATGGTTTCCTTGAAGTAGTTGCTTGTTTAGGTAGGAAACAGTTCCAACACCTCTGCAAATGTGGCATTTTCGTTTCATGAAATTTCTAGAACATGGTGGTCGGGAACGTTCAAAAAGGCACTTGACTTGACTTTTGTATGTAGGGAACTAGGAAAGGGGCTCAGCTCTTTATTAAGGGCTGCATAGTGCTGTGATTTATCAAGCCCTATAATAATGGTTTTACCACCAGGATGTAAGAATGCACCTGTTGTGAGTCTACTTGACATATATGCATGAATGGAAGCATCATGCGGACCCTGCATGGTCGTAACAAGTTGTTACACCCCAAAAGGTATTGATGGTGCACGAATTCACATAGAGAGAAGAAACATCGTCAAAAGGGACTCCAGGTTGCCTCCAGAGTGACTCCCCCGTTTAGGGGAGTCCAGCTAGGTGGCATAAGGGAGCCTAGGTAACTCTCTGGCTGACCTAAGGGAGTCACCTGGGGGAGTCATATGACCCAGAGAGCTATATGACTCCCCCAGGTGACTCCCTTATGTCAGCCAGAGAGTCATCAAGGGTACCTTGGACGACCTTGACTCCCCTAGAGAGGGGAGTCATTCCCCTAGAGAGGGGAGTCATTCTAGGGGCAACCTGGACGCTGTTTCATTCTCTGTGCATGTATCATGAAGACCAATTGCATAGCCTATTCAAGTACTATGCAATCCTTAAAGGGTTGAATATAATATTGAATGCTTTATAGGCAGTTGGAGCTTGTATATAACTTGTCACGATGCAGTGAAAAGCTGGGACAGGTATCGTCTGCCTCTAAGAGCCGCCATCTTGGCGTCCGTCAGATCACGTGACCTCTGCCCCGGGATCATGGTAGACGCTAACTAAGCGGATCAGCCTCCATCCGGGGACTCTAGACCGGAGTCACGTGTCACGTCGCCATGGTAATACAAGATGGCGGCAATTAGTTGTAGCAAAAGTCAGGTTCGTGTGACCGGCGTGGTTCTCGGGAGAGTGACTTTCGAAGAATCTTCGGGGTAGATTCCCGGCCTAACCATCACATGAAAGGTCAAGTTGGCTTCTTCTGAACATCCAGCTACCTGGGACTTAAATACATCATCATGAAATAATGTCCTGTGTTTACAAAAGTACCAATGTCAGCCAGGCAGGCCTCTATTTTTAACTTTCAAAAACATCAATAATGAAAGATCGTTTGAATTATTCTTTATGCATAGAAATACAGCAAAATCAATCAGATTTGGAAGTTAAGGACAATGATGTGATTTTAGAGGTTATTGCACAATTATCCCGGATGCAGTAGGATCAAATCAAAGTTATTGATCTCATCAGATCATATTGAGAGGATAATCCGATAGCTCCTGAATGTCTTCATTTCAAAATCATGAGCAGATTGACTCTGGTGGAATCGGCCTTTAACACTATATCCAGAATCAGATAGTTTATAACATCTGCGGCCTCTAGTACTTGATTAACTGCTGTAGTAGGTCATATATCTGAAGGAAACACAAATGATATTCATCACCTCACCATATCCACCCTTCTATTCCTCATAGAAGCCAATGTAAACACAACACTACAAATCAGGCCAATCTGGGATTGAATAGGCCCCGCAGCCACCTGTCATGAATATTAATGAAGCATCAAGGGTTAGACCACGCCCCCTACACGGAAGGGGCGGGGCCACTTCTCTTAGTCTGAGATCACCTCACGCTGGGGACAATCAATCGGGCCAATCGGGTTCCTTATTGAGTACAGAGCTACTACAGGGCCACTCTCACGGCTTGGCTTTTATCTGGTACCTTTGCTATGAGCACGGCTTCCATCTCTGCCAAAGTGGCAGCTGATCACCCTGAAAACTTACCTACATCGTAATTTTAAGATAATCATATCGATGATGTTATAATGATATAACTTTTCGGATATTCAAAGTAAAAATTATCTTCTTTTTTTTAAGTTACGGAGGACTTGAAAATAATCCTGGGAACAATAATTTCCATGTATACCGCAATGTGTGATAGGGACAATAGAGCAGAATGTTGGTATTGTTTTCTGCCCTTCTTCAACAGAATAATTCCTTAATTCAAGCCCTTGGGCAGAGTATAACATGAGCTTGTGCTGGGAGAGTGTTGTAGGGCGTCCGACTCAGTCCCTCCGCGTTTGCCTGTAGCGCTTTTCAACCTTTCTCTGTAGGCTGCTCTGTCGCTCGGTCAGTCTCTGCGTCTCTCTCCCTTCTCCCCCCCCCTCTCTCTCTCTCTCTCTCTCTCTCTCTCTCTCTCTCTCTCTCTCTCTCCATTGTTCTCTCTCTATCTCTCTCTGACTCTCTCTCTGACTCTCTCTCTGTAACTATATATATATATATCCTTCTCCCCATCTCCCCCTCTCCTTTTGTCCCAGTTCTCTCCATTTGGGATCATATTTATATTTTACTGGTAGTATTCAGATGGAAAATTATTTTGAGGAGATGAAGAAGTAACTTTATCTTAGCGGTGGGGATGCTATGTTTATCAAAACACTTTACGTGTCAGGTTCACCACTAATAACAAATGCCACTCGTCATTTTACTAGAGCAATAGTAAAAGGACATGTAGCCGCTTGGTGAACATGCCAATTTAAGGTCATAGTAACTAAATGCACTGCATGAAGCAAATGATTTCGGCAAGTTTATGCAAGAAATCAAGTCCAGTAATGGCCGTCTTAAAGCAACTTTAATTTCTATTTTAGATTAAAGATGCTTCATGCTGTTCAAAGATGGCCATTAATCAACTATAAATTGTACATAAAGTTGCTTAAAATGGAATGTTTCATGCAGTGATGGTCCCTAGGAATTATAGGAGAAAGTAGTGAATATTGAAGTCATCATAGTCTGTCCTTGAATGGGATTTACAATATGATCCGGTTGCAATTTAATATGCATCTTGTGGTTGGTCACTTATTAAAACAAATTAACTCCATTAAAAAGCGGTCAATGAACCCCAACATTAGATAATAAGTTCTACTTGAGAACAGATTAACTCAGTGGTCAGCTTGAAAAAACATAACAATCAATTATATCATCTATTAATATCTCAAACAATGGTGCCTCCCTCCACTTGCTATCATTAACTTACAGTGGCCAGTGATGGAGCTAGTTAGGCAGTGGCCATGACCTTCAGATTTAAGGTAATACATCACAACATGGGCCGAGTAAGGCTGACAATAACGTTGACCAAACGTGCCGCTGATTATTTATAAGCAGTATTCCTGTTCTCTGATGGTGTGTAGGGCTCTATCCTGGTGGCTCATGTTAGGACTCATTCCTGTAAGTTATACGATCCAGACCACTCCAAACAGAACTTAAGAATGACACAAGTTAGAAACTTCGTATCTCCCAGGAAACGCACAAGCTGTATAGACAAGATAGATTCTCGAGTATAGTGAGCTTTCCTAGTGACATGTTCAATGGTGATGTGCATTTCCTGAGTTTTACTCGTGCAAATAACCAGAAATTCCACAAATACAATAAAGACCTGTATTTCTCTAGTTTCACTACAAGAAATGACACAGAATATGATACAAGAAATTAAAAAAAAAACTTCCAAAAACGTTCTAAAAAACAATCCGAAATTATCGAGTTTTGACACACAAAATGGCGCATGTTCCACTTGAGATCTTGTTTGCAGTCGACACTACCCTTCGGCTAACCCGATAACTGGAGGCTGCTTGCATCAATGGATCATAACATTTGCGCTTTACACCACATTACTTGTCCATGAGATATATAATTGAGAAATTAGCCCCTGCCTTTGGGCATAGATGATGCGTTCCAAGTATGTTAACCAGTAGGAACAACATAACCATTTCTTTCTGTTAAAATGAGCTAAATTCAGAATATTCATAGGGGATATGCCTGATGGTTCTCTGATGCAATCGGTGATATCAAAACGTTTACATTTTGCAGATATTATTGGAAAGTGAAATTGAATGGCACCCCGATATGATAATCGGCATGAATAGTTCCCTTGTATGGTCACAACAATGATTCAAATTAATGCGAGCCTCTAGATATGATAGTGAAAGGATAACATGATTAGGCAACTATTTCTATAGCTCTAGGTTAAATTTTATAACAGACTTTCAGGGAATTAGTCATTCTGCCAGGGTCATTACATTGCCTTTCTAGTCACTAAACATTGTAATAGTGCCAACTATAGTCAATGATTTGAAGAATCTATGTATTCATTTATCACCTGATAGCAATATGATGAAGAGTATGTCTTTTAATAAGCTGGAAATTATATATCATTAGTGAATCAGATAGAGAAATAATCAATGTACTTTAGTGTCGAATTTGTAATGTTTATAAATAGGTCTATACATGTACATAAGAGTTAATCATAGAGTAATCATAATATAAAGATCAAATCGTAAAACCCTCCATAATATACTTTAATCAAATCAAAATAGCTTACCCCTGATATAAAATAGCTGCATGTCAGCAGGAATCCGTACACAGTAAGGTACCAAGACACTGGGTGCCCGGGATAAGTAGAGGCTGAGTAGACAGGGACAACAGCTATCAGGTATAGCCAGTAAGGAGCACTAAGTGCTTTAATGCATCATGTCCTTGGTCGTCATAATGCATGAATGCAGGACTGGTGAGTCTACTCGCCAGGGCTGCATTCACGCCCCATGCCGACACTCCAGGAGAGTATCAACCCGGAGAGTACGCATGATGTTTGAATGCAGTTATGGGCTGTATTCATGCAACATGACAAAAAGGGGCATGATGCATTAATGCACTATGCGGTCTTTTAAGGTATAATTGTGTCCTGGGAGAGGGGAAATTGTGAGCCTAGTCTCTACTTCTCCTCTACTCGGGACCACAATACGGAAGTGAATACATGCGCCTCATCAGGCCCGATGCAGCCTTCAAAGACGGCTAGATGACGGCTAGGCACACAATATCCCAGATGGCAGACAGGGTGGGTATTTTTAATGGGTGTCAATCCCTGCTATTTCTACTGGTCAGTAGACAGATATAGAAGTATGCCAGTGCAATAAACAAGGTCCTGTTCAACACATTCAAATCATATTGTATTCTATATACCATGCAGACACCTCATGTAATTGAACAGCTAATCCACGTTTGCTATATTAGTGCATGTTTGGCTGATCGACCGAACTTGCAAATAAGGTGTCTCCAATATCGCCCCTCTATGACTATGGTTCTTCTTTTGAACAAGTACAATCTTTTTACTACACTGTCAATAGTGAACCAAAATCGACTGCCCAGCCACATTAGCTACTAAGAATGGGCCATTGTATCTCTTCTAAAGCTAACTACCTGACTTTTGCAGATATCCACTAGAGGAAACTATAGGAAACAGCTCATAAAAAAACTCAGTCTCCTGTACCGAAGGTTAATTTCCCCTCCTGGAACACACAGGTTGCTATTTTAATTAGGCATTTGTTTTGACTGGGAATCTGAAGAAAATAAATCTGAAGACATTAGACGACCTAATACAACCCTAATTAGTATAAGACAGTTCTAAAGACATTAAAGAGTCTGTATCCGTGACTCCATATTAAAATAAGCATATCTTCCTTAAACAGACCTGTTAAGGAAATATTATAACTAAAGCATAAAAAGGGCACATGCCACGCAGTATAGGTCATCACTAAACGATTTAGCAAAGCAGTGTGTGGGCCGCATCCTCTTTCATCTCGTCAAAAACAATAGAAAGGTGGCGGTCTCCACACAATGGACGCGTCTTAAAGGTTACCTCAAGGTTATCAAATTAAAATATCACTCGAAAGGTCATCAGGTACTTTGGCCGGACCTAGGCTTTGTGAACAGCATCTATTTCAATGTTATTGGACTGGACTTGGACTAAGAAACTCTTTTAGTTGTCTATTGTGCGGTATTTATGTCCGGTGGTGGAATCGGTTGATGCTTGATTTTACTGGACATAGGACTGTCACTGGTTGCTTTTGTGTAAGCAACCATTTTAAACCCCTTAGTAGATAGCTGTTTAACAAGACAGCTAATTTGTCTAACAAATCGTGGAGTGAAGCAGTAGTCCATTTCCACCAATTCCTATTACCATTTGTACTTTAGTTCCCTTCTTCCCAACTACTAAACCCACCCTGGCGCTGCATGCTATCTGCTATACCCTTATACGTCTACACAATGACGACATTGCTATGATGATACCATTCACCATTAGACACAGGAATGCCATAGGTCGGCCATGTGGTTCAAAGGAATCCCATGTAATATTAGCATGCTTCGCGGAAGTCTGACTTCTTGGAGTTCTTGAAAATGTACAAACATGATTATTTTGTCTAGCATGTAACCTTAAAAGGCCACAAATTCTGCTCTGACCAATTTAGACTGGGGACTGTTTGTTTGATAGAATACTACCAGGTAGATGAATAAGCACTTATCCCGCATAGTAGATCTTCACGATATAGAACCATTGTACCACCGGTCTTGATGGTATTACATAGGTATTTCGACCCACTGAAATTTAATGAAAAGTGTCATTAAAATCACTGTATAATCAGGCATGGGAGAGGTTATGCATTACGAGTATGATATAAAATGTTTTGGACCAGATGTAAAAATGCGACCTTAAGTTTTAATTCTAAAAACTCTGCACATTTCATGAGAACAGTCAAATAAAGTTAGGTTATTTAGAGGCCATTATGCATCTCAATGCAATACGGATAATGCTTGTTTCCTCAGAGAGATCAGTTTACATCTCCTCTGTTGAAAGCCCAGCCAGAACTCAATTTGAAAATAAGCAACAGAAGTTCTATTTTTGTATCAGCGATCAGGCTCCTCCGTTGGTATCAATCTCAATCAATATTAGAACAATGGTGATTGGTCTTTGTTCAAGTGGAAGCCGATGTTTAGATGGTAGCTTACTGCCACATTGTCAACCCTTTAAGGACCACATAGTGCTTTAATGTATTATTCCCTTTGTTTGCGGGATACATGAACGTAACGTGGTGAGTAGACTCGCCAGCCCTGCATTCATGTATCATGCAGCCCCTTCTGGATTTCCTGAACCCCTTAGCATTGCCAAGATACTTGAATGCAGCCCTGGTGAGTTTTGACAGGGCTGCATTAATGCATCGTACAAACAAAGGTGCAAAAAATCACATTAAATGACTATGCAGTCCCCAGTGGTTAAAGGCACATTTGTCTCATGGTGAAATTGTCTCAGTCTTGGTTATGGACGAAAGCGTCATTAATTATGGAGCATTGCCCATCAGTCTTCCTAATCCGACGTGCAATAACAAATAATCCTAGTCATAAGAGCGAGCTAAAGCTTGAGCTAAATGAAATCCTGTAGAGAAAAACAAAGGACTTCCCTCCGTACCACCTGTCGGCTAGTGTAAACGATTCTAGAGGAGCCGTTTCACCCGAATCTAATTTACTTTCCATTTATTAGCCTAAAGGCAAAGAAAACTCCCCTTGCAGCGATAATTCAGAATTAAATTTAGTGATAATTGCATTTCCTCCATTTACCTTTGATTAATCTGTTTTAACAAAGTTATGGCTGCTTCGGCCCGCCAGCGAAGGAAATTAAAAGCTTGAGCATTCAGATAGATGGACAGCAGCTCCGTCTCTGACAGTGTAGCTACCTCTCAAGATTCTTTCTTTATGTCTCACTTCACCATCCTATTTTCTTAGCCCTCTTCCACAAGAAACATTTCTGGTCATCTAATTATAATGTGGGCAGTGTGAGAGATATACAGTGTTTATATGTGAAGTGTACTGCAGCATATATTGGTGTATTACTCACGTAATATTGAATGCAAGATACTGTTGGACTAGGAGAATCCAAAAAATAATCAGAAAAAAGTTTGATGAGAGAGAAGGAGATTGGTGTCTTTGAACAGCTGTTGGGATGCATCCTCTGTTGCCAAGGCCGTAGATTAGTATTCCGCCTGTCTTACGTATCTCCTTCACCTTAACCAATTTTGAGAACACACTGATAAAAATTTTCGGGTCCGATTTTAATGCTCCTATTATTGACCTATGCCTTTTTTTAAAGAGATAATGGCTCAATAATTAGAGAGCGAATCTAATGCATCTGATGCTATTTGTCACATAATATGCCATCAGTCTTCATGGAAGCCATGTTTTAGACTTTCCAATCCCAATATTGTGGAGGTATTTTATCGGGTATCATGCTGTAAAAACACAGTGGTCTGGGCTTTGGTGGGGGGGCTTACTGTAAGAAGTAGGGAATGATGGATCCTTCTTAGAGTGGTTTCTATAGCAGTATGGCGTAGTGCTCCTAAGGCTGCTTTGTACGGGGGTGTTAGATATTCAATAGGTGAAGGGTTTCCATTGAGCAAACGCAATTTGTTCATTGCCAACACACCTTTTTTCTTCCCATAATGGAATGGTCTCCTGACACGAACTGCCTTAGCCGCATGTTCCTGATGGACTTTCGCTGGTCAAAATATGTTGGCGACCATTTTGTCGGATAGAGCCTTGTCCTTGTTCTGTTTTGAGAGGAGATGTTGCCATCTGTTGTGGTCCATCACGTAGCTCTGTACGGATAAGGCCATCTTTGTCCACTTTTATGATATATAATGTATGTTAATTTATGCAAGTGGATATGAGTCGAGACCAAGAATCGGCTCGGAGAGTGAGACCTCAGAGATTCAAACCAAGCAGAGAAGCAGTCCGATCAGTGCCCGATCTGTCTCCTACAGACTCCCACCAGATGCGACAACAATTGCATTGTCAGTAAGAAGTTAGTTCCGATCTCTGTCGCTGCAGGAATTAATAAGTTGGCACTGCAGTCGCCCCGTTCTAGCCCTATAACGGCTCACAGTGGGTTACTATAAGCTTCTCTCTGTGGAAGAAGGTCATATCCCCATCCCACAGTTTACTACCTTAACAGTGCCGCCATTCAGGCAACTTGTATCATGTAAAATGTAGACAAAACACTGCATAAAGCTGTCAGAACACAACCCTTTCTATTATACAGGAGCTTAGTCGTCCAACGCCTGCTCCCTCAACCCATATATCTTACCAAAAAAATGCGAACTAAATAAAAAAGAAATAACTCTCCTCTTTTATACAAGAGCTCCTCCAGTGTGCCCTTTTCCTCTCTCCACCCTGGACGTCAATAAACATTAGCGTAGCTGTGAATGTTTTCGCCCGCCCCGTCAGTATTGTACACCATTAGGGTGCCTACAGTTCACGCAGCTGTATGATTTACCCTGTACCCCGCCGCCCCTGCCTCCCTTTTACCCCGTACCCGCCGCCCCTGCCTCCCTTTGTTCTCACCAAATAAGCCTCATCAGGGTTTTGCTGTCGTCCTCCAGGGTCAGACCTTTGTTTCCGCCCATGTCTTTTTGCCACTCTGACAACGAGACCAACTTTTCCTGTATTATCGACCCCCGTCCCCCTGCGTCTGTCTGTGATCTCGCTAGTTCTCGCCGCCTCTCACGTCGTTCGATCACGCGTCGCGTGGGGTGATATTAGGGAAGCCTTATACTCTTCTGCTCTGGGTAGTTTTCTGTTTTGCCAACTTGCACTGCCTCCTCCCTGCCTCTCTGGTTTCTGAGAGTCTGCCCTTTCCTGTTGCTCCCACGTCGTCCTTGTTACTCACCTACGATACCTTCCTGGATCTCTCTTATTTCATCCTGTAACACTGTACAACAAATTTTCGAAAATTGAAAAAAACCGGGACTAGACTCAATTATTCTTATGTATTTTGACCTGGGGAATTCAAAAATAGCACTCAAAATTGTGTGGTAAGTCTCAGTTTTCAGATTTTCACATGGTCTTATTTGTATATCCGGTTAGAGCTTATATATACACTATTTGATCAAAAAGTAGGAAAATGCTTCTTTTCATGTAAAACTTATTTTCAACTAGTTAGATTATTAATATATTACTGATCTGTTACAGAAATAAATATTATTTGTGAATAAATAGGTCCAAAATAACACTTTGAAACATAAAACTAGTGCTTGAAAAGGTCGCTTTGTCTTCCTATCGTATTCTCCATCAGGACCACCTCTGACCATATTCCAGCAATGTACCTGGCTAATGTTTCATGTAAAATTAGGTTTTATGGTCAAATATCCTCATACAATGATACCTTTCAGTAGAAAATTGGATCTGAAAGGAATTTGCAAGGCCTGTTTTGAGGTTTGCGATATTGATGACATTTCCAATATTCTAGAGCCGATATCCAATATTTTTACTGCGTCAATGGCTACCATGGTAAACAGAAACTGGCCTTTGTACCATTTTTGTCTAAAAAAATCATTATAGATATAGAATTTTAATACTAAAGATGTAACACCAATGATCTATCATTGTATTCTGCATAAAGGGTTATCCGAGCAATTTTCTGTCTTTTTATTACTCTTTTTGGGATTCTGGCACCGGTGGAGGCTAAAAACAGTAATAATAGCTTCCCTGAAGGTACCTCTTGTCAGAACGGGTCACAATCCTGATCTTAGTAGGTTAAAAAAATGTTATATCGCTTTAGGATGAATTTATATATTTTATGGTATTTTTTCAATTAATATCTGTAAAATATCACTAATTTAGCTTCAAAACAGTGTAGAATCCAGTTTTTTATGGTATGTTACCACTAAATGTGCTTCAAAGTCATGTTATCTCTACCAGGCAAACAAAATTGACAATTTTTTATGAATGCTGTCCCTGCTGTATATTGGTAGGACCATATATTCAGTAGTAGACCGACAAATAATCATGGTTGGAATATCTTGAAACTGAGACTTATGAGGCATTTTTTACCATCATCTTTGGATTCAGTGACCTCAAATTAGTCTAGTCAGGTAGGTCTGCCCCCGGTTTTTTTTCCGTTGTTGCACAGTGTAATTAATCCTAAGTCCCTCTATGTACCTTGCCTGTATTGATTGTCTTATTTCAACTGTTTATCACCAGTCCTATTATTACCCTAATTCCTTATTCCGATACTTGATTATCAGTCCCTTTATATTCCCTCATTAACTTCCTGGCAATCTCTTATTACAACCTTTCTTTACCAAATATATAGACAAATGCCAATGCCCATTGATGCCGTCTCTGATGTATTTCACGAGTGGGGGTTGGAGCAGTATTCCACGAAACCAAAATGTAGTCGTTCGCTGGACTGTATGTGTACCTGAGCTTGTATGGCGTGTACTGTCTGTCCTATAGACTATGCATACGTCTGCTTGTTAGGATCTGTAGTATATTCCCCCGAACCATCCACCCTGCTGCATCCCCTCCTTTCTTCTTTTCACTGCATGCAACATTTAACCATTTATGGACCGCATAGTGTTTCAATGCATTACGCGCTCAATACCGTCAGCATGTGTAAATACATCACTATAGGCAGTCTCCAGGGTTTCATTCAAGCATCATGTCGAACTCTTGACCGTGTATCGACCTCATAGGGTAGGCTTGATGCATGGATGCAGCCTTGGCAAGTAGACTCATCAGGGTTGCATTCATTCATTATACCGACCATACAAAGGGTATGGTGCATTAAAGCTCTGTGCTGTCTTTAATGCTTTAATAGTACCATGCAGCGTATGGAGATATGAGGAGCTGTGAACAGGAGAAAGAGGGAGTTGTAGGGGGGCTGAAACCAGCAACATTACATGAGGGTCATGCTGTATTGTTTGTAGTCTTGTTTGGGGTGAACGATTGGGCTCGGCTTACACCGGGCCCTCGTCTAAAGAGACATTACCGTAATGGGGGCTGCTGGAGAACAGCTCCAGCCGTTAACCCTTTAAGGATCGCAAAGTGATTTAATGTGCCATGCCCTTTGCTGTCTTGATGTATGAATGCAGTGCTGGTAAACCTACTAGCTGAGGCTATATTGATGCAGCGTACCAACCCTTCAGGTGTGACGCGACCCTGTAGGATCGGCCTCATGCTTGCATGTTACCCACCAAGGCTGCATTTGTGCATTATGACGACAAAGGCATAGTTCACTGAAGTACTTCATGGTTCCAGTCGTTAAAAGACCGCCTTACTCTCCTCCAGTATACGGCCCCTGGGACCCTCCTCACGGTCCTAATATGCTCCAGGTTTAGCCAACAATAGCAGGAACTGCCGTTAGGAATCGATGTACAGCCCTTAGAGGAATGTCAATAATTATACTCAACTTCTCAAGTGTCGTGTTAAGAAATAGATTCTACCTGGAAAACATTTCCTTGGAGTTTCTTACACAATTTCTTGACAGTTGAATGTCAGTTGACTATAAGGTCTGGTCAAGATCGCATCCAATCAGAAAGAATTACCCAGTTGATCATAATGAAAATGTGATTAGATCCGATGGCATCCAATACCATCCAAATTAGATCGTGTGGAAGAAACACAAGATACATAATGCCTAAACCATGTCTAAATTACTATTTCATGATGGACTATTTCATCCTTTCTCTAGCAGCTGTATTTGAGGGCATTCTCGCACACTTCCACCAGTGCATGGACTGCCCACTTAGAACTCCTGACAAGACAAAGCACAGCCTCTATATTACTCTGGTCTAAGCCTGCCATTGTTCCCTGACGGCCATATTCATAGCCAGAGTTAGGCTGAGCCTCTATAGGGCTCTATCTGTCCATCCAGTGTAGCCCGCCATCTTGTCCCCCAAGTACACTACTGTTGCATTAACTCTGACTTACCGAAGGGTTGGCATAAACCAACGATATCTGGGAACAAAAAAATGTACGATCATCAATTTAGTTAGCTGCTACTGCCACTACAGCGCCACAGTCGACCAGTCACACCCCGATAGTGATCCGGGCATGCACGTCTTCTGATATAAGACTCTTACTATCACGTGACCTGATGAATATGTAAATCCACTATTGATTATATGATCCACGAATACAGCGCCATAATGGGCCCTGGTGGAGAGAGTCTGCAACACCAAATGAGATTTGCCAGATTTTGTTGTGAGGGGGGGAGGGGGTGATGAGATTCAGGATAAGCCTATCAGGGGTAACCAGACTAGAGGGTAACAGTGTATATCTATCATACACTAAATGAGATTTATATTAAATTGATAGACACAATGATAGGATACTGCCTCAGAGTAATAGGTGCTGTATATAATTAGAGCAGCTATTTTATATCTAAACCAATGGAAGTCCACCTTAGAAACACTCACTGGTCACTCAGAATTCGGATTCAAAATAAAAATCGATAGATTCTGTTGTACTGTGGTAACTAGCCAGACGTGCTTATATACATACATTCTGAGGACTGCATATTTATCGATGATCATATATAGTTGAACTGATCTCGACTACTTCAAGTTCTAAATTAAATAATTATGTCCTTTTTTCTCTCTTTGAAGCACATATCTGGAATGATATCTTGACATTTGAATTTGACTTACTGGCACGACATTGTATACCTAACACGTTTCAATAAGTGAGCATCAGTGTGGTTTTCATGTAATAAGGTATAGATCTGTATATCCCCTGTTTAAACCAAAGCGGAGGGCTAAGACAAAGGAATTCACACCTTGGTTATTTCCACTTAGACTCACATAACTGCACAACTGTGATTTAAAACTCAAAATATAACTATAGTAGAGTGGCAGGCACCCTATAAGGGTGCCAGCCAGCTTACTGTGGTTATTTTGAGTTAGCCTCTCCTAACCACAGTCTATCTATTACATATCACCTGTTTATCCACACCTTTTTTCTCTGTCCATCATGCAGTGGGGCATTCCAGTCTCCTATTTTATTTTATTTTTGTTTTTGTTTCAATGAGCCCCAGCCGGACTCGTTTATTTAACAAATTACACATTCGAGACGCGGCGTCACATTTGTTAATATGAGACAAAAAAACATTATTCTGGTACAATTTGTAAGGCATGTACTTGAGTAGTTTCCACATATTCACATATAATCACAGTATGTCCAGAACAATCATCCGATGAGATTGAGTTGCAGACCACTACCAAGGGCATCATGCATGTTAGTGTGTACCACCCTCCGTATACGTGCAGGGGGACAGACAAGGTGTCATTTGGTTGTCCTTGATATATTATATATGTGTCAGGTTAGCATCTGGCACGGCAGGCTTAGAACTCCTCTACAGGGCAACATGAGAGCCCTATTGTGTGGCGGGTGACGCCCCCCTTTGTCAGATGCCGACTTTTTTATGTTGACATGTTTTGTACTTTTACTGTCAAAGTTATGCTTTGTTATATCACTACTATAACCCTTTAAAGGAGGCATTTAGGTGTTAATGCTTCTCGCTATGCTGTATAAATCCAGCCCTGGAAGGTCCAGTTGAGATATGATACCGCCAACATATATATCCTTTTCCATTACCCCCATGGGTTTCTATGCGGATCCTACTTGCTTAGAAGTTAGAGCACTGTCGAAGGGGGGATAATGCATGAATTCAACCCTCGCGGGTGAGCTCAATAGAGCTGCAATCATATATCATCAGATGATCATGATGGCAATACCAAAGGAATATTAAAGCACTGTGATGCTACATGCTGTGCACCTTACTGCTAGAAGTTGACATGCATTCCCTTAGCCTCTGACCATCAATAGGTACAGCGTTGTCCCAAAAGACGAGTGTCTCTATACGCTTTTTGAAGACTTGTATTTGTTATCTTTATGAAGGTAGATAAAGGACGAACTGCCTGTATCCCGTTATATCGACTTGTCCTGGAATCGGTGTAAAGACCTGGTATCTTACTAATAACTACAACTGTCACGTAATGATTTCCTTGAAAAACTTTTAAGTGCCAGGTCTGTACAAGTGTACAAGAGTAGAGTTGTAATAAAAAGAAATGCGCTAGATTTTTTATTTGGCTGATTTTGATCATGTAGCTACGTAAACAACATTGATGTAGAGTTGTATGCTAAAACCTCTTGGTGTAGACTTGCATTGAATTGTATACATGCGTTCGGGCAGTTGAATAGGACACTCTGGTATATCCCTGTCACAGGCGTCTGGCATAAAAAGGCAATGCTGGCGGTTAGACATTGTGTTTGCCTCTGGCGCTGAGACATCATGTTTTATCACCATCCGTCCCCTGGTAGTAGGCCTGCCTCCCCTACCAGTGTCACAGATATGTCGGCACCTAGAGGCATACACAGCTGATAAAGTAGAATAACAATATACAACTAGCAAGTTTACTACCGTCTCTTTATAACCCTTTAAGGACCACACAATGCCCTAATGGGTAATGCCCTTTGATCGTCAGGATGCATGAATGCAGCCCTGGCGAGGAACTTGCTAGAGCTATGCCGGCTTATATTTACACAGCAACGGTTGGAAGCCATTCTCGCCCTAATAAATGCAAGGTCCATCATTATAAGTACATGTATATAGTATGGGATATATCATGCAACTTATGCAAGCACGTCGTGTTGGTGTCAGTGCAGTAGCAGTTCTTACATTTGAAAGGAAATTTGAAATTATTCTACTTTATTTTCAAAATGTTTTATATACTTTTCTCCTCTCTATATTATTCCTTGTGAAACTCTTAAATATACTATACCAACTTTGGTCTTTATTTCACATTCATAAACTAGGCCGCTGCAGAGGTGAAAAAAAACTCTTGATAAAAACTTTGATAAAAGCCATAAGAACTAAGAGGGAGAGGTATACAAAAGCCAGTCTTCCTGTGCTCAATATACCATATACCGCACTTAGGACTCGGGGGACGTTCTGTATATAGAAATATAGAGAGCCCAGAGACAGCCTCGGGAAATTTGGATGAAAAATTGAAATCTTTTACGGCCGTAATGACCCTAGATATCGATTCCCCACTCCCCCTTTTGCTCAGATTGAATCTTCGGCGGGAGGGACGACGCCCCATGGAATAGCCATCGGAGGAGAGCCTGAGGAGGAGTCAGTGTGAGGGCAGGGGGTAACGCCATTGCTGGAAGAGCGGAAGTAGCCGAGGCCGATTCCGCGCCTCTAACAAGAGAGAGCGGTATCTGCAGACAAGTACCGCAGGGAATAGGGTAATCCGATTAGCCGTCCACGGATACCACGTTCCCTAGTGACCCCTGCCGCCGCTGGTCAAATTGATTGTGGGGTCGGCAGCGTTTTAGGTATTTTCTTTCTCGCTGGTTCCCAAGAGGAGGGTGGCAGGAGTGGGTACCAGCGGCAGTTTGGGAAGTCTTAAGCGTCAGAGACTGGTCAAGACGGGACAGAGAACAGCCCTGGTTAAAGGGCAGGGAGGGGAGAAAGAGCAAATTATATATAAAGTTACAATAAGGAGTGGTCATTTTTGAACAACAGGGGGGGGGGGGCGGGGGTTGGCGCGAGCCTCCCTAAAACAACCCTCATCCCCCGTACCCAACCAGAGTTAAAGCTAATTGGGGTCGACCCCTTTTAGCTTAAGTAACACACAGGCCTTTTCGCCGAAAAGGGGTGAAAGATTTTTGGTACCCCGTCATGTGAGGTGCACAATGCTCGTGTTCCCGATCCCACATTCAATGGGTCCAAATTCTTTTTTTTTTAAAGAGTAGGGACAGGAGAAGATCTGATGGCGTTAGAGGAAGCCTATTATAGCAGGTGGAAATGTATACTGAGCACCTGTCCACCTCTGTCCAATATCCAGGTGGATACTTCACGCAGATCTTCTGACTCACGGCTTATGAGACAAGGGAAAATGAGAAGGAGAAGCGTCATGAGACAGGAAACATATGATCTAGCACTGTCGGAGGGATGCAAGAAGAAATAAAAACTTGAAGGTTCATTGAAAAGTAGTTATAAGATGTTAACCCTTACAGGATGGGATGATGGTGCATAGCTTTGCTAAGCACTTTGTTGTAATGCTGCACAAACGCATCCCTGGCAACTAACTATGCATCCAAGGACCATGCCAATCCTAGAGAATTGCCTCCATAGTTTGGCTTGGTTCAAGAGTAGACTCACTGGTAAGGCTATATTCACGAAGCATAAATTCAAATGGCATTAAAGCGCTCTGCGAACCTAAAAGTGTTAAGGAAAAGCTGGGAGTGGATAAGTAGACAAGGGGTGTGTAGGGCTGCATGGTAGGAGGCAGCGCGGGTCAATACAGGCCTGACAGTAGGCAGTGAGCAAATTAACCTTTGTAAAGGACACATCAGGCTGAGCTATCCTGGAGGCAGAGCTGGTCCTAGGGGTAGAGCCGTCCTGAGGGCAGAGCTGCTCGTGGGGGCAGAGCTGTCCTGGGGGCAGAGCTGTCCTGGGGGCAGAGCTGTCCTGGGGGCAGAGCTGTCCTGGGCAGAGCTGCTACCTCACTCAGAGCTCCAGGCCCTGGTTCCAAGATCCCTTTTGACTGCATACAACAGAGGCCAGTGTTGGTTATCTAATGCACCAAACAGCATGTTATAGAATAATGGTAGATTCCAGCTGATGATATCTCCACACCGTAATTGGCGCACCTGTCTCAATAGCGCACAGGTCTCATTTAAGTATAACGAAGGAATGAGAGCGGACTTGTTCCCGTGATTAGCATGTGCACGCTGGCAGAGCGGTTTTCGTGAGATCTTAGTTTTGCTCTGTGTGAAGATGGTACCAGTATAAATCTCGCGGGATATTGCGTGGACAGAACTAACATGGCCGCGCACATGAAGCTACCCGAATTATCGCTATAGACCTGTGCACTTAAACATGCAATTGCTGAATGCAGAAATGACAGTTTATTATGCTAAGAACCTTAATGCACCTTGCACTGAAGTCCCCTTTCGCAGATCATGTCACATATGCCGAGTATAGATGTAATGCACTGTACCATCTATTTATAATCTATTTAGTCTAGTATTGTACCCTATGAAGTTAAAGTGGCATTCTCACCGAGCAAGTCCCACTCACAATTCTAGTACTGTTCTAGTCTACTATGTGGTTAAGTGCGAGTGGTGAGAATGCCCCTTTAACAGTGTTGTCTGGACTTTATTCTTGAAATGCTAAGATGAACCTTAATCATTATGGAGATAATTGTCCACCATTTATCAATTAAGAAGGGGCTTGTTTGAGTCGTCCCACGGGCCAGAATGATTACGGCAGGAGAAAAATTCTAATTTTAGAACTAATGATTGAGTATTGACTGGGTCCTCCCTCGGCCATCTTTAAAGTGGCTAGAAAAAGGACGCCATGTTTTACAGCCTTCCAGTCATGAAACACCACTTTAAATTCCCAATTAGCGAAACTAGCCATTTTTAGAGCAAAAAGTAGAAGCTGAATGTTTCATTTTAATCAAAGGGACATTGACAATTTATTTTATTGTCACCTTAGTCTAAAGAACGACTCTGAATAATACTGTTAATCAATGCTCAAATCGCTCTTGCACGTCACGTTCCCCCGTGCAAAAGTCTCTCCCAATTGGAAATCATATTTGCAAACCTGATATTGTGATAATGTATGTAGCATGGATCTTACATTACATACAAAAATAATTGTGTAAAAATCTAGGGTAGGTCTTTTTTTTAAATTCTCCATTTTTGTTTGGGCCTCTAAACAGAAATTGAGTATTTAACTGCGCCCAGGTAAAAAAATACCATGGTATTCACCATGGTAAACCATTGTTAATTGACTCAGGGTTACCACCCAGAGTCTTATGCGACGCCTTGTGAGGGGTCGCATCAAGATAGTGAAACTTCATTTTTGTCAGTCAATTTTGACATGAATCCATGGTTCAAAAAATATAAAAACTTGACAGATGGACAGATGGGACACTCAGGTGTATGGAACATCAGTCACTTTCATCAATGTTCTACTCTAAGCATTTAAAACATTTGATTTTAAAATAGTGCGACAAAAAATACAAAAAATGTGTGGAGAGAAATTAAACTCTTAAGTACTAGAATGGATTTTCGTCTACATTACAGTCCACACACTTTTAGTGTTAAGTCAATGGGAGATATCTTGCATTACAGGGTGAGACATTTTTTGTAAGACCTTTTCTGTAGTCTGCTCTGCTATTATCTTTAATTATCTTGTAATACATTGATGTGTGGACAATAGGAGACAAAGAACACCAGAGTAGGACGAGGGTCAGAGGTTGGGGGAGGGGCGGTTGAAGGGAGGGGGTTGGGAATATGTTGGATTCTGACACTGTGCCATTTTGGGGTAGGAGTATGTCGGGTAGGAATATGTGGGGTAGGGGTATGTGGGGTAGGGGTATGTGGGGTTGGCGTATGTGGGGTAGGGGTATGTGAGGTAGGGGTGTGTGGGGTTGGGGTATGTGGGTTGGGGTATGTGGGGTAGGGGTATGTGGGGTCGGGGGTATGTGGGGTAGTTTTGAACCAGGAATGCGTTTCTGCTCTCGGAATTGACAAATTATTCATTGTTCCCGAAATATAATTAATTCAATAATTAACATGATATACTATGATATTTACTATGGTATATAACAATATAGACTATGAGGAAATGTGATGATGTACTATGATATATCACTGTACATTAGTATGTTCCATGGTTGATATCGTAGTATATCATAGTAATTATATTAAATAACCAGGGTAAACTAGCCATGGTTTACTATGATAAATGCTATGATACCCGGTAAACTATATTCTATATCTATGATAGTTCACAATGGTTAACAATGTAATATACCAGAGTAAATACCAAGATATAACATATAGTGCTCCCATCATACAATGTGGTTGCTGTCTGTTGTTTCTAAGCACAGGGATTGCCTAAACTCACCAAAAATATCAAGTTCTATAATAATAGTGGTGTTTTGTCCCACACACCAGAAAAGTTGGGAAGTGGCCTATCCCTGGCAGGTTGTAGTTGGCCGACCCCCCCCCCCCCGACCCTGGGATGGGGGTGGGGTGGGGGTGGCCCCCCTGAGGAGCTCAGAGACTGCTATATGTAAGCCGGCACTACTGATACCAAGTCACAGACCAGCTCCTCATTACTGGGGGTCCATTACTGGTGGGGCTCCATACTAGGGTCAGCATCTTTAAAGTTTCTTCTTTTTAAAATTGTTCTCTTTTTTTAAAATCACAAATGAAATAATGCCCATTCTTAATATTTATAGCCATGTATGTAACAATAGGATATTAGACTTATTTTGAAATGCACTCTTTAATATCAATTTATCAAAGTGTATTTGTTTTTGCAAAATCTGCTTGCTCTTCTTATTGACTAAATCATAGTTGGGGTAAGTAGAAAACAGATCAATTAGCAATTAATTAGCTATGTAAACGCTTCCTCACCGTCCTTTAAGAAAAAGAAGATGGATAATAATAAAGTCTATGAGTCTCAGGTTTGTCTCAGACTTGTGCAGCCTCGGCCAGATGCCACCACGACCTGCCCATCATGCGCCCATTATGTCCGTAGGGGCTGCGGCTTACTAAGCTGGAAGAGGGAGAGCAGTGCAAGACCAGGTGGGGGGGGGGGGGGGGGGTTCTGTACCATAGGGGTGTACCATGCCGACTACAGCGACATAGTGGCAGGGCCAGGCACAACAGGCCAGGTTTGTGATTGGTTGTGGGGCTGTTATTTTGACTCTCACCTCGTGAGATTCAGTCTAGTACCAGACGGTCATGCAAGTCCCATAATCTACTCTTAGTCTAGTGGCCTGTGCCGGGCATGCATGTCTCCACAAAATGTACTAAAACCGCAGGGATTGTTTCTGAATCCCAATTTGAAAGTGTAAGAAATTACTGCAATATCTCTGGTGTTGTTGTCGGTGGCTATGCCGTAAAGACTGTCAACACTTTCAGATGGCGTTATGGCGGCCTGTACTGTACGACCAGTTACAGCTGTATAAGGTAGGGGGTAGGGTAGGGGGTAGGGTAGGGGGTAGGGGGTAGGTGGGGGGTAGGGGGTAGGGTAGGGTAGGGGGTAGGGTAGGGGGTAAAGCCTCAGGCCTGGCTGGTGGGATTGAGGGACTGCAGGGAATGAGGTAAGCGCGGTGCCTTATGGGTAATCATCACGTGGGCAGACCAATACCACACCTGGTGCTGGGAGGCTTCCTTTTACACTATTTTCTTTTTTCTAAATATACGTATCTTTCTTCACCTGGGGACTGTCCCAGTGGGCACACAACATTGAATCAACATTGGAAACTGGTTGACAATGTTGATTCAATGTTGATGCAACGTTGATTCAACATTAAACTGAGTTTTGTGCCCACTGGGGTATCTTCCCAAGGTAGCCTTTTATAATAACATTTAATTAATGTACACTTATTTGCTTTATAAACTCGCTGAGCAGATTGAGTTGTATCGATTCATTAAGATGTCATGATTGCTATATCTATCTGTTGCAACAGATTAGATATCATATATGAAATGAGAGTATGTGTGTAATTCATTTGTATATTGATAGATGGATTGTTTTATTACATATTTAAGAAACATTACCAATAATATGTTTGAATCCCTTTTATCGATATATTAAACATTTAAACTAAGCATTCAATGAAGATACGACTTACCCAACATATTCTCTAATACGATGTACTTTAATTCAAAACCTATACCATACATCTGTACCTTTTTTCTATATATACTATAGATACGACCTATTATCTTATCTGCCCTAAAACCCTATTTTAACTGCGGCTCCTTTACCCTTATCTTAGAAGGAACCTTTACACAAGAGCTCAGTGCCTCAATTCTTCTATTATCGCTCAATCTCAGTTCAAACCTGATCTGAAGCCAACAGCTCTAGTCTCGCCTCAAGCTATTTGGCTGCCGCTGATCTCACCCAGTCTCGTGTGAAATCTCGTCCACGTGACCCACGGGGGTTCAGGCTCATAAGGCTAACTTTGCTGCGCATGCTCACGGAGATGGTGTGGTTGGCGTCTGTGGTGGGAAATGGGAAGGAGGTGTTTTGGGTTAATGGTCCTTGTGTTTCTACCTTTTTTGTGGTTGTTCTGTTTGTTTTGTTAGCCTCCTGAATGGTCCAATCAAAGAAAGAAATCGGTCAATTCTCTCGGCATTGTTATGATAATTCTGAAATCAGGTACGTCATTCATTCAGATAGAACATACCATCGGGTAACCATTTGGCATATAATGCAAGTTTCCGCCAGTCGATGAGGTACATTATGTATACATAATACTTACCGGAAATCAACCTGGTTTTGTAAAATGGTTACATTAAAACGGTAACGGTGATCTTCTATCAAAACTATCTTTGATCAGTTCTGTTATGTAGTATTTGGGACCTTCAATTTTTGTTGTCTTAAGGAATCCAAATTCTTTTCGAAATTCCAGTTCTTACATAGATAAGGGTCCAGTGCTAGTTGGTTCCCTTACCCATAAGGAGCCCAGACTATTTTAGTCCCACACCCAAATTCACCGACCCCCTGATGTCCCGAGTTGTGGAATCCAGACTGTGATAAACTATGCTTCTGCATGACTCACAGTAATTGCAGCCTAATTAAAAAAACACACAAAGTAAATAAGATGAAACAACCACCCAACCACCATGCTACAACCTTACAGCAACCTCCACCTTAATTATGAGAATTCTCCCACGGCATTGATAAGAAAACACAAACAAATTCATGAAGATTTTTCCACCTAAAATCACAAGCATTCCCTTCTTGAAACCATTTTGGAGAAGCTCCAAATGCTCTGCCGACACGGTAATTGTTAACCGATAAGATGCCGAAAACCGCGTCAGCACACCAGATGAATGAGAATGCTATTTCTTCTTCTGTTTCAGAAAGATCCCATGGCATTTTTAGTGGCCCGTTCTTGGTGTGATTAAGCCGTCGGTGCCCATCTTCATATCGATTCGTCCTGACTTTTTGGGGGTTAAGAAAACAGAGAGGGGGAGACAAGGCCAATGTTCCGCTGTCTCACTCAGTGTAGGGAGGGATAAGGGGCTCACTCAGGCAGGTCACCGGTGTGTGAGCGGAACCCGCCACAGGCTGCGTTCACATCGGCCTTCATCAAGTGAGCCAAATCCTAGTCAGCATAGGTCCCTAGGGCCCATATGTGTTTTACTTGGACCAGAAATAGTTTTCATAAATACATTGTAAATATTTCGAAACATACTGGCATCTGATTTCCCCCCAGAAATTCCCATTTATTGTACATGCCATTGTGTGCTAAATCTGAGCTAGGGCTCGGCACTTTGACTCTGGGCTCCCACTGGCAGCCTTGGACATAAAGGACCAAAACCCAGGGTGAGCAAATCAGCTAGCCCAGGTAAAAACATATATAGGCCCCGGGATATAGGCCCATGCTCAATGTTGACTGGGATTGTGCTCCTTTGTCGTCATGATGCATCATACAGCAGCAATTGCTACTATAGAACCTTTTTTTTCTAGAGGATTTTTCTTTGATAGTGTAAATGTTATCTTTTATAGGGATATTGCCGGTCAGGTAACAGTGCCCTTTGCGCAAATCTATTCAAATACTGACTACAACATAAACCAAGTGAGAATTCATAAGCTTTTGTGGGCTTGGAGAATTCATGAGCTCATTTATCGGCTTTATATACCTTCAATTAATGTAAACTGCATTTCAATCTTCCTTCAACAGGATCATTTTACTTCATATTGATAGGCAGGCTTTGACTAAAGACCATCAGCAAACAGTTATGTTCTGGATATTGGGACATGCAATCTTGATAGGCCGAATAAAGCGCTGTAGATAGTGATCTTTACGAAAAGTAGCTCTCCGGGAAAATAGTTTGATTGGCCTGTTCGGTAGCCAGTGTGCCACACAGTGGCAATGTGAAGGCAGCCCCGGCTAGTGAGGTGGTCCTATCTGGTAAATTACTAATCATCTTGTCTTGTTGTGGCGGTCGTGTAAGGCCGCAGCCTCATTCATTGTGAACCTACTCGCGGCCGAGCCGACAGCCCACCGACCTTAAGGGCTTAGGGGTCTCCTGGGGGTAATTCAGTCCTTGGGAGGGAATTCATTATTGTAGGTAGTGACAGGATTTGCCTTCATTTGTGCCTTGTACATGGTTTGTAATGTATTAAGAAGAAAATAAATGAGGCTGTTAATGTTGTGCATGTTATTCTGGAGCAGTTGGTTCTGCTTCCATATGAAATTATTATCTTTTCCCACAATTACCCTCAGTCATGCTAACCATACCTCACTGCACCTTCCTTTCCTTGCCCAAGGACCATGTTGCCAGCTCCTCCCCCCACTTTCCCTTTACTACCCAATGCCCAATGACTTAGTTGCCACATCTCCTCCCCCCACTTTCCCTATACTACTCAATGCCCAATGACTAAGTTGCCACCTCCTTCCCCCATTTTCCTTATATTACTCGATGTGTAATGACTAAGTTGCCATATTCTTCCCCCACTTTCCTTATACTACTCAATGCCCAATGACTAAGTTGCCACCTCCTTCCACCACTTTCCTTATACTACTCAATGCCACCTCCTTCCCTATACTACTCGATGTGTAATGGATAAGTTGGCATCTCCTCCCCCCACTTTCCTTATACTACTCCTTGTCTAATGACTAAGTTGCCACTTCTTTCCCCCACTTTCCCTATACTACTCAATTCCCAAGGACCATGTTACTAACTCCTTCTCCCACTTTCCCTATACTACTAGTTGTAAACAGTGTATTTTCTACCAGTCAACCTTCCCTGTTCTATTGGGAGCTGCTGGGCTACAGTTCTATGGGTGCAATAGTCCTTTACTTAGTGGACAGGGAACCCATGATAAGATATTCATTTATGTACATTAGCCTAAGATATTATGAGGACTGATAAAACATGAAAAGTAGGACTTACATGGATAAACATAGTCAATTTGAGAAGAGGCTTTTGACCTAGAAGTTTGGTTTAAAAAAAACAAAAACAAAATTGATATAGACCAATTGTTCAAACATATACCTAACCTTTACACAATGATTCAGAAATGTATTCTCGTAACAACATTAACTTCAGCCTTGACAGATTAAGTCCTAAAACATTAAAAGGAATAAGAGAAGAGTACCAGTACTGGTTTAGGAACATGTCATGGAATCTAAGTTTGGCTTCACTCCTCCACCTTCACCTTCCTCTTCCTTATCACGCAATTTAATGTCTGTTCCCCAGCCTGACTCCACTCAACATATGTTGGCAAGGGGCTATACGGCTGTTGGAGGTTGTGGGTGGTAGTGGCACTATCGGGAAGATAGTATTAGACTTCTTTAACAACCATCGGATGTTTATTATTAGCGTACATTGCTGGGAAGATCTCAGGGACAAGTGTGTAGCACAGGGAATTTACATTTAGATAACGGGTCTTCATCATTATCCATATTGTTTTAATGATACAACCCTCAAGTAATAACAAACACTGGTATTGCCAAGACCCTTCCTTTCCTGTAGAAGTAGGCCGGCAAGGACGAGGAGTGTGATGTTAAGGACCTTGTAGTGGAGACGGTGGGTAGTGGTTGGTGGATGGCGGGTGAGGGGGGGGGGGGGGGTGCAGGCAGAGTGGCGGTAAGGGTCTTGTATATACTTGTCATGCACAGTACTGTATGTTTGATGACATGCCCCCTACAGACCCCGCCCTGCCTACCCTATCACCACCATCACCCTCTTCAATATAGGGCCATAGTGGGTTTAACATGAGTGGCCGCCATTTTGTCCCTCACCGTTTAGTCAGGGGTTTAGTCCAGAACTAGAAGTCAGCAGAGGAATAGATATTTTAGCAGTTTGGAGGGCACTGGTAAATGTTGTAAATCAACTAATGAGGAGTCATTTGGCACTAGTATATAATATTATATATGCGTGCTGGTTGGTATTAGTTGGAATTTATCTTTCCCCGAAGGTGGGACATTGAAGTATATGCTCTGCTGCACCGGTATAAGGACAAATATGATCCCTCAGATTTCCGTGGCCATCTTGTCCCTCTATGTCTCGAGATGTAGGCAGGTACCAAATTCACACATGCTACAAATTGCCAGGAATAAGTTAAGTTCCGAGATCAGAGCCAACATCTCACAAGGTCTACATATGTTAATGCCAGTGACTAGCTGCATCTCGTTGTATCGCTATAGGCAGCCTACCTCTACCCATCCCCTTCTGTCTGACCACTCCCACCCCCACCAGCATCCACACCACCTCAGTGTCACTTCCGGCACGCACACGCATGTGCAGGAGGGTGCTTGAAGAAGTCAGGCGTGACATGCGCAGACGGGGTGAGTCGTGTAGCTACTGGAGCTGCCGACAAGAGGGCAGAAGGGTGTGTAGGGTGAGTGGGGTGAGGGAGGGGCATGGGGGACAGGGTGGGGTATGGGGGAGAGGGGTGGGGCATGGGAGAGGGTGGGTGCATGGGGGAGAGGTGGGACATGGGGGAGAGGATGGGGCATGGGGGAGAGGGTGGGGCATGGAGGAGAGGGTGGGGCATGGGGGAGAGAATGGAGCATGGGGGAGAGGGTGGGGCATGGAGGAGAGTGTGGGGCATGGGGGAGAGCATGGGGCATGGGGGAGAGGATGGGGCATGGGGGAGAGGATAGGGCATGGAGGAGAGGAGGGGGAATGGGGAAGAGGGGGCATGGGGGAGGGGTGAGACATTAGGGAGAGGGTGGGGCATGGCGGAAAGGAATGGTGCATGGGGGAGAGGATGGGGCATGGTGCAGAGTAGTGGGGTATGGGGGAGAGGGTGGGGCATAGGGGAGAGGGTGGGCCCTAGAATGGGTACTGGCTCTTTGAGGGTGGTTATAGGTACCAAAGGCATTCCACAATATGACAACATTTACATCCTCCAACATACCGCTGTCCCGCGGCTCGGGTGGGGGGGAGCAGTTTTACAGTGGGTGCCCCGTTCTTGGTTCAGTACCCCTCTCGCCCCCCCCCCCGATGCAGGGTATGTGGAGCAGAGGACGTGTAGCCTAAGCGCTATGAGGCACTGAGGGTTTACTTCTTATGAAACACTGTGTCAACATCTCTACAAGTGGGGCCTGTGATAGGGAGGCTGGATGAGGAGGGCATGAGGGTTACGGACCGGGGAGAGCTTCAAGTAGGAACGTCTATATAACCAAGTAGAATAGTAGGAATCTCTTTAATAAAATGCATATCCCGAATTCGTTATACTATCATTATTATCAACATATGGTTTACAGATTATAATTATTGCCCATCCCTAAAGAGATGTTGTCGTGGAAGGGGTCCTGACTAATAGATTAATGAACCCCATGGCTTGCATCTTATATTCAGAAGTGCGCTCGTCAAATGTCCAAATTTCACTCCTGATATATCATGAGTATCATGACAGCAGTGAAATTCTCATGAGTAACCAGTATGTCATGAAAAAGCTTTTTGAACTGCTTGAGGTCATGACTATCCTAGGGAAGTACTCAAACACATGAGAATAAGGATGGAAGGATATCCACATTAAATATGAGTGTGTAGGGGCCAGTTTTACGGTTACTATATCATTAGGGGTTCTGTTAGACGTCGTGCCGCGAACTCTGTCCAAACCCTTCAGTCTGGCGACAGGTGGTAGCACGTGTCTCGGCCTTGGGGTATGGATAGAAGTCGCTATAGGCTTCTGGTCTGGGGTGCGCACGCAGGCTCGCTGCCAATATAATTATGGCGGCATCCAGGAGGACCCGTTAGCTAGTGTAAGCTTGATAACTACACTGCTCACCTGTTGGGGCTATTCAAAGCCTACTTACCTGTTACCTGCCATTGGGTTCGGAATCCGATAGAGTCCCAAGTACTTTAGGTTGACTGTTGAGGTTTCCGTAAAATTTCCACAACCTGTACACCGGAATCGAACTGTGTCGACCTTGTTCTTTCATCTCGTATAATATCATAACAATAGTATTCAGACGAAAAGCAAGTACCTGACAAGTTTGAAAAGATGAGCTGTCAAACGCCATAAAAATAAAAGCAGGTGGAGAGCAATCCAGTCGCCCACCTGTACCAGGAATGGCCACTTCCCGCTGGTGGTCGGGGAAGTGTTTGTCTCACCCACTTTCTGTAATGATTACAGTGAATTAACCCTTTCAGGGAAGCATAGTGCTTTAATGGGCTTTGTACTTTATTATCATAATACATGAATTCATCCATAGTTTTAGTTTACTTACCAGTGCTGGGTGGTCTCTCACTCTCATAACAAATTCGTCAGTCGTCTTAAAGAGATTTCCGTCAGTAGTGCAATATTTGCAATTAATGAAGGTCTCAAAAATGATACTTGCAATATTTTTTAGATTTTAAAAGGAATTCATACATCATGCTGGTCATACAGAGTTGAAACACTTTAGACGATTCACCGGCTACGGCTTTCCTCATGCATCATGATGACAAAGGACAGACGCAGCAGTACTCCTGGTTAATTCTAAGTTGTTGACACGCTATTACGCCTCTATTACACCAAGTCCCTTACAGCCTCCCTAACCACCCTAACTGCCCCAAATTGACGCATCCAATTTGCAGCAGCTTACACGACAGCCATAATCCCCGTTTACACGCAGCTATGACGTCATACTAGTTAGCCAAACAAAAAGCAGTCCTCTGTTCATGCTGATTTTACAGTCTGCATGTGACACCTGCATTCACCGCCTGCTTAATAGCTGACGGAGGGAGATATTTGTGTTTAATCCTGTAGTGTGGGGATGCCTATAGCGAAGTCTCGGGTTTCTCCGTATGGGCGGCCATGTTAGTTGTGAGCTCGCAATATATCGTGAGACTTAGGCAGTGACCAGACACTCACAACCCATAGCTTCCGGGCAACAAGCTACAGCACGAGAGCAGAACCAAGGTCTCACGAGATTGCTGGTGTCAGTGTGTACAGAGTGGTTGCGGGAACAAGTCCGATCCCGGTATAGCCCTATAGCCTAGGCTTCCTGCAATTGTATGATACTCCTATGCAGAGCCAGTGAGTATGTCGGTAACACTGCATAGATCTGTGCATCATGCCAAGCATTCAACCTGTAGGATCGACATGATGCACTAATGCATCAGTGATGGTGCTTCATACCGACACAGATACATTAGATAACTACATTTTTGTATGCTCCTTTAAAAGAGTCAATTACTTACGCTCACTACTTTTATAACTATTTTAAGAATTTCTACAAGTTAATGGTTAAAATAGATCTAGTAATATCTGACTGATTCTATTTACAAATTTATAGCCATGTGTTTTAATTTACCTTTCAGGTGAGTCTAGTGTTTTGATCTGGGTGGAACTGTTGAAGTTCTCAGGTAAGCGTTGATATTGTAAACGTGAAGTGTATGAAAGCTCTTCATGCTTTTCCTCAACCATATACGTGAGGGGTATGGGCCCTTCATTACATGGCTGCCACCGCACTCTCCGTGCTGATGCTATGTACAGCTATCGAGCCCCAGTGTCACAACCCAGGCTGTGTCTCACGAACATGGGCCAATGTTTTTGTCTATGACCGGGTGCAATCTATGACCGGGTGCAATCTATGACCGGGTGCAATCTATGACCGGGTGAAATCTATGACCGGGTGAAATCTATGACCGGGTGCAATATAATTATGACTGGGTGCATTTTATGACCAGCTTGGGAAAAAAACGCTTTATTTAGGGCAGATGGTGGAAAATGTTTATTGCTATTTTAAGACTTTATACCACTCATTTTGTTTCAATTTCTATCTACATCTGCCCTAAATAAACCGTTTTCTTTCAAGCCAGTCATAGATTGCACCCGGTCATAGATTGCAACCGGTCATAGACAAAAACATTGGTTCGTGAGACACAGCCCCCAGTGGCATACAGCCTGTCAATGTACCATGGATCATGGCATGGTGTCACCACAGTGTTATTAAAATGTAATTTTCCTTTATTTCCAATAATAAAACACATAGTAAATACAAAAACCCACTCAGCGATGTTTTTATGGAAAATTCACAAAACCAGAGGACTACTTTGAAATGTGCACATTTATTACAAACGAAATTAGAGCGAAATACAAGCCTAAAAACCTAAAGAGGAAAAACATCATTAAACGACAATTTCCGAGTGTCCGACAAACTGTTTGTTTATCAAATGAGGAATCGGGTGACTTGGAATTGAATCAAGGCAAAACTGACAATTAATTAGGCCCAATTATTGAAGCGGAGGCGTTTTAAGTCCAACGAATGGCCTGGAGTCATATTAGTTCTTATCGGTCTGGCGGAAGTACCCGGTGCTGCCCCCTGCATTTTATTGCTGGTACTACCACTCAGGGTCGTAGATCACGTGTTAGGGCCCCTGACCTCTGGTGGCCAGAATCTGACCTTGGCTGACCGGAAGGCGACCTGGGGATGACCCCAGCCTGGCGCAGGCGCAGCCGGCCCTTCCGGTTTGACATGTCTGGCTGGCCTAGAAGGTCAAGGTCACCGGGCCAGCTGCCAGAACCTCCAGGTGATGTCTGCGCATGCGTGAAACAGATGGCACGCCTCCCGCACTGCATCAGGAGTAGAGGTGTGTGTGGGGGGGGGAGGGGGGCAGTCAACAGCTTTTTGACCAGGGATGGTGAGGGATGAGGTTTTGTAGGAGTGGGAGGAGGAGGGGATGCTGGATAGTGTCCTAATAAGGTATCGTCAGATGAGACCTGACGTGTGCTACTGTGTGACTTGAATTATATCACACAGCACGGTGTACGGGCATGGGCAGTGTAGAACAACAGGGGGCTCTGTTGATTTTCATCCAAACATCGAATTTTAACATAAGGGTATTTTAGCTGAAGGGTTGCAGTATCCCCCCCCGCCCCCTCTCTTAGGAGAGGTGTCTAATGCTAAGGTGTCTAATCATTTTTAGTCACCCCCTATTCCACTGGCCCTCTGTTTTGTTTTGTGATTGGTTTATTCCTTAACTATTTAAGAACCTCTTAGTAGTGTAATGTCCTCCTCGGCAGGGCTGTATTCAAGCATCAGATCGATAAAAGAAATGATACATTATGATTTAATACTATCATAGATATGAATGCAGCTACCCTCTGCTCATCTTAAGGGAGAAACAGACGATGAATTTGGAGAACATTTATAATTCTATTAGAATGAAAATGTTCTAATCGATTTTTATATCTAAGTTGTGCATTAAATGGCCTCATGAGTTGATGATTAAGAATTCCCTCCACAAACCTTCCTGAACATCTTACATTGTCCAACCATCACCCATCACCCGAACCAATGGCACCTTGGCAATCTAAATTATTTGATGGATCCATGACCAGTAAAAAGATAACAACTGCCATAATGTGACAGATGTGGGTGACACCTGTAACCTTGTCAGAGGCAACATGTCCTTCATGATCCCTCTGTCACCAAAAACGTTAAGCCAATCAGGGCACAAAGGGGGTGCACCAAGGCTAAATAAGTTAGTAATGAATGGACACATTTCATGTAAAGGTTGGACAGTTTATTACAACTGGATAATACAACAAAACAAATGACATAGTTATTTGTAATGTAATAAAACATGGAAGATATGCTTATTAATGTGATAAGGCGGTCAATCGTCAGTTAAGGACCTACTTTAACTAGGAATATATAACTGTGAGTTCATACTATAGGTATATTATAGGTGTGGGTGGGTGGGTGAACAATGTGACCTGGCTGCAGTATTGTGTTGAAAGGGTCGAACCATCCACACAGGGCACTTTTACATGGAGTGGGGGCACCACTGGATGAATAGTTAGTCAGCTAGGGGCAGGGAGTTTGGCACCTTAGTCCAGTCATTATTTAGACAGTTTTACAATCACTGCCCCAATCCACTGCAGAATCGACCATAGTATTAACTCTTTAAGGGCTGCAGTGTCATGAATCATGCATGCAGCCCTACTGAGTAACCCGCCGATGATGCATCCATGCATCATGTCGACCCTGTGGGCTGGATGCACCTCTATTGACTCCTCGTGATGCATGAACGCATCACTGTGGGGTTTCTTGCAAGGACTACAATCCATGCATCATATCAACAAAGGGCATATCACCACAGCGAACCCATATATGTGGTACTTGCTATAATACTAAAACTAAGTGAGTTAACGTATGTACCCCCAGTGTGTGAGGCGCATAGGATGCTACATCTGAGGCGTCTACAGTCAAACGGAGAACTCCACACACAACAATAACCAACTACACCCCCCTTTGTATTTACACTTTACCAATCGCATAGTGTTTTAATGCCCTTATGTATCCCAAGGATGGATGAATACTACATAGAAGAGTTGCTGCACTCATGTACTCTGCCAACCCCCATGTGACTGATGCACATGAAGGGTCAGACCAATGCATGAATACAGCACCGGCCAGTAGGCTCACTGGTCAGGGCAGCATCATGACTACAAAGGGCACAGCACACTTAAGTAGCATGCGGCCCTTAAAGGGTTAAGTGCACTTTGGAGGTGTTCATCAATGTGCTCCTTTCTTCTGTAAGTTCTCAATAATGTGTACTTTTATATTTCAAGCCGTATTGGCGTTTTTACATTGGGGGCTCCTGGCTTTTCATATACAATTGAGTGTACAGGAACTCTATCTATTTTGAGAAGCAGAAATCAAAACATCAGAGGGTGTTGTTTGAGAGGTTTATTATATGTAGAGAGACAGAAGCGACATCCAGGCGGAATCCAGGCACTGTGTATATATTATGTTGTTGTTGCATCTTCTTCTGAGATCGATTGGCAAAGAGTTCGTTTTTGCAAACCCATTTTGCTAGTAATGGGAGAGGTGGAGTGCACTTGTGTACACATTGTATATATACCTGATTTGACAAGAGATGAAAGTAACGAGTTGATCCAGATACTATGACAACTGTTTAGATTCGCAGCTAGGGGATTCACCCTGCTAAACGAAATACACACTGTAAAAAAGATTCCGTCAAAATAATGGAGATTCACTGCCAACTGTTACAGATGTTCACAGTAAAATTTGTTGACTTAAAATTGCCTCACCGTAATCACATTTACGATGATCCACCGTAAAGTTGTGCATTGATCCTCTGTATATTCAGCCGAATATTTGTACAGTGCATCAACTCATCTACACACCCCGGGTGACTTGCCAGGGAGGAAACCTCTTGAGGGTCACAAAGTGCTTTAATTAATGCACTATTCCCTGTGTCGTCATGACGTATGCATGTATGATGCATTCAAGCAGCATTGCAATCCTAAGAGGTAACTATTTACACCCCGAAAGGTTGCCATTACGCAAGAACGTAGCTCTAGTGTGTATTATTATAACACTCTGCGGCCTTTAAAGGAATGCCAGATTGGCAAAATAGGGATGATACTTCACAGACGTGGCCATAGTCACCAACTATCAATCAGTGGCCCGCAATATCCAGCAGCAACCATCCATATATACTATTAGAGACACCGTGACATGTGATCCAATTTTCAAGTATCAGCTATTTATTTAAAGAAATATCTACCGGGTAATTGAAATTTCCACACCTAGCTTTGCTACTTCAGTAGTTTTTTATCAAGTCTGATCAATTGAAGATTAGGTCGAGTGATGCTAATTGAGAGGTGGAATAGGGTATTTGGAAAAGATTCTCTGAAACAGTACCTGGTCCTCCCTCCCCATGGTGCATAGTGGTCCCCTGAGCCACGCTGAGGTACTCCCGCAGGGTGAAGTACGCCTCTGGCCTTTGTTGTACTCTTCTATTATTAGGAACTGATGAGCTCAAAGGTACCGCAGATCAGTGGAGAGGTTGACACAGGGTGAGAGCTTATCATAATGGTGGTACGCTTCAAGGTAACACTTTCCACCGTCAGGGTCGATTTGATACATACACGGTGGAACGGGTTACACTTGGTATACACCAGTGTACAACCAATGAGGTAGATATGCACTTGTATACAGTAGGTGTTTTAAATCAGACCTCTTAATCCCCCATACGCCCTGTTTAAGATCAGAGTACCGGTCTCCGCTCCACTCCAACTGCTGCTGGACATGGAGTTCATATAAAGTGTGCATTCTCTTGATTATCATGATCATGTGTTTATTTCACATATTATCTCTTACACTCAAACTGTGGGGCATGGAGAGGGAGAAAAGCAGGAACAACAAACCTATGTGACAATGATGTAGCCTCAATAAGGTGTCTTTGTACAAAGGTAACTGAGAAACACCTGAGAAAGGTGAGAAGAAGGGTCGGGTATGTCTCCAAAGGTGCCCGGCCATTGATCTTTAAGTACATGAAAGAGCTACTCCTTATTCTATAAATATCCAAACTAATACCGAAGACCGAAGAGGTTATTTATACGCACCATATGTAAATATAACTTTATGTCTTGTCTTGACAAATTTGTCCGTTCTGGTTATTCAACTTCGCTGAGCCAGCACAACCCAACTCAATTTACATTGTGAAATATTAAATGCATCTTCACTTTATGAGAGATCTATGTCCCCGAAGAGTTTAAGTTTCAGTTTAACAATTTTTATTGGCAAAAATCCTCTCCAAGTAGAGTCCTTAGACTAAAGGCAAGTGGATACATTCAGTCGCAGTTGTATGCAGATAAATATATGGGATAGAGAACTATCTTTACATCATAATCACAGTGATATCAAAAACAAGGACGGGTCGACGACTGCTTGGGGGTAACATTTTGGTAACTAGTACAGATAAGTCTAACAAAATAACTCATCTCAAGCATAACCTGTGCCTGCAACTCATTACAGCACATATGCATGCATTATCATATTATTTATGTAACCCGAACCACATCGTTTAGCGATACATACCCAACGAAATGGTAACTGTTTGTAAGCATTATGTAAATCCTTGTCAAGATGGATTAGTCCAATGAATACATTTAAAAAACAAACAAGCTCACCCTTAGACCTAACTTAACTTCCTTTGAGTTTTCTTATGATGTAAGACAGATCAGACAGAACATATATATAGACAGAACAGTTGGATGTGTGGCCCAGATGTAGCAGTAGGATAGGACCCACCCTCTGGTGTGGTCAGCCTGTGACAGCTTACAGGTGGTGCCTGTTAGAATTGCACTATAGTGTGCAAGTATCATCGAATAGTGTCTTCTCCCATGCCTTTGATCCGATATTCATTTATCATATATAAATAAAGTGTAGGTTGCAATAGAAACGGAAATGTCCATATATACAAAGACACTGAGAAGGCTCCTGGGGAATACTGACACAATCAATTCATGGCACACACAAACTGTGCAAACAAATACATAATTATATTTATTAAGAGATTAATTTAGGCCGTGTGTAGATATGTGAATAAGTAGATGCAATATATCAAGTTGGAGAACATGCCCGACAGTCTCTAAGTCATTTATGATATAGAGCAAAGAATTCTACTGTCATTTCAGATCTATTTCAAATCATCTTTAAGTATTATAAATCAATTATCACTTAAATAATTATCTATGTATTCATGTATCTTCCCATTCATTGATATCAAAAAACTTATTGGAAATTTTACTTCAGTCGGCACCCATTGTCTCTGGGACAGAGTTATAAACAAACTAATAGGGTGTATTAATTATCATACCTTGTTAGAGCAGCTAGCTGCTTTAATTACTATAGAACTAATGATCATAAAAAGGGAGAATCTACTAACGCGACGTAACCTCCACTTGAACACTTATAATCTAAAAGAAACCCACTGTCCTTTCCCTTGTATAAGTGTGAGAGCAAACCCCCCCCCCTTTTTTTTTGGTTATTACATTTCAGTCAGATGCAATTAGTGTTAATGACGCAGTGATTAAGGAATTCCTGCTGACTTTTTGAAGGTATGCCTCCATCGTGTGAGACAAGTTGTTCTTTATCACCTTCCAATGATTAATTACCGCAAACAGATTGTGAATTGATGTCTTCTTGTGCATCAATTTGTTTTTTGTTAGGGCTTGTGTATAAGCAGTATTATAATTATGCAGCTTCCAATGATAATTCAGTGTTCCCAATATAAGGCATTGTGGGAGATTTCAATGATTTCTTTTGTCAATTTACCATTTATAGGTAACATGTCAGGATTATAAGAAAGCAGGTGGGCTTCCTTAACCCTTTAGGGACAGCATGTTTAATCTGTCATGTCGATGCACAGCGCCGACGGGTAAAAGGCCAGCACCATGTTGGTGCATCATGCGGATCCTTTTGAGGTCTCTAAATCACATTAATGCTTCCCTCGCCAGCGCTACATGCATTCATCGAGGCAGTAAAGAGGTATCACATTAAACACTATGTCTTCTTTTAATGGTTAAATATACCTGGGTGCCTTTTCAGAACAACTGACGGTATCATTGACAAATCTTGACGTGCCAATTAGTTAGGGGGTCGTGATAACTCTTTCAAAAGAAATCCTGCTGAAATCTATACAAAAATATAGCAAATTTCATTTATGGACTGCCTTGTAAATTGAGGATAGTGCCCTATTGACAAAAATCGTATTATCAGGACTGACGAATCTATTCTGAAACAGCACCCAGGTGGAGCTCATTAAGCAAAAGAGCAATTTGAATTATGTGAATATGGAACATTTTCATTAAAAAAATACTTTAAAATAGTGAATAAGTGAGGCGGAAAGAGGTGTAGGTTTTCAGAAAGCAGACTTTGGGGTACTTTGACTGCGTATGCAGAAAGTGCTATATTGTGAGTGTTCTCATCCGTCAAGTTGTCAGCTGATTAGACAAGGCCAGACATTAATCATTATAGGAACATCCATATCTATCTCTTATAGACAAATCCAATTAAAAGATACCCTCTTTATCACACGCCATAAAGCTGCTAATCCACAGTATGAGTTCAAACCGTACTCAACATTAGGTTCTGAACTATCCATGGCACTTGCTCATCAATATAATGAATGGGTACTTGTCGTCCTTTTTATAATGTTTTTATTGTAAGCATTTTTACTAATCCAACGCCAGATTTAGCTCGTCGTTTTGCAACCTGGACCCATATATACTTTCTAGGTCTCGATTAAGAGCATGGTAACAGCAAGTTAATGATATAACCAGGCGGCAGGTGCATTGCAATATATCCTGATGCGCGAATAATATTGTTTTGAATTATATGGGAAATTAGGGACAGTGGTGTTACATCAGTTCTCTTTCTTGGAACATATAAGGTTATGTCAAATGCAGTTTGAGGACCAGATAACCAGACTGAGGATAATAATATCATACGTTCTGTATAATAGAGGCCTATGACGTTAAAAGCACAATGCTACAAGCATTAGGGTTTATTCTGTCCTTGTTTGGTTTTGATCGATAGTATCTCAGAGTCGCTTACTCTGTAGAAGTCTCTCTGATCCAAAAGAGCTGATTAAACATTGCCAAATTACATTGGGGGCCATCGGAAGAAGCACTTTGGGCTACATACCTAACGGTTTCTCAGACCATATGGTGGTGGAAGAGGGACGTTAGGATGAACACCTCGCCATTCAGTTCCATGTGACTCAGTAGTCTACAGACAATTAAGGCTGTCACTTCTCCTGAGATCAGCGAGATGAGTGATGGAGCCTATAAACACCACCGACATCTTCAGAAGAAGTTGAAATACACTTTATAATTCAATCGATTCAGTTACAACCACTTTGCCAAGATGTTTGTCAAAGCTTCTTCTAAAGGTAGCAGTCCAATTTTGGCTAACACATATGTATGCATTTCTCCTTAGCATATGTATACATGATACGATCTATTAATATTGATTAAGTTAATGCTTATTTCAAATAAATTACTCCAAGCCCACCAAGAGAACACCAAATAACAGGAACACATATCAGTATCCAGCCCTATCTAACAGGGTAAGGGCTGGATAGTACTAGAAAGCTTAAGTATCTGATAACTATAGCGGCCATCTCAGGCAGCAGGGATTCCCTACCAAACTGGCCCCCTCTCACCAACACACACTGGAAGTATGCCAATGGAGACTGATTGATACCGCCAGAGGGACATCCCCCTAGTAACCCTGGCCAGACCCTTCAGTCAGGCTCACCTTGTGTTGGTCTGAAACACAGCTATCCCAGCCTTGAACAAATGTGTGCTGGAGCCGTGCCCCTTCCCCCCCCCCCTGCCTCCTCCTGCATCCTCCTCCAGGGTTATTGGCTCGTTCCGCCCCAGGTCTGTGAGAGCGGTCTGCCCTGGAGGCTGAGGCACGGCTATTGGCAGGGGTCAAGTCTCCTCATGCTCAACATAGGCCACTGTAGTGGTGGGCTGGGTGGGATGCCAGGCCAAAACACATGCCATTTATACCCTTAATAGTGGAGAGCCACTAATAGTGTGGTGTATTGCATGGAGAGGATTAAAAATAGACATTATACCAGTACACTCTAAGAACTGTGTGTTGCGGGAACATGCATAAGGAGTTACACACACATATTTGCAACATACTTTTGAAACCAACACATTTTTGGCAAAGGGTGTGTAGTGTGTTACACCAAAATGTATGTTAAAAGCAGCTGCAGAAAAGCGTGTCGATATGCGTGTAAACGTGACACACTGTTCTTAGAGTGTAGGTATGCCTGGTATCTACCAACGTTGAGCTGTGAATTCAGTTGGTCCATTGTCAGCCACATTGGATGAGTAACAAATCGGTTATATGACAGTGCCCAGTGGGGGTAGCCATCTAAGGAATATTATGAAAGTGTCCCATGAAATGCCAGACTACATTATTTGAGCATTCCGTTTCTAATAGGTACTGGTCTTGTATAATCACCAGGGCCGGTCCCCACTCTCTATGTGCGAGGATCACACCACCTTTCAAGACCTTTCAACAGCTGACAAACGCATCATTGTACCAATCCCATAGGCACAACCTATGATTACCAATTGTCTCTGAGACCTGAAGACAGTTTGCAAAGTGATATCTGTACTATTACTTTAGAAACTGATATAATTATGTTGGTGTAATATTGCAGAATTAATATGATTACCTTAATGACATTATGAATTATGATTATTAGATATGATATTATGATGATATGATATGAATAGGATATGATATATAATGCTGACAATTGAGGTTTTTAAGGTACAAATAAACCAATACAGCTGCCAGGGTCATGGAGTGCATACTGGACTGATTACAAGTGCAGGCTGATGGTCCTTATCATGGGCAGCTAAAGATAATGATTTGAATCTATAAACAGGTATAGCATCATACCTGTAGTGGGAGATTGCTGGGCTTGATAATAAACAGTTATAATTTGTATCACCATGAAGCAACTTGTCTGTGTCTATTCTCTCATCTATAAACTCATCATAGTTTACACCGGGGCCAAGATACAGAAGCCATGCTTGGAGAATGGAAGACAGGAATAGGACGCTGAGTCCCCACACTGACAGCTGGCTTCTACCCAGAATCCTCTCCAAGCGGATACTATGTATCCTCACCAAGCAGATACTCTGTACCTCCATTACCTGACTCTCCCCACTAAAATGGCCGCCACAAGTGAGCAAGACAAAAATAACTTGTACCCAAACCAACCACATACACCATGATAACCACCACCTACACTGTCCCTATCATCTATTCAGTTCACCCACAATGACATACAAAGCGCAAGGCTAAAAATACCGTTGGATTTAATTGCTACAATATCGATTATGGACGGCCCGTGAAAATTTCCATTCAGGGAAAATGAAGCGGTGGCTTCTTGTATGTGAAAGTCGTGAAACCTTAGAGGGCGCTAAGAGGGGGCTATCAGGGCTGGTAAGAGCCCTGCCTGTCTATACTGAAATGTAGCCATCATAATGGCGGCATTGTTGCCTCTAGATTGGCCAAATGAGCCTGTCTCCCATTGCCCACTAATGCAGCCACATCTTCAGCTACAGCTAGCAGCCTCTATAAATACATATATATTAAGTCGCTGCAAAGGGGAGTTATATTTGGTGAGGCTCAGGCAATGAGGATGTTTAAACGCAAACTGTGGCATTTCTTATCAAAGCTGGGACTTCATTCAAGATGATTGTATTTGTGCACCATGTGGTTTTTGAAATGAATGAAAAACGTATTTGCTAAATACAGCCCTATCATTCTTTTACTGCTACATTCCCCTCCCTCCCTTAACCCTCACGCCATGACCCGCCCTTGTTAAAGATACCACCGACTGACACAGATTCAAAGATAGAAGTAAGGCCAAAAAGAGGTCGGTGTCAGGTCACACGACCGACCTTATCAAAACAGGGCCTACTTTTTTTTTGCAATTTTGAAGATTTAAAAATAAATTAAGTTTACAAAAAAAATAAAAGATGTCCTCCCATTTTTGCACTCCTTTGTTCAGTCTAAGGGTGTCGTAGAGGGGCTGTAAAATAACGTTTTAAAATCATCCGACCTACCGACCCTAGACTTTCTTCCCATGTTACCTGAAACAAACCTTTTTTTCATTTGGCCTAAGCAACAGCTGGTAATACAAACCGAGGAATACACGACACCACAAGTACAAATTTAAGAAAGTACATTAAGTGTTGGCACCTGCATCTCATCTCCAAACACTTAGTGTAACAGATCAGCCTGCTCAGTGCCACTCAGAGAGACAGGTACACACATGGCATGCTAACGTGCATGTTACTTTAGTGCGCGCAGTTCACTGTTGACATGGAAATATATACTACTAGCCAAACATCTCGTGACCGAGGCATCTTTACATCTGAATCCAGATCAATTTGAAGAGTTCAAGCTGATGTGACACTACACCACGAGGAAGGCCTTGCTCTACTTTACTCCTGCTCAGTTGAGCTAGTTAGAAAGGTAATGCAAATGCAAAATGATGTAAATAATCGATCAAAAAGTTAACTGACTTCTGGGTGGCACTGGAATGCACACTATATGAGGCTCCTTTATCTCATCTATGGTCAACAAGAGGAATCACACAAAAGACACTGGATACTTGATGATTGCTTCACTTATCTGTTTGTTTATTGTGTATGTTCCCATTGTTTGTTGTACATATATTTTACTGACCATTCTGGAAGAACATGTTCTCCATCTACATGAGTTTATGGTCCATAAACCTCTTAAAAAAGCTTGTTTATTCTATGTTGTTCACTTAGAAGACTGTAGGGTCTTCCTATAGGACGACCTTAGGGACATCAGAGATGTTCAGTGTAGGACACATAATAATACAAGCTGTGCGTCAGCATGAAGTTCTCATTACACCCTATCTGTCTCTGTATGTCTGTCTGTCTTTTGCCTATCTGTCTGTCTGTCTTTTCCAGTCTATCTATCTGCCATGTGTCTGTATGTCTGTCTCTCGTTCGCATTTTGATGATCATTCATGCTCGCTGGCACGAAGCCTTGAAGGGTTACTGGTTAGTACAGTAAAGGGTGCCAGTGTACAAACCTACCACACCTGCTCCACTCACCTATTGAGCTGCTCATACCAACACATCACAGGCGGGCGTCCGCTGTGTAGGCACCTCCTTTTACTCAGTACCTTGACTACTTTGGAGAACAATGGCCTGTGTCGGTTTACACTATTGGGTTTCAATTGGAGTTAGCAACACTTAGAATAGAAGAAGCTACAGGTATGTTTGCCTCTCTGTTAGCATTCTACTCTACATCAAATGCTAAAGGGGCAGAGTTGCACATAGGAATTGTATGCACCAATCGACCAGTGTTAACTTAGTACACTTTAACCATTTAAGATTGTTCCACCTGCTACCAATACCCCGTTCATTCTAGTGTATGAATATGTTTCTATAATATACACATATATATGTTGGTGGATGTATGTACCGGAGGACTATATCAAATCCTAAATCTAATGGAGTCAAACTTTTTTTATGGTGAAATATAGACATTTAAAACTAAAAAGGACTGCATAGTGCACAGATCCCCACATCTGAGGCCTTGGGGTATCATGCCATCCTTAATGGGTCAGTGATCAAGATAGTAAAGGTGCCAGGGTACAGATTTGCCACATCTGCTCCCCCTACTAATCCTTTGTGGGTCGCATAGGCTTTAATGCGATGTGCCCTTTGTCAGCATGAAGGTTGAATGCAGCCCTGGTGAGTCTATTCGCCAGGAATGCATTCATGCACCGTGCCGACCCATTGGGATTGTAGCAACCCATTGGCCTTCACATAGAAGAAGTGTGTTACTTGCTAAGGCCTCTTTCACTTATGATGTCGATAAAGGGCTTAACTTTTTAAGGACAGCATTGTGCAAAATGCATCATGTCTTGGTCGTCATGATGCATGAATGCAGCCCTGGCAAGTAACTCGCCAGTGCCACCCTCAAAGGGTCGGCATGATGCAGCACCAGTGAGTTACTCGCTGGGACTGCATTGGTGCGTCATAACAACAAATGCCATTTTTTAGCAACATGTGTCTTTAAATAGCTTAATACATAGAAGCACTATGCGTCCCTTAACAGGTGGAGCTGCACATACAAAGCCACCACCACATCGCCGTCTGATGCGTAGGTATGTCCTCTTATCTAATATACTACCAGCAACTCTCAGTTTAGCCATTTACATGCGGAACTCCTAGCAGCTAGCACCACAGAGGCCAACCCCAACACATGCTGGTAGCCTCATGACAATTAGGGCTGGTGCTTCTTTACTACAAGAGCTGTGCAGCTAGTCTGGTTATGGCATCCTCTGGTACAGGAAGCTCGCAACTGCTAGCATGAAGGACATGGGACATGCAAATCTACAGACTCTAGGAGCTCTTCTGTGGAACAAGGGGAGAAAACAGTACTACTTTGCTGCTCTCCTATCTGCATCACACACTTCAGTATCCCTTGGCTTATATTTCTGTAATTTTCAAGGTACCAACCCCAACACATGTCTAGGTTCCCCTAGAGAAGCGAAAAATTATATCACCTTAAAGATGCATTAATTAAGGCAATATTTGTCGTCACTGTGCATCATCTCATGGGCAACAATTACTTGCAAGCACAACTTGAGTGTAATATAACGACCCTCCGCTCACTCATATTTCACCTATTCTATACTTAACTACCTTATATAGTCACTGAAGGTAAGTCCGAAATACCGGTATGCCAATGCAGTATACTTGATCAGTTGGGAAATGTTAGTATATGGGATTGGAAAGACGGTGAGTAAACTGAGTCAGGCAGTGTCATACAAAACCACATATTTATAGACCCCCAAGAAGCCACCTCCTTACCCCAGTCACACATCAGGTTTCGTACAGAGAAGTGGCATTCAGCTTCATATGAGTAAGGTGAGCAGTAACTAGTCCTTTAAGGGCCGCATAGTGCTTTGATGCTCTATAATCCTTTGTCAGTATGATGCTTATATATGCGGCCCTGGCGATTCTCACCAGGCTCAGTCTCATGAGTTTGTAACATTTCAAACGTCTTTGACCGGTGCCGTCTTTGACCGGAGCCGTCTTTGACCGGAGCCGTCTTTGACCGGGTATGTGATTAAAATGAAGAAAAAAGTAGTATATAGTAAAGAAATTTAAGCTTCAACTTCTTCATGTAATAAACAGTCTATGGTTGTTTTACCCAATTAAAAAAATATATTTTAATGCACATATTAAGGGTTCCTTTTGGGCTTTTTTTCTTCAGCAGGTCAAAGACGTCACAGGTCAAAGACGACGCCGGTCAAAGACGTTTCAACTGTTACAAACTCATGAGACTGAGCCAGTAACATAAATATATGAAATATATCAATTTTAGAAAATGCCTCGAAAAGATGTGTTATAACATATTATACAAAATATTTACCCATTTCTTTACTATACACTACTTTTTTCTTCATTTTAATCACATACCCGGTCAAAGACGGCTCCGGTCAAAGACGGCTCCGGTCAAAGACGGCACCGGTCAAAGACGTTTGAAATGTTACAAACTCATGAGACTGAGCCACCAGTGTTGCATTCATGCATTAGGTCGAGCCTATACGGTTGATACACTCGTGAAATGTAAGATTCATGAATACAACCCTGGTCAGTAGAGTTGCAGGTCTTCATTGTAGCATTGATGGTGGCGTCGAAGCGTTACGCAGCCCTTAAAGGGTTAAGCGCAGTGTAAATGCAGGGCTGCAGCATCTGCTCATTGCTGCCTCAGCTGCTCAGGGCTGGGTGTGTGGGTGTCGTGTGTGGGTGTTCTGTGTGTGTGTGTGGGGGGGGGGGGGTCGTGTGTGTGGGTCGTGTGTGTGTGTGGGGGGGGGGGGGAGTTGGGTGTGGGTGATGGGTGTAAGGTGCAGGTACAGATGGTGTACCTGGTCATACAGTGTAAAGGTAAATATAAACCCTTTAAGGACAACATGGTGATTCTTTGGGCGTTGACCTTGGTTGTCAGTATGCATAAATGCAGCCCAGGAGAGAAGACATGCATGGATCACCTCCAGGGCTGTATGGATGAGCCTAAGTAACCTTACACACGGGTCTCAGTGACCACACAAAATAAAGATTCGCCAGGGCTGCATTTATGCATCACAATGACTCAGGGCATGCTACCTTGAAGCACTGTGCAGTTCTTGAATTGGTTCAAGTGCAACAAGGTAATTCTGGTCGATTGATGTATACAATTCCTATGTACAATAATGTACCCTTGCAGCTTTTGATCTATACTAGAATACTGAAAGGAGACAGGAGGGTGCTAAATGAACCTGTCGCTCCTTGTATTCTAAAAGTAGCTGCATCCAACACCCTATTCCAATTACATATACTTACAAGCAGAGGAGTATAGGCAAATGCTTTGGCGGTTCTGGTTTATATTCTGAATGTGACAGGATCACAAAAATTCCCACAGGTTTTCTGACGTTGATGTGCACTGTTTTGATGTAGGTACGTGGCATACACACACTGTAGTTTGAGGCAAACCAATTTTAACTCAATAAACCAAGATTTAATCGTCTATAGAAATGCGATAAGGGTTTGGCCAGAAAGATAGAAGTCCTTGATTGTTACTAGCTTTCTGGTTTGGCTGTAAATTCAGTCGAGATTGCAGTCTGCTTTTAAACAATGCAATTTGACGAGGTTTTAGATCATGGCCGACCAAGCCTATTCCCCACCCCATGACCCATTAAAGGGCTCCATACCGCTTCTATGGCATGTGCCCTATGTCATTGTGATGTATGAATGCATTAAATCACCACTGCTGCATTCATGCATCATGCAGATCAGTGCAGGGTGTATCATCCCCTTAGGGTTGGCATGATGCTTGAATGCAGTCCTGGCGAGCTACTCACAAAGGCTGCATGGCGACAAAGAACCACCAATACCCCAGTGGGCACAGAATATTGAATCAACATTGAATAATGGTTGCCAATGTTGATTCAATGTTGATTCAATATCGATTCAACGTTGAACTGAATGTTGTGCCCATTGAAAAGCATTGTGCGGCCCTTAAGGCGTTAAGTGCCCGGAGGAGGAGGAGGGGTGGAGGGGAGGGGGTGTCTGTTTCCGTCTGAGTGACAGGGGGCAGCCTACGGTTAACCCCGCCAAAAACCGTCAGCCTGACAGAATGTCGCTCATTTCGTGTCAACCCTCCTCAGCTGATTGGGGGATTTAACTTTTTGCATTGCTTGCATGAGACCTCCAGGCGGAGTCCTATTTCCGGGAGAGTTTGTGGACGGGGTTGTGGATTTGGGTGAGTCATGTTATCAATATTGGCTGCTGTTGGCTGTAGTGACACCCATGCAGATTTGGAATACCCTGTGTACATCTTACTGGTCAGATAGGTGACATAATATGTCATGTGCACCTGAGAGTCAGGCAGTGCCTGACCCTCAGGTGAGGGTAGTTTTAGCGACAATGACTCTCACTTTTCTGTGTGTGTGGCAATACATGTCATGCAGCCTGTGTCTTTAATGCTTGTGTGATCATGGCTGGCCTATTGATATCTGGCTGGGGTCTAGATGGTGACCCCAGTGTTGGATTCTAGCTGTCATAAAAGAGAGTCAGCCATGGCTTGGGGGAACTGAAAGAGAGTCCAGCTATTTCTCCCCGCCTGGCAGTACTGAAAACATCGAGCTTAGGTATTCAAAAAAATATATATGCATAGGGTATAGGGTAGATTCACCATGAGTTGGACACATACCCCGAGACGAACAGTGAAATATGAGGTCATTCATGCTCAATACCACTTCAATTGTTTGCTTTTTGTAAATGATAACACTTAAACTTTACCATTATCTTCAAATAAATAGCTTAAAATGCTGGCTAGCGCTCATTATAGTGTCGAGCCTATAGACCCCTATGAGGTGGTTATGATAGGGTCGTCCAGCCCCCACCCCTCACTCCTCCAGGGTCCTAGGCTTCTCACAGCTAGGGTTCAAGGGTTAAGGGTCAGCGGGGGTCACGTGACCCTCGGGAGGCAGGGGGAGTACAATAGATCATCAGTGTGGAGGATGGATGCTTCGCGGAGAGCCGGGATCGAAGTGTAGACCCAGGCACTGTCTCAAGGCAGGATGGGGTCCTTAAGGCCAAAGCCGTGGGAAAAGAAGACAGAACGTTCCCACGGTAGCCGGTGTCGGGGTGTATTGTATATTCCTGTTGGCAAATGTGTATAAGTAAGACACAGGATGCAGGGGTCTTTGTGGTGTGGTACTGGTACAGCTGCCATTGGGTTTGTGTCAAGAAATGACTTCATCCAAGAAAGGTTTAGCGAAACACATGTATCACACATTGCAATCATTATTACAGCGATTTATACATAAGGTCACATTATCCTCACGAACTATGCTCCCTTCTGGTTTCTTCTCAATCTCTAATGTTGAGAAAATGCCTGGTCTTGCCACTTGTTTATTCTACATCTGTATTATAGCTCACTTTTCAGCAATCCAACAACTAAATAATTAAGGGTAAGAAGGGGGGGGGGATTAAGATATGCTCAGCCCCCCCCCCATCATTATATACATCCCTAGATCTAAGTAAAGACTTAGACTGTGATATCTTTGATACGTAGCTCAATATTTATCCAGGCATCTATATCAACATCACAAAACCTCCAGCAAATCCCAATTAATACAGTAGACCTACTCATATACTATACACACACCAATACTTCAGCCATAAGGGCGGCCTACTCCCCTCTACCATGACGGCCCTTAAATCCACTGAGAGGCCACTTCTTCACCCACAGCAAAGGGAATCTCACTGCTACTCAGGGATGTCAAATGTATACAAGCACGGTGGATCCCGGGTTGATTCATTTCATGGAGCTGCCCTTTTTATTTCCTTCTCCCCTAAGACCTGTGTAGTACATCCTCTTGTGTTAACACTTTAAGCACTGCATATTGCTTCGATGTGCTGTGCCCTTTGTGGTCATGGTGCACACATGCAGCACCTTCAAGTGGCATCCATGCAGCATGTTGACTCCCACAGGGTGGGCATGGTGCATGAATGGCGTCCAGGCAAGTGCACTGTCCAGATCTCAATTCGGGAATCATGATGCACCTTAAAGAAATATGTGCACCTTAAAGGACTCTGTGAACCTTAAAGGGTTAAGACGCCGCCCCTCGCCTCTGTATGCATTCCATAAGCTATGTCAACATTGATGTGAAGGCAGTGCGGAGGGGGGGGGGGGGAGGGGAGGGGAGAGGGAGGAGGGGATGTCACAGTTTACATGCCTGTCCGACTGTCTACCTCCCACTGACAAGCCTCTTCAGTCTTTATACCCCGTCCAGCTCTAAGCTGCAGAACGTCCCATTCACAGGTCAGCTGCTATCTCATGCTGACTGATACCAATGATGCTATCAGATGAGTAACTCCAGCCACTTTAATCAAATTCAGAGAATAATCCCCACCTGACCTCCTCAGATTGTAATGCCCTCCCCTCCTAATGTAGACACATATAATGAATAGAGGCGTACAAAATATTTAAGCAAAATCCCTAATATGTCAGATCCTGTGTATTTATCCGGTTTAAGAAGTGCATATATCATATATAGCAGTATTCAGTATATCATATATCAGGGTGTCATATTCATTTCCATCATACACCATTGCAGCACCAGTGGGGAACTAGCGGGTTCTACATAGCTACATTATACTGGCTGTTTATGAGTGTCTGAACCCAATAGGGTCGGCATAGTGCACTAATGCAGCACTGGCGGCGAGTTGCTCACCAGTGCTGCATCAAGGCGTTGTGTTGATACATAAATGCATGCCTTTCAAGGGTTGAATAACTTTCTTAACTTAAAGAGTTATTTAATGACCGCCCATGGCTACTAAAGATATCTCCATCACTGCAGGTAGCCATGCCTGTATCTACATCCTCATAGTTACATAGAGTATGGCGGACCGTGGTAAGACTGAGGGCCTGCATGAAACATGGATAAGGGAGTTGGGCGGGAAAATGGCTGGAAGGGAGGGTTGTAGGCTGGAGGTAAGGTAAGAAGAGAATGAAGGAGGGTGCAATGGAGTGGGGCAGGGAGGAGGGTGAACGTACAAGTAAACTGGAGAAAGTAAGGCAGGATTTGGAGAGGTTTTGAATTTGAATATGTGTAGAGACTATTGCATTGAGTCGCCTCAATGTACAAATGGTTAGCCCAATAGAGGATTCTGGGCTACATCTGTTTTGCATTCAAATCCATCATATTGATGATGTTAATCAAGGATGTACAGCCTTTGACGGTAGGGATAATTTCAAAAATATACTATCCATGCTGGCTCTACCAAGCGGAATCTGTCTAAATCTATACACAAGAAGTATTATCTACAAGAGTGTAACATGCCTTCTACAGCTCCAGCAGTAACGGGACTAAGCACTGCTATAATGGTGGAATGAAGGATAAAGGCTGAAATTGCCGGGAGATTAATCTTTATATATATCCATCATTCCCATATCATTAAAACTAAGTTTGAAGTATGCAGATATAGATATATGTATATACGTGTATGATACTGGGATATAAGCACATAGGGAGAAATACGAATGGGCTATACCCACCATGTCAAGCTCATACATCTTAATCTTTCCCTGTAGACTGCATGGTATAAACCGATGCATTTATTCATACATGTCTAGACACCTGATGTGCTATACTCACATGGAGTCTGCATTAGGGTATTATCCAGGGGGTCAAGATGGCATTCTACATATAGGCACCTGCTACTGTGCTATATCGATTGCAGCCTGATGAAGCTTGGACTAGGGAGAGAGGGGCTCAGATAGTAAAGCAGACATTCAGGCTTTTGTCTGGCTCTATCACTGATCCAACTCTATCTAAGGTGATGCTGGCCTATTGAATGCCAGATGGATCCTAGTCTACATGTGTGGTCTATGTACTACAGGTGGCATAGCTGACAATATGCATTCAACTATGTTGGAACTGATCAGCTGATGGCTGAAATGGGCGTCAGGTTCAGATAGCATGCATATGGAAATCAGAAATAACCATCATAGCATGAATTAGTTATGTAACATGTACAACACGGGCAATGCGGATAGTGGTCGAGCTAGCTTATAACAGAGTCGGCTCCCTTACTAATAATTCTGTGATTTCTACTTTAAAAAGAAATTGTGTACAATAGTTCTAATTACCATCTGTAAAACAACTGTAAATCTGATTGGTTTTATATATTCATCCTGTAGTGTTAGTGATATAGTGGTGGTAGATGAGTCAAACTGCTTGCCTAAATTTAAGTTTGGCTAAATACTACAAAATGATGATGTTTTTGAAACTTTTTTTTCTAAATCCAATTTAAATCAGATAAGCACAAAAGAAACACGTTTAACACTGCAAAAAAGGGCATGTTGGTATTGAATCTGTCAGACAGAAGATAGGTTGGACCTGAACGTTCATCACCGGGGAGCTGGTTAGAGCTGCGGTACACATCTCTACTTCCCATCACAAACAGTGTACAATTACTGCCAGTGGTTGTAGGGAGCCCTAGAGGTACCTGAGAGGTGACGATCGGGGAAGACAAGTCGGACACCTACCTTGGGTTGGATGCTTGACTTTGTAATGAATCATGCACGATAATCTCTCAAGTTGTCCTCTGAATGGCACTTGAACCTGATCAGTTATTGGCTAAGCTTACTTGAATGATCACAAATTCAAGCGTCCAACTCAACCTATGTATCCCACTCATACTGAAGTTACCCTAGGGATGCTATGAACCATATAGCCATAACAGCGCAAGGGAATCCCAGTAAACAAAAAAACGTTATACAACATTTTATAACGTTATATAACGTTAAATAACGTTTCTCTAAGGCTCCTTACCATGGCATAACGTTATATGAAATTTTATAACGTTATTTTGACGTAAAATAACGTTTTTTTGTTAGCTGGGATATGGCATAATTAATAACGGATCACCCTCGAGGTGAATCTCCAAGGAGGACCCTCTATACACAATGGTGCTGCCATTAGATGTGTGTCTACCCTGCTGTCCCTATGTGTGGCTGCTTACAGCTACTGTTTAGGGATATCAGTGGCCGTGCTAGCATCCTGCCATGGCAGTGTGCCGGGGATGGGGACAGAATGACATCCCTGGCCCTGTCTGGGGTAGGGGACACTTTGGCTGATGGGGAAATGGATTATGGAGCGGGCATTATTAGCAACAAGGGATGATGTGTTTCCTTCTACAAACTCGCCGACATATAACATTTTTGTCGCCGTCCAAATTCCCTCACAAACCAGCGCCCACATCCTTGTTTCTCAATGCAGGGTGGCAACCCCGTTAGTCCACTAAATAGAGTCATACTATGTCTATGTCGCGGTGATAGTTGGTTCCATTCTTATATTTGAAAACCAAATAAACTTTTTGATATTCTCAATGTCTAATAGTTGGTGTCATAGGTATCTATAAGGCCACAATGAGCAACGTGTCCGAGCAGGTTCTCAGGGAACGAGCTTTTCAAACGCCATACTTATCAAACTGTAATTCATAGCTCTAACACTAACCAACACTCCTACAAGGAACCCTTATGCCTGACAGTGCAATGTCTCTTCACGTAATACAAAGAATATGAATGTTGTCATCATTATTTTAGGTGTTATGTAATCATCTGATACAAAGACAGCTTAATGCAGGACACAAAATGAACATTGGATGGTGTGTAGCTTTTTAAGATACAAGATGTGACAGAGGCAAATACTATTATATATATATATTATATATATATATATATATATATATATATATATATATATATATATATATATATATATATATATATATATATATATATACATATATATAGTGTCTATGTATGTATAGCTGTTCACTATATATATACAATTGTCTAAAACATACTTTCTAAGCTGACAATCCTATTAATGTCCCCTACTGCCTCTTGTGTCCTTCATAAATAGATAATTTGCTTGTCATGCCGCCTGTCTTAGATCTAGAAGAGTGGGCGACCTAAGTCTACATACCTCCTGAGACAGGCCACCCTAATGGAGCAACAATAACAAGAGAAACTATACTACCCTAGCATCTATTATTTGGACATAACATATATTAGCCTTATATGTGTTGTAAGCCTCATATTAAGCAAAGCCTAATGTTTCATAAGCATTAAGTGCAAATTGGAGATGACCTTTTTTCATTAGTAGGAATGCAGATTACCTTAGTTATATTACAGGGTGACTTCTACACAACTGACATCAATACTCCTCTTCTGCCATTGTTTTCGTTATTACAATGATTACTATTCGTTTGCACTCAGGTACAGATATACCTAATATAACCAGATCGGTTGGGTCAGCCCTGTTATCAATTCAGATCTAATCCACTATTGTGCTCTTACACAGTTTAGTATAGAGTTTACAGATATATAATTACATGCTAATTATTACCACGGTATTGTGGTAGGACACATTTTACGTTTTACAATCATATGAACCCAGGCTTATCGTATCATGTACCACCAATGTAAAACTAGGGGATTTATAAAGCGATGTAGATCTACCTTAAATAAAACAGTATGCATGCAGCTTGTATCCCCCTGGGGCACGAAGCAACTGACAGTTGTAGATACAAAGGAAAGCCAGAAGTGCAGCCACTTCAGTGCCATTGTTACTCCCCCTCTCAGCCTCCCTCCTCTACCACCCCTCACTCCTATTCTTCCACCTCCATCTGACTTCCTCCCCCTCCGCCCATACCCCTCACTCCCATTCCTCTACATCCCACCCGAACCCCTCCCCCTACCTGCCTGCCTCTCCCTCCCCATCCTTCCTTTCTTTCTTTCTTTCTTTCTTTTCTTTCTTTCTTTCTTTCTTTCTTTCTTTCTTTCTTTCTTTCTTTCTTTCTTTCTTTCTTTCTTCCTCCCTTCTTTCCTCCCTCCCTCCCTCCCTCCCTCCCCCCTCCCTCCCTCCCTCCCTCCCTCCCTCCCTTCCTCCCTCCCTCCCTCCCCTCTCCCTCCCTCCCTCCCTCCCTCCCTCCCTCCCTCCCTCCCTCCCTCCCTCCCTCCCTCCCTCCCTCCCTCCCCCCTCCCTCCCTCCCTCCCTCCCTCCCTCCCTCCCTCCCTCCCTCCCTTCCTTCCTTCCCTCGCCAGCCTTACCCCTCCTCTACCTCTCCAATCGTACCCCGCGTACAAACACGTCATCTAGTCGTCATGGTTATTCTGACATCTTGTCCACATGCTCTCGCTATGCTAGGGAAACAACTCAATGCGAGGCTCTCCAGTTGACATCTCCCCTGCCCCTCCCCACCATACCCTCTCCTGTCCCTCCCCCACTTCCCCTACTCCAAACCTCCCGCCCTATCACAGACATGACTCCGAACACTGCCTTGGTCATAGTTACTTCTCTCTATGTATCTATGTAACGATGTCAAATGTTTGGGTTGAGACGTGGAAATGACAGGACCCATGACAGAATCAGGTATATATGCTTCATTTCTCTAGCTGAACTAACCACCCCAGACTCATTAAAGCATCGATTTCACGAAGTATGGCATAAAAAAACATACAGTTCGTAAGTTATAGGCTACATCTCTACTATGAACCGATAGAAGCGCCTGTATGTGCTTTAGATTGCAATACTCTGTTACCCACTGCGCTTATACGGGTACCTATGTGAGACATCTTATTGAGAGATATTGGGTTTCAGAGGGCTCCAACGCCTACTTAATCTAGTTATGAACTGTTTTGAAACCTTTTTTGCCCCCCCCCCTCCCCGCGAGAGGGGTCCAAATATGTTTGCCCCCCCCCCCCCCAAATCCGCCCCCCCCTGCTGTTAGAAATGACCACTCCCTTAATCAGACTTATTGACCAGACGGGGTGGTGCAGAGATGAGTATGAGCAGGGAATATTCATCTGCATGGAGAGTGCCCTACACCCCCACCCTTACCAACAATATATACCGACCCTCCCATGCTGTATGAAGGAGGAGGGGGTGCAGGCTGAGGTAGAGGAATGGGGCCCTGTCAGAGCCGTCCTGAGTGGGGAGGGGAGAGGGATGCCTGAGACGATAGCCCTCAGTGTGTTACAAACGGCACATGTGTGTGTGTGAGGGGGGGGGGGGGGGTGTGGAGGTTGGAGTAGGGAGGGTGTGTATCACATATAGTATGTAGGACAAGAGGGGATAATGCTGAGTTGGCATTTCATGGATATCACGACGAAAGCTATAGTTGGATTCATTACGTGGTGAATAAGAGTTGGGTTTGCTACTTAACACACCCGATTGATGTGGTGTTGCAGTTCCACACCGCCTATAACGACATGTATACAAGGGTTATCCTAGTCTATCTTTACATGTAAAAACTGCAGAGGCCTACTCAGCAGTCTGTTTATATACACTGGTTAATACTGAGCGTGACATGAGCCGGGTCCAACTCGTGATGAACAATGCAATTAAACCCAATGTCCTGGGCCTTTGTCTATATATGGCATATGAGTCTATAGATAAGCAATCTCAGTGTGAAATGTACTACCACATTGTAGTTTATGCATCACATAACTTGGACTGGTGTAAGTGGAACTTAGTCAAAGAAAATTGAAACACTTTTCTTTAACATATACCATCTGCAATAAGCGCTTATAGACTTGGCACTTATTGAAAGCATGCGCTTATTCCATGTCCACATTGAGTTCTTGGGATAGATTTTAAGACGACTTACCGGTGGCACTTATACAGGAATGGCGCTTATCAAAACCCAGGCGCTTAAACACGGTGGTAGGCACATCCTTTCACTGTGACATTGGCAGCACAGTGCTGTAGTCAGTCACCCCACCCCTCTACCTACCTACCGCCATAGCCTCCACAACACACACCCTGGACTCTCTCTGCAGACACACATGGAGACTAGCCGGGTTAAGTCCACTTAGCCAATCAGTAGTATTGTCAGCCAACATCTGAGTCCCTTCAGTCAGCCGGTGCAGGCTGCCTGACAGCAGTTAACAACAGACAATATCCATGTTACATCCGGGGCTGCAGGGGGAGACAAACATTCAGTCCCTCCTTAATACCTCTGCTGCAGATGGCATGTACTATGTTGGGTTATAAGGGATGATTTAAAAATGAGGAAGTAGAGTGGATGCACAGGGAATACAATGTTGCATTTGTTAGTAAAATGTACATGTGAATTTGATAATTGTTTTCAAGCAATATTCAAAGGAGGTGAGGGGGGAGGGTAGAGAGGAGGAGGCCTTGGAGACAGTGTGTAGAGGAGCAAAGCCTTGTTGTTAGAGAGGCAGAGGTGGGATACAGAAGACTCCCTGCTGTCAAATCAAAGAGGACTTTGTATTCAGTGTAGCATGTGTCCCTGAGCCAGGTGTTTGCTACAAATCCTGCTGTGTCACTCTCAGACTCACTTAGAAGCCAGACCTAGTGGTTTAATTGGTGCCGGGCTGAGTTAGGACGACGTAATCACTCTTACTGTGCGCCTGCCTCTACTGTAAGGGGTGTGGTGGTGTACTGGGAGCTGTTACAAAACACAACGTAAAAGCATAGCGCAAAAAGAGGGTGTTACAAAACAATTATTAAGTTGTCTTTCAAAGGGGTGTTACAAAACAAAATTTATGTTCCAGATTTTGTTACGTTATGGACGTTTTTTTAACATTATGGACTCTATTTTTTCACACCAACTTCCCAGCTAGTGTGCAAAAAATGCGTAAATCAGCCTAAATTAGCCTAAATTTGAAGACCACAGCGTAAGTTTGAAATATTCGCTAATATTAACGTACATTTTGAAACACTAACGTAATTTTATTTTATCTTTAAATTAATCGTAATTACATACCGTAACGTAAATTTTGTTTTGTAACAGACCCCTGGTGAGGGGATGTGATACTTGTGAGGTAGGGGGGGGGTGTTAGTGTTAGCTCTTTTGAGGGCTGCATAGTCCTGAAAGGACGGTATGATGCAGGAATATAGAAACGTAGCACATCAACGTATTATGCAACCTTAAATGGGCAATAAGGATGGTCTAGGGAGAAGGTGGGGGTTTGGAAGAGTTGCGAGAAATTATAAGCAAGGGTTGCTATTATAAAGGGTGAGGCAGTCAACCAGAACTGACTTTAAGGCAAAAACAGGGTCAGGGCCACCAGTAAAATCTGTCCGCTAAATTTTAAATCTAGAATCTATATGAAGGTAAAACAGGAAAAGTTAGTTTTGTTTGATTTCAGCCAAAAAATATGACGGTTATTCATCGGTTTTTAGCAACAGGGAAATGGTGACATTTTTCATCCCCCCTACCACCAGGTCTAAAATTGGTATGCAAGCTTGCCCTTTGAAGCATAGTAACATGCGGGAAGGCAGAAACTATTACCCCCTCCAAATCTACCAGCACCTCCCCCCCCCCCCTTGATATTACGAAATGACCACTACCTCAGATCAAAATAAGCTCTCTGGTAGGCTTTTGAAGAAACAGAGGATAGTCTACGTGCAAAGGGCTTGACATTTCCAGAAACAGAACAAGCCATACCTCTGATTCCTTGGCCTTTCTAATTCACGGGGCATTGCATTCTACGTATTTTGGTAGTTAGCATGTGATATTTAGCACTTAAACTATAGTTTTAAGTTAATATCCATCAGAAAGGTCAAAACCAAAACCGTAAGGTCAAAGAGGAAATAGCCACCTTTAGATAAAATTTGAAAGGTGGGCATACCGTCTTAAGCATTCCAGCGCTGACCATTATTCCATACAGATGTTTTAGAAATCGTTTAAACAATCTTTAGTTATGCGGCTTAGAATAATGAGAACTCGGATATTCTGAAACAATTGTTTTGCAGTTAGATTTATAACATGATCATGATTCTAATCAATACGGATACAAATAAACCATTTTCAACATTCTAATGCCATCTTCGTTTTAAGCTTGTTTTATGAGGTTGAATCTTGACAAAGCTACCCAGTGCATACATGTACCAAAAACCTAGATAAGGCATGTTGCCCTTTGTACGCTAGGATCCCGGTATAAAGGCATCATGAAATTATAATGATATTATGTTTTTCAAATAATCTTTTCATGGACGTATTCCCTAAAGCTGGACATTTCTATACAACGTTTTAGCATATGCCTTGTATGACTGGAAACTACTTCTGTACTTACAAATACTAATCAAGACAAGCATACATCGTGTAATTAGTAGCTTGAGATCAGGACTTGGAGCAACTCCTGCACTGTTTATATGAGCTACTCCCCTCTCTGGTTGACTGGTAATTAATCCTTATGTACGACTCCAAGACAGCCAAGCCAAGGGCTTCTGGCAGCCCTACATAAATCCTCCCACCTTGCAATGCCTGATAAGGAGATGAGCGTTAACCCTTTGTGGGCAGCATACAGCTTTAATGTACAATGCCCTTTCTGGTCATAATGTACATGGATGCAGCCCTAGCGAGTCTCGCCAATCATGCATCATGTTGACCCATCAGAGGTTTAAACTATAATCCCACAGGGTCAGCATGATGTCAGAATGCAGCCCTGGCGAGCAGACCCGCCAAGGCTGCGTATGTTTTTGACGATAAAGGTTCAGAATGCATCAAAGCACTAGGTGGCCCTTAAAAGGCTAATCAGATAAGACATGTCCTTCCTGATAACAGAGGCCACACTAGGGGTGCTGTCGTGCCTGATAGAACTGTTCACCTTGTGCAGCCCGCCATCTTGTACCCCTTAATGCCATAGTTAATGTCTACAGGTGAAGCGCTCCCGCCCTCTGTGAAAGGGCAGTGTTTGGAGGCACATGGAGATAAATGAATCCGGAGAGAGGCGAAATCTTGAGAATATACCATAATTATGAAGTAAGACATATCAGAGACTGGCATCCATGCCAAACCTGAGGTTTGATCTAAACAAAACAAGTTTAGGGTGGATGTTAGTAATATTTCAGAGGGCCCGATGAAGGAAGCAATTACTCAAATTTATTTAACTCCGGATATAGCTTTGGAGGTGGTATGATGGACGTTCAATTAATGTGTCTGTGTAAAGGTATACAGAATAGAGAAAAGTCGTACAAACCAACCACACATTGAGGAAATATTCATTATTCTACAGTCAGTATGTAAAAAATAAAGGCTATAGAAATGTGTTACAAACCAATGACACATTTAAAAAATCAGTATAATTCTACAGAAAGTATTCATGCAAATAAAAGAAGCAGCATGAACACATTCATATGATTATCAAGTATTGGCTGGAAGATACTACGAGTGGGGAACACTGAAGGCTAAACAACTTGGTGATGGATGTCAGTGGTTTTTCTTCTTTTAAACAGGGCCCGACGAAGGAAATCATCACTCAAATTCACAATTTCGGATATAGCTGAATGTGTCTGTGTAAAAGAACACAGGCTCGAAAGGTGGTACAAACTATACCGCACATTGAAGAAGATATAATACTATATGTTATTCTACAGGCAGTATTCAAGCAAATGAAAAAGCCCGAGACACCTACCAAGGACTCTATAGCGGCAATATGTTAGATCCCTGTACTCGGCCCACTGTGTGTAATAGCCCTGCGTCCCTGGTCCTCCTGATGCTGGGGACACGTTGTTGATGACATTGGGGTTAAGCCAACATGGTTATCAGGTCTATTTAGTAGGTCGTTAATAGGCTAGGGGCCGTGCGACTAGGTTTTTGGTGTTAGCCCTTTAAGGGACGCATAGCACTTTAATGTGCTATATATGGCCTTCGCTAGCTGTCATGATGCATATAAAAGCAGCCAAGCTGATACGCTCCCGAAAGCATGATGGATAAATTCAGCCCTGGCGAGTTTATACCTGCCCGTGCTACATAGATTTATACATCACGCTGACGAAGGGAATTTCACCCCACAGCACTATCTAGTCCTGAAGGGGTTAGAGGATACCTTTTTTTTCTTTGTTTTGACTTCTTTATTTATCCTGAGTGAACATACCTCCTGGGAAGTGTCTTACTGAATACCCAGCCTTATGGTGCATATAATAAAAAAAATTGCACATAACAAAATCACCCTGAGGATGATTGAAAGACTGACATATTGAGTATTCTGGTTGGATCTATATTGTGTACTACTTTTTGCACTTTATCTGTAATAATCATAACTAATATACGAGATTTTTCACGTTCTGGAGTTCTGTCTTGTAAAACCCACCTCCTATGACGTGTCAGGAAATGTCCTTGAAACGAACAGCAACTCTTTCTGAAATTGATTCAAGAGTGCCATAATTAGCAGAACCCAAAGGAGGTGAAAAAAGTGGAGGTAAGCAATAACTGAAAATTGCAAAATCGCCTCTTTATCTATATTCACACAAACCTATACAGAGTCCATGTCAATCTAGAAGTAAAAGTAAATATGATAAAATAATACAAGTAATGCTTCACTGAGAGAACGCGAAGGTACAACCGTCAATTGCCGTATACCATAATTAGGAATAGGCATAGAAGGGTAAAACATCTTGAAGCAAAGCCAGTCATACAACAATAGGCTTCTTATAGACAACGAGAAGACCGGCTTAAAGTAGTGCGCTTGAAGAAGTAGAATGTCTAGCGATAGAATCAGCGCCCACGGCACATGTCTGGTAATATGGACGCCATCACTTCCAACAACAGTATTCGGTGGATATTTTTATACCTTCTTGCCATCGATCCTCCCTAATTTGCCTTTCTTAACAGTCTTCCATGGGCTGGAGCCAGGAGTGGCTGCTATAATGGCTTTGAATCACATCTAGTGGGACTAAAATGCTTAGTCTGGATAACTGCAAAGCACACCCAGCTGCGTGATATTTTTATCTCCATTCTCTTTTTGCCGCTTTCAGCAGCCAACACTTTTACTCCCACTTTGAAATAGGACACCGTTCCGCCATCTTGCTGACTATTTCTTAGGGGATTTTGGAGGCTGTTCACCCCAATAAAGCGGCGCAACCATATTGGCAGCAGTAGGAACAGTACTGTTGATATTATTAGTCGTAATGTTAATATCAGTCGGGCCATCCTCACATGGTCTAGGGCAATAATGGCTCTTTTACCTTGACCATAGGGTTACTCTGGGATGAGCCATGTGTGTGGCATTTAACTATATGAGTGTGTATGGCCAATAACAATAAATTTCTGTTTGAACTTGCCCCTAAGCTTTCAGAAACATACACCTCAATCTGAGTTTGTATAAACTACCTGAAAATGCCCTTGGGTTGTGTAGGATGACCTGAGAATGACCTTGTGTTGTGTTGGATGACCTGAGAATGACCTTGTGTTGTGTTGGATGACCCGAAAATGACCTGGTGTTGTGTTGGATGACCTGAGAATGACCTTGTGTTGTGTTGGATGACTCGAGAATGACCTTGTGTTGTGTTGGATGACCTGAGAATGACCTTGTGTTGTGTTGGATGACCTGAGAATGACCTTGTGTTGTGTTGGATGACCTGAGAATGACCTTGTGTTGTGTTGGATGACTCGAGAATGACCTTGTGTTGTGTTGGATGACCTGAGAATGACCTTGTGTTGTGTTGGATGACCTGAGAATGACCTTGTGTTGTGTTGGATGACCTGAGAATGACCTTGTGTTGTGTTGGATGACCTGAGAATGACCTTGTGTTGGGTTGGATGACCTGAGAATGACATTCCCCTCCCGCCTCTTAATACCATCACTGTATTGTAAGGCTAATTATTAGGCCTGCTCAAAGAAACTGTCGTATCTTCAGAAAAAAAACACATGTGAGTACCTCCACTCAGCCACTGCCTGGTAGGGCTAGCACTAACGACGGACAGAGGATGAGACACATATTCCCGGTACATTTGTCTTCATTGCAGATAAGGGTGTAGCGGGGGAGGAGCTTGGTAAAAGAGAATCAGAGAGTTAGGGAGGGGGGAAAGAGGGGTTGCTTATGACATCGCACTGTCATGCCAAAGCACCCTAGCGGTATAGGAGATTTTGAAGTTACATTCATGTCGCCCCAGGGCTTATGGTAGGCGGTATATATACTGAAGATGCTATTACGCTCTACATAAAACCTCCGTGAATACTTGGGCTTTGCTGACATGATTTCACTTCTTTAGATATAAGACTTTGCATTTGTAGGTTGTCATATTAAAAACGATCCCTTTCTTTGAGCCTCGTAACTTGAAGTCTAAATTACCTTCACTAGCAGACTCTTAACTCAGTAAGAAATGTGAGATGTGAGGGTAAAGGCAAAGGCTTGACATTTCCAGACACTGTAGAAGTCATTGAACTTCCCTGCCAAAACGGTTGACAAGATGGTAGACATGTATAGTTCCTCATTGGGATTGGGCAGTCTAAAACTAGACAGGTTTAGAACATTGAGCTGGATGACATTGCGTTACTCCATTAGTCTGGTGATAGACTCATCCTATCTACCGCATCGGGCACATGTATGGGATTATAGATCAGATCACTGACAATATCAGCATTTGTAGATCCTCTTGATTTTATATCCCTCACTGCCTTCAATCCTTTCTAATATGCCATTTTTAATAGTCCCCCCATGGCCACGCGCCAGGAGTGAATGCTATAATGGCTTTGGATCACGTTTAGTTAGACTAAAATGCTTAGTCTGGTAACTGCAATGCAAACCCATCTGCATTGCCATTTTTACTGTTATATTTATTGCCACTTTGTGCAGCCAACACTTTCACTGCCACTTTGTAATAGGACACCATGCGGCCATCATTCTGGCTGTTTTAACTCTACTTATGCTAATGCGACACGACAGAACAACCATGTAGATAGCGGCAATAGCAGGGACAACGCTATTGATATATTTGGAGTCCTAATCTCGGGTTCTACCAAAAAGGGTAGGAAATGGAGCGTTAGCCACAAAAGGGTAGATTCTTTGTATCAAGGCAATATTGCAGGTAGTGCCTTTACCTATTTATACTTCTACATTGAGTTCAGCAAGGATGATCTTATCTACGGATGAGCTATATTTGGGATACTCTCAAGTTCAAATAACATCGGTGCTTGGCCAACTTTGACTCTCTGCGATCATGACTGTGGCCTAACGTCTAGAAGCCAATTGAGTGTTAGCCACCAACGGAAGAATTGTAACAACAGTAGCAGCTCTGAGATAACATCTGTAATTCTGATTATTACTTCAATATCTTATTATAATTCTTCACATTCGGCACCGCTCCCCTTCATCCCTCTATTAGCCATGAAAGGACCGCATGGTGCTTTATTGTACAAGTGCCTTTGTTGGCAAGCTGTATGAGCTGCATTCCGAGTAACTCACCGATCCTGCATTCAATCATCATACCGACATTATGGCGCTGAATCACTCCCCTAGCACCGGCATGACGTATGTATGCAGCAATGGTGAGTTACTCGCCAGGTCTGTAATCAGGCTTTATAACGACCAAGTGTAAAACACATTAAAGTGCTATGTGGTCTTTAAAGGGGTAGGCGTGTTTCTTACCAGCTGCTCCCCAGTCCTCACAGTTCATTATTGCTCATTGCGGAGGGCGTCCAGACATGTCTAGTTAGCATCAGAGGGCCTTCTGGGTACCCCGTCCACACTCTGTAGCTGCTTTAACCCTTTAAAGTGACATGGTCCGATGGTTGAGCCTCAAAAATCAATGTTCCTTAAAAATTAATCAGAATGTTCTCTATGGCCATACTTCATGTGCTAGCTACTTTATTTCATCTCATTCCCTAGAATTGAGCTTAGAATACGACTAATAATTATCAGATTATTGCTCAATTTACTAATTTTGGAATGCATGCTATAATTGCCCCATTGGAATAACACTGTAAAGTACTATTCTTGGACCACATCGGAAACTTCAATTGGGCTCTTATAACATTACATTCTATTGGGCCCTATCCTCTAAATATGATATTATATTAACATTTGTAACAGACAACACAGCAGGAATTCAAATATGAAAAAAATTGGACCAGGTTACTTTAAGGTCTACATTGTGGTTTGACTTGTTATTACCTATGCCGCCATGATAAATGAATACAGTGATGATGGGTCTACTCATCAGGGATGCATGCATTCATGCATCATGCTGAGACTTCAAGATTGCATCATTCCCCTGCAGGTCACCATGATGCTCGAATTCAGAACTGATGAGGTACTCACAGGAGCAGCCTCACGCAATGTTATCGATTCCATCCACTGTTTACTCATCAGGGATGCATGCATTCATGCATCATGCTGAGACTTCAAGAATGCATCATTCCCCTGCAGGTCACCATGATGCTCGAATTCAGAACTGATGAGGTACTCACAGGAGCAGCCTCACGCAATGTTATCGATTCAATCACCATCACCGCCTTTGGTAAAAGCTAAACATTTGAAAGGACATTAGTCAAGTAACAAAAAGTCCACGACAGAACCACCTAGAAAGTAAACATTTCTCCAGAAGGAACCGCTGTCCCATCCTACGCCGCCCTTCCCCACCAACTCTTTAACCCCTGTACGGGCAGCATGATACCTTACGGCAACATTTATCCTCATGTATCGATGTAGTGCTGGCGCGTTATTTCTCTGTCACTACAAAGGTAAATGATGCTGACCCTTTTGGAGTGTACCACCCATGTAGTGTGAGTATGATGCATTCATGCATCCCTTGCAAGCTACTGGCCAGGGCTGCATCCATGTATCATAAGGACAAAGGGTAGATGGTACATTATAGCACAGTGCGGTCCTTAACGGGTTAACTACCAAGTCCTTTCCCACCAACTCCTTTAACAATTCACAGTGGGAGGGGCGGCTCCTCCAACATTCATACCGGGCTTGGCAGGGTTAACCTTCTCGTGCCTTGTCTTCCTAAACCTCCAACCCCTCCCACCCACCCCAACCCTCCCCCATCCCTCCCACGCCTGTCACCCCTCCCACCCCTCCCCAACCCTCCCTCAGCCCTCCTTCCCCCTCTCTCTAACCCCCACATCCCTCCCAGCCCTCCCAGCCTTACGGCTTGGGGGGGGGGGGGCACTCTCTATAATAGTATTGTATTTGTTCATTATTAATGAATATCTCCTCAAATTTTCTACCTTTATCATGGAACATCGTTTCCTATATGAGCACCTTTTTCAAAGGAAATTGAGAAATTGGGAAACCTACTCTTTTCAAGGGAGATCAAAACAGAAAGCTGAGCTTTACACCAATATTCCTCGCTATGAAATCAAGTAGGAAAATAATAGTATCTTTAGTGTATAGAACAATTTGAAAGACTTTATTGAAATAGTGTTCACACATGTATGATAATTTAAGCAGAGTTGGGGGAGTTCCCCCCTCTTCCCTTCCCCTCATTCAGTCTGCTAGTCCGGCCCTCTATGGTGGTGTAATTAAAACACAGAGACGGCCAGACAAGAATCCAATGGGTGCCTCACACACCAGCACCATGTGAACTAATTACTGATAGAAGAGATAAAAATCCCTCTTTTCCTGCCCTACTTGGCACTGGTAGAGCCCCTCCTGCCTCCCACCGTTGTGGCCATTGTTAGCATGTCTAGAATAACAGGCTTTTAGCTTTTTAATGGGCCTGTTTCTTTCTGAGTGTTACAACAAGGGTAGCTAGTTTTTAGTTTTGTTATTCTGTGGTGTTATGATGTACATGGAATCTGTGATGGAAATAAGTCAACACTGTGTCTGTATTATTGTAATAAGGCAGTGATATTGACCATTTCCACCAGAGTATGTATGCATACACTGAAAGCCCAATGCGAGTCTAAGGTGTTCACTACTGGACGCTCCAGGATGGTCATTGTGATGGTGTCCTGAGGGAGTACCCGGTGTTCCCTACCGTGTTCATATTCGAACACCCTGGGTGCTCACCTATGAACACCTTTCTGACATTTATAATGTATAGCAGTATATTTTTTCTGCATAATGAGGTATACTTTTCAATTACTTTTGTAAATCCTCACTCCTTTATCGTTTTAGAAAAACAACTAACCTGAATGGTATCAGGACAATTACCCCCCGGACATCTACCTCCTGCCATTTACCCCCTGGTCATCTACCCCCTAGCACTTTTAACCCCTAGGACTTTTACCCCCCTAGACATCCACCCCCTGGACTTTTACCCCCTTAGGAATTTTACCCCCTAGGACATCCATCCCCTTGGACATCTACACGCTTGGACTTTTACCCCCTAGGAACTCTACCCCTGGGGACATCTACCCCCTCCACTGATGTTACTCAATCATATGAGCATTTGGAGGGGGTGGATGTCCCTAGGGGTAGAAGTCCTAAGGGGTAGATGTCCAGGGGGGTACATGGCAGGGGGTAAATGTCTGGGGGGGTACATGTCCAGGGGGTAGAAGTCCTAGAACTATTGTGGATATGTCCGATACACAGGGGGTCAACATTGCATCAGCTCATGTAGACATCTCATCGCTTAATTTGGTTTCCAGACACAACTTCATGTTTTAAACAAATCCTGCTAAAAAGCTCAACAATCGCCTCATTAAGGAGAACAAGCCCAGAATTACTATCTTTAGACAAATCGAATTATTGCTCCTCCTTTTTCCATCCGTTCGTAATTAGCTTCGACCCGCTCTCACGTGGGCTAATGGAGAACAAATGGAGCAGGAAGGAACTCAGAGCCAGGACCCTCCAGAAAAATAAACTAGCTAAGGGGGGCTAGGCCTCTTAGACTGGCAGAAAAGACACACTACCGTATTTACAGTAGCTATTCTTGTGTGGACGTCGTGATGATACAAATCTAGGTCATATTTACATCCGGGGCCCTGATGTGGGGTGAGTGGCGCCGACTGGCGGAGGAAATTGGCAGCTTTCTGCCTATTGATACTGCCATTAGCTGAGGTAGCCATGGCCGTCTGACGGGCCGCGCGGACAAATGGTGATGAATGCGGCTGTCACTTTGCTGCTATAACCCCGGGGCACTGAGGAGCAGGAGAGACCTGCTCACAGCAACTAGGAGCTGCTCCCTCTCTGATGGGGGTCCTTACCGCCTTTAACCCTTTAAAGACGGCGTGCAACCTTAAAGCAAATGGCGTTTTTAACTGGTCACTTAAAGTTAGTGCATCTGATGTTTGGGACCAAAAAATAGATTTTCCTACAAATGAGTCAGAATGTTCACAAAAAATACCATAATTCGACTTACTATCTGTTCCATTCCCCCTAATTCCCTCTGATTTTGCCCTAATTCGATTTTATTGCCCAATACTATGGTCATTTTGGAATAAAAGCATGCACGCTTTTATTCCCCCCTTTGTGACTTATTAACACATATTGATGACATTTAATTAACCCCTATTCTCTAAATATTATACTTTTACATTGTTTGGAAGACATTCAAGTAAGATAAAAGAAAAATCGGGTATCTACCCACTTAACCCTCTAAGGTATGTTGTACTAAAGTAACATGTGTCGTCATGATGCACCAATGCAGTGCTGGTGAGTAACTGTGCGGTTGACGCTATACATAAATGTAGCCCTGACGAGTTCCTCCGCAGGGATGCATTCATGTATCATAATGACGAGGGACATGCTGCATCAAAGCATGATGCGGCCATCAAATTCTGTCTGCTACCATCAATGGTAGATGTTTTCTAGATATACCTGATGAGTACACATACTATTGGTATGTGCATTACTGCTCTGTACACTATTGGTCTTTGATGACTAGTGGTCATATAATTATCGCTGCTCTTTCATGCGCTGGCTTATTCAAGACAGACATATATATTTGTTTAACTGTGCCAATGGCAAGCCAATATGTTACATTCTTATTTCCCTTTTCTTCCCAATGTTTTAATTACATAACTTGTTTTTCTACATTATAGGTGAGTAGAGACTGAGTGAGCAGCTCAGGTATGGCTTAACATAATACCAGCCTTTAAGCGGGGGATCAAACGACTGGTAGGTGTACATTGCTAGCTTTTGCACTCGGCCATTATATCATTTGATTATTTTCTATACAATCCAAAGGTCAGATAGAGATGTTCATATTCCAAACTGAATGAATGATCAAGATGCATATTAGTATGCTAGATCCCCCGAAGATATTGACCACCACATAACAAGCTTTTAGGCTTTGTCGATTGTATACATGAATCTGAGGGTATTTCTGTTACAGGGCAGTGCTGGACTCGTTATAGGGCTGGATAGAGTACAAGAACTACTCCCAATATCCTCCTATACCCCGGTACGTAAAGCCCCATACACCTGCTCACAGACTAGTGAGATTTAAAAAGAACACTAAGGTTAGGGTCAGGATGTGAGTAGTACACTAGAACTAAAGTTAGGGTCAGGATGTGAGTAGTATACTAAAACTAAAGTTAGGGTCAGGATGTGAGTAGTATACTAAAACTAAAGTTAGGGTCAGGATGTGAGTAGTATACTAAAACTAAAGTTAGGGTCAGGTTGTGAGTAGTATACTAAAATTGAAGTTAGGGTCAGGTTGTGAGTAGTATACTAAAACTAAAGCTAGGGTCAGGATGTGAGTAGTATACTGAAACTAAGGTTAGAGTCAGATGTAAGTAATATATCAAAACTACGGAAATGGTCAGGATGTTAGTAGGCCTAACATACCTTAACTAAGGTTAAGGGCATACTGTAAGTAGTATACTAAAACCCAGGTTAGAGTCAGATGTAAGTAGTATGCTAAAGCTAAGGTTAGAGTTAGATGTAAGTAAAGTATATCAAAACTATGGTCAGGATGTGATTAGTATACTAAAACGAAAGTTAGGGTCAGGATGTGAGTAGTATATCAAACCTACGGAAAAAGTCAGGATGTCAGTAGTATATTAAAACTACGGAAATGGTCAGGATGTCAGTAGTATATTAAAACTAAGGTTAGGGTCAGGATGTCAGTAGTATATTAAAACTACGGAAATGGTCAGGATGTTAATAGTATGCTAAAACTTAGGTTAGATGTTAGTAGTATTATATTAAAACTACATTGGAAACATATTATACACTATCAGAAACATAGGGAGAAGCGGGAAAGATGGGCAGAACTGATAGTAGACGAATGTCATTGAAGGGTTGCTATAGAGAGTATGGGAGAGAAACTAGCGACGAGGTAATATGAGTGACATACAGATAGACACAGAGGCAGAGAGACAGAGAAAGATGGACACAGAGACCGACATAGGCATGGATATAGAAACATGGATATACTATGAGAGAATGAATACTGACAGTGTTATCCTATATAAATGCACAGGCCCCAAACAAACTGATGAGCAAATGCACCGGGGCCAGCCAGGCCCACTGCGGTGCTCGTGTGTCCTTATTGACAAGTGCTGGCTTCTGTCACCCCACCCAGCCCACTATCAGATGTGCTAATGAAGGGCTTGTGAGCTATTTACGAGCCGTTTATCAGCGTTTTATGAGTTGTATCTGAGCAAATGGCAGGCCCGGGTGTACTTCACTGGGTGTGTTCTAGGTTAATCAAGTAGGTAATATTCACACATGGATCTCTGATTAGCAATCACAAAGCCCAAGGCTAATTTCATACATTTATGTTTAAGGACCTGATTACCAAACACATATTTTGTTAATGTTCTGTATATGACAACAGGTTCAGTACGGTTTTACAATGCGGGAGTATTGTAATATCTACAATGAGACCATAAAATTATGAGACTTCTGGGAGTATGAATCCGGTATGGATATGGTTAAGTCGTTCCCTCCCAACTATGTAAAGATCTGCTTCCTTCTGCCATGGAAAGTTGCTTAATACGCTAAGTGCATATGACACAGTCATTGGCAGGTACCACTTCTAGTTTTTGAGAACTGGCTACTTGAATATGTGTGGGCACTGTCCAATCTCAAATGCAAATAACCTCTATCTTACTTTGTTTTAGAGATATCTCTATCTAATTAGCATAATTATGAAAATTCCCAAATATCCAAACTTTTTCAAACATTTGGTCACAGCTTTTAATCTTAAAATGGGATTAAATTCTGTTTTCAGCATAGAAATCTTTGTGGGGCCTGTAATCATTAATTTCTTGAAAAAATCAATTTAGAATGAAAGTTATGTTTCCATGGCAACCAATAAGTGCAAAACCACCAATTTAGGCCCAAAAACGTTCTTTTTACATTCCAAATATGGAAGGTTTTCACTTAAGTTGGAATTTTCTAAAGTGGCTTATTGTATTCTCCATCAAAAAGTAGTATAGAACAATTTATATGATATTTTGAACATAGTTGGCTATATGGAGCCCCCTGGTGGCCAAATTTGGAACTAAAAATCCCCCGTTGAGGTCCCTTTTCCCTTGTTGATCCACATGTGTATATTCAAAGCCCTCTCCGTTCAGAACTGATAGTGCATCTCTATTGCCAAAGACCTTCAGTATATATCATCGAGCAGTTCTGCATATAGGTTAGAATTTGAATTGCCCTCTATGAATATACAAGCCATTTATATCTAAGGCCTCCCTTTGGCTCTATGCTCTCTAAGGTTAAGTATCTGGATAACACTTAATGTAATATTAAAAGGAATACGCAATCTATACAGGTCTAGTTGGTTATAGTATAACATTAAACCATACCATTGGTGGATAAATACAGAACGCCCTGTACAGTAGATTCTCTTAATTCTGGAGAATTCGGATTGATTTAGCATTCAACTGCGCCAAAGACAAGTGCACACAGCCCTCTTGTCTTTCAATCAAGAATACTAGAGTCTAGCTTATATAGGAGCAAGGTGTAAATGAATACCGTGTGTAGATATAGAAGCCGTCCAGAATGGCTTTACCTCTACCTATTGTTATGACTGCATAGACTATACCCTTTATACATCAGAGACATATCCATAGACCCCTGCACTGAGTAGCTCTGAGCTAGTGGTGGGGGGTAGCTGAGCTGTTGCTGGGTCCGCCAGTTGATATCTCTGACGGTATTCAGATCGATGGCCGTAGCGGCAATCTCAGAGGTGGGGGAGGGGAGGGGTTTGTAGGTTACCCTACCCCAGGGGACTGTGCTATACAAATACTAACCCTTTAAGGGCCTTATGGTGCTTTAATGGGATGTGACCTCTGTTAGCAGGGTTGCATTCATGTATCATATTGGAAGGCCCATTAGTGAGTGTATCAAAACCCCTAAGATCCACAGATCGGGGTGATGCTTGAATGCAGCACTGGTCAGACCCTCTAGGATTGCCACAGGCATCATGGCGGATATAGTGTGTTAACGCACAATGCAGCCCTTAAAGGGTTATAGGGGAGTAAGGTGTGTAGTGTAGGTGTAGTAGCCCAACATCCGGGGACTGGGTACGGTGTGTGTGGGGGGGGGGGGCGTTAGCTGTTATATATGTACGGCACGGTCTACTACAGTCTTTGTCTTTAAGGTAGGGGTTTCTTTCTGTTCCTCGAGTCACGATATTTCTTACAACAATGGATCCACAATACAGTTCGTTAATCTTGAACTATGAAGAAACTGACATATGAAATGTCCTTTGCAGAGCTGTAGCCAAAGCAATATTTCGGATGTATACATGCACATAGAAAAAAGAGGGTCAACTGGACTCTCTTCCTTTAAGACAGCACTCTGGAGTGGGAAGGCGGGATTATGCGAGACTCACTCCGAGTGGAGATTCCGGTATTATCCGACCCTCTTTGAAAAGGGTCAGGAAAGACTGGACTCTACTAATGTACTAACGGAGTAGTGTACTTTAGAGCTGTTGGTTGCATTACTTGGACTCTCTCGGACAAATTCCTAATAACCAATGACATCTGACATCTGGAATACTCAGACCCTGAAAACACAAAGGACACTAAACCCATAAGTCACTTATAATCAATTCCCATTATATATGACTGTATGATGCTCATATACTATCTTTATACGTGATGCAATTAAGGACACGTTTTCAATACCTAATCCCAAGCGGGGTCAATAGATAAGCTCCCATTTTTATGGACCAGGGCTATAAAACACAGCTTTCGACTGTTTTTGTTGCATAAGAGAAAATTATAGTTATAGATGTAGTTGATTTATTGGGGCGTTGAGGTTATACCTTACTAGAAGCATTGGTCTAAACAACACAAGTTATGATAAAAAAAAGATAATATTTTCCTTCATATCACCATGTATTACCATATCCCGACTTATGAACTGATGAAGCTCTTTCTTAGATGGTACAATAGGTTGGTTGAGGCCATCCTATCAATCAACATACTCTCACTAATGTTTCATTGATTTTCTTTTATCCTTCATCATATCCTTTTTGATCATGTCGTTCTACCTGTATCGCCCCCTTATTTCTCCCCAGTTCTTCCTTAATTGTCCTTCTTCTGGCCAAATCGTCCTTGGTTCTATGTGCATGGATCTATTGTACCATTACCGTCGGTGTTTGCTCTAGAACCCCCTCCTCATATCCCCAATACCTCCAATAAAGATACCCTACCCTGCCCTGCCCCGCACTCTAGGATTGCCTCAGGCTAACAGCTGGGGCTAAAACAATCGGAGCAATCTCTTCGATTGCCTTTCTGGATTTCTTCTTTGGGACTCCGATAGATTGGGATGGATCCGCTGTACGCTGTCCCTCTCCATTGCTATTTACGGCTCTACCCTTCTCCTTCACTTCTATTCATACTGTCCTCCTCTCTTACTCCTTCTGTCCCCCTTTTTCATCTTAAACCTGATGTTATTTTCCTTCCCCGTCTACTATCCTACCTATATTTTCCCTGCCTTCCTGCTCCTTTCTCCCGAATTCTCCTCCTTTTCAACTCCAGTGCGTCCCCCTGCATCCCTTCCCACTCCTCCTCAACCAACAATGGGTCCCTATACCCCATGTCTCACAATGGGTCCCTATACTCCTCAACCAACAATGGGTCCCTATACCCCATGTCTCACAATGGGTCCCTATACCCCATGTCTTACAATGGGTCCCTATACCCCATGTCTCACAATGGGTCCTTATACCCCATGTCTCACAATGGGTCCCTATACCCCATGTCTCACAATGGGTCCATATACCCCATGTCTTACAATGGGTCCCTATACCCCATGTCTTAGCGTCTGTTGCCCCTGCAGGTCGGCACTGCTACATCAGCTCTAGCCCAGTGGGCATACAACATTGAATCAACACTGATAACTGGTTGTCAATGTTGATTCAATGTTGACTCAATGTTGATTCAACATTAAACTGAATTTTGTGCCCACTGGGAGGACTGCCCACAGGCCCAGGGTAAGCACTGACCATTCTCCAGCAGAGGGGTGATCAGAAGGCCTCTCTGTGGGGTCCAAATTTCCAGCACAGCCATCAATCTCCCAGCACGATCTTGGCCTAAACTCATATTTAACTGCATAAATTAACATAGATTAGCAACCGGTGGATACAGATACACATGAACATATCCAAACAGAGAGGTACTTTGGCTTGACAGGTGGCGCCCTCTATCGTCTCGTGGCGGAATGGGCAGCGGGAGCCGCCACCAGGAGAAACAATCTGCTTTATTGTGATGGAGCATGTGCACGGGCATGCGCAGAGGGCACGGTATCAGGTCACAGGTCATGACCTATTTGTAGCCCTCCTGATGTGAGCAGCCTACGCCGCCGGCTGCAGGGGCCTCTGGCCGTGGGCGACGGAGAGAAAGAAACAGGAAAGGAGGATAACCCCTTACTGGCCGCATGATGCACAAATCCCTTTGTCTTCATCATGCAGAAATGCAGCCCTGTTGACTAACTAGCCAGGGCTGTATTAATGCATCATGTCAAACCTACAGGATTGATATATGGCAGGTTGCATTTATTCAATCCCGCGAGCAGACGCACCAGAGCTTCAATAATGCACCATGACGACAAAGGGCAGGTTGCATTAAAGCACTATGCGGCCCTTAACAGACACTAATAAAGACACAGACGTGCGATATTGGCTCCAAAACAAGACGCCATGCACACTGCATTGGCATATTTTGTGTGGTGTTATTTTCTCTATGCTTATTGGTTAGGGAATGCAACAGATCTGAGATTGGACAGTTCAATTTCTGTAAAGGACTTACAGTGGGGCTGTCATGTTCAGACGGCGGAGGGTCTCAAGTGGGCGGTTTCCTTCCCTGCCAGCCTCGGACTGACAGAGTTATGCGCAGTCCACCACTGCGCATACATTCAGCAGCCCTGACCCGTGACACCGGAGCCTCCTCCCCCTGCACCCACCCAGCTCTCTACGGTAACCCTTTAAGGACGACATGACGGTCCAAGGATTCCTGATGATTGCCCTCATGTTGCACCAATGCCGCAATTGCAATACTAGCATTGGAATGGCGCATTAATCAGATCCTTGTGCTAGGAGTGTATCAATCTTATATGGTTGGCATGACAAACATCCTAGCACATTGTATTGGCACAATAAGATCGTGTCGGGACAAATGACATCAGTCCCAAACTTTATTCTATCTACTAAAACCCCAGATGAAGTTTTCTGGAATAACAAATTCACCTGGGCATAAGCCCCAAATACTAACATGCTTCTTTATTCCATTCTTTAGCTGAATGGTCTCGTGAGAACTGTTTATATTAAAATTAAGTATTGTTATATGTATCATGCACTGATGTCTTACAACATTAGCACATGATGCATTGCAGAGTTACTCTAATTACTCCATTATGGAGAAAAGTGTTCATATTATGGTTATTTGAATTCTGCATATGTCATACACTCTATGTAGCAAACAGGCCCTGGGCCTACCTTATAGAGTATAAATAAATGAATTTCAACTCAACTCAACTCAACTCATGAATGCACTAACGGCAGTGCCCCCCCCCCTTCAAGATCCAGGATCCGCCACTGACGCTTGCATCATGTGGACAAAATTAAATTAAAGCGCTATGCACAATGCTGCCCTTAAATGGTTAAGTGTGGATCCATCCACATTTCTAGTATACTACTCAGTCTGCCTCCTCCCACCCTTACACACACCCACATTGATACCCTCAGACAGGCACACACACACAGCCAATAGAGGTCCACAGGGGGCACACAGGAAAACGACACCTTGTTTACAAATGTGACTAGGTCCCTGCAAGAATACATGTATAGTGTGTATCGGGTGTGGTGGGGAGGGGTTGGAGAGGGTTGTGGGTTTGGTACACGAGGAGGAATAGACATAGATCTAGGGGCTATTCTGCTTCTGATCCATGTATCGTCTCTGCATTGCCAATGTATCCCTGGCTATTTAGGGCAATGGGAGTATAACCCCTTTTGTAGCAGATAAGAGGAAGGTTCACAAATGCTTGTTCCTAGGTCAGGGTCTATGAAGCTCATTAGCATTGCTCTTCAATGTAGTGGTATGCCACTTTTATCTCATCCCCCGTGAACGCGAACATTAGCCTTCATGTGTGGATACGAAGACACAACTACAATAGGCAAGATGTCAAATGTTGGCGGCAGTTTCTAGATTCAAAGTTTCAACATTGCAAATTGTGTGTTCATTTGGGATTTCCGATTTCCAATTTCACACACATATGTCTATGTTAATTTCGGTTTTCCAATTTCGTCATATACGTCATATACTATCCTGTCGGGGTGTGCCCTCAATGAGTGCCTTGGGAAGACACACGCGGGTATTCCAGGAATATCTGGGAGGCCTGAAGTGGATGAAAGAGGCAGCCTGGGAGTGGGGCGAGGTAGGATAACAGGGCATAATGTTTATTATAGGGTCCTGTGGGAGGGGTGGAGGGGGAGTTGTGGTGGGAGGTAGGAAGGTCCCTTAGCTCTTTAAAGGCAGCAGAGTTCTTAAAGGTACCATGATGCCCCTCATCATAATACTGCATAAATGCAACTCTGGCTATTTAATGCTTGCCGCTGGGACTGTATTTATGCGCCATACCAACTCTCTATGAGTGCATCAACCTTATAGATCAGACATAATGCGGTGATGCAGTACTGGCGAGTCAATCGCCAGGACTGCATTCATACATCATGACGATAAAGGGCATATCACATTAAAGCACTATGCGACCCTTAAAGTGTTAGCATAGGGAGGGGGTGGTGTGGGAGGCGCTGGAGGGGTGGTGGGAGGTGGGAGGTGGGAGGTGGGAGGGTCCCTCAGGTCGGCGACCCCCCTGGGAGACCTGGTATCAGGAGAAATGGATCAATAACAAACACTCAATCTGACCAGGTCCCGGACCCCCTCAATGACTACACTCAGGACCAAGTCTCCTTCTCACCCCCCGCCCATCTCCTCCCTCCTCCCGGCTTACCAAGCTCCTGTGCCTTAGTCCTGTATTCCTACTGCGTCCTCTCTCACCCTGCATCCCTGAATGCCTGGTTCTCTGCCTGCCTAGCTGCCTGCCTGACTGCCTATCTCCCCTCGCCCTCTCACCCGCCCTCCCCTTCACATTCCTTCCTTTCCCTTTCCCCTTGCTGCCTGTCTGCCTGCCCTCCACTGTTTCCTTTCTCAATCTCTCCCCCTCTCTACCTTCCTCCCTCTCCGCCATTCTCTGCCTTTGCTCCCCTGAACTCTGACAAGCATGCCTGGGCAAGAACACCCAGGAACACATAATTAAACTCTCACCTGCCACTGGCGGAAGGTGGTACACAGAACCTTGTGGGCTGCTTAAGGGGCGATTGGGTGGCAGTGTGGGTTACACGCAATATATCAAAGTGAATTCTGGCACCATAGACTGGTTTATTTGTCACTAAGTTATCTGCCCAGTGTCAATCAGATAATTTCAGATTTAGGTAACTTTATCAAAATTGAATAGACCTGACTAACTTGACACTAGTTTGACACAATTGGCTTGCCATACCAACCCTCAAGCCACCCCCTACTCCTCCCCAAACCCCCCCCCCCCCCAAGACCCAAATCCCAGGTGCAGAACGACAAGGTCACACTGATGCCTCAGACTGGGACACAGGGGGAGGCAGCCCAAGGTTAATTGCAGTATTTATTTCCGAATCCATCTTCCGTTGGGAAAGGAACCATCGGCACAAGATCTGTAGAAATCAAGTGAAACCCATCCACCCACGGGGCCATTTTGGAGACGCCACTGACTGCACATCAAACCAAATCAAAGACTATTAGTTGGAGGGATTGAATGTGGTTATTTTTGTTAACCATGAGTTCTTGATCCAAGTAAATGTATTATTCATATGTTTTAAAGACAAATGATGCTTCTATAGAGACTTTGCTCTTAATAGCTGTAAAAGTAGGGTGACTCAAGATTTTTCACGGGACTGCTGTTGTATCACTATACGTATACAATCTTATTATGGTATAGCTATCTAATCAGCAATTATATAATATAATTATATTGATAGACAATTGTATTGAAATATGCCCATCCTTAGACATATATTCTCTCTAGTATATATTAAAAAAATTTAAACTGAATGTTATCTCCCAGCACCATCACTGCCTACTCTCGCTCTCTTTATTTTTACATACAACTTGATGAATTCCTGTTCGGAATAAGCTAACCCATGAAGGGCCGCACTATGTCCTTTGTCAGACTGATGCATGAATACCAACCGCTTTTTTCTGTGTGATTTAATTGGGTCTAATAATACATTTTTGAGGTTGGTATACTACCGATGAGCCGGCATGATGTATGAATGCAAACTGGCGAGTTGCTCCCTATAGGGATGCATGCATACAGCATGATAAAGAAGGACAGAGCATGCCAAGGCACTATGCGGTCCTTAAAGGGCTAAGCTCCATGGGACCTAAAAACCTGGAGTGCTCTCCTAGTGTTGATAGAAATAACAGGGATACTCAACCAAAGGCGACGACTGGGGGATATAATTACTAGCGACACCATTTTTTTCATGAGCTCTTTTTCTATTGCTCTTCTTATATTGACACAGTCTATTTATCTTGTAACTATCTTTTTTCCCTCCCATGATGGCAGTTCCACCCTCACTAAAACAGAAAGCACTGAAGCTCAGATATCCCACCTACGCTGTCTATGAGAACGACAGGTCCCTTTCAAGCAACACTTGTCAGTATGATGCGCTGCATTGGTGCATCATGTCGACCCTTCAGGAGCGTTTTGATCCAATATAGTGTCGGCATGATGCATGAATACTGCTCTGGTGAGTTTTTCGCAAGGGTTGTTGCATTATGAAGTCAAACATAGTACTATGCATCCTTAATGTTAAATTAGTAGGTGAGAAATCCCCCTAAAGGCTTATCGATTCATTCCACTCACAGTTTGTTTTAATACAGCCTATTTTGCCTAATCCCCATCACTTTAATCCGCTAACTATTACACACTAATACATTTCTCTGTGGATTATATGTAGAGTGTACTAATGGACAAATACAATGCATTTATTCATGATGTATCTGTTGCCCCGTATGCATAGGGTTGTTTGTTAAATCTATAGATTGATTTAATGCAGTACAGTCAGATGAACTGAATCATACATAGGCTTGCACTTCTTAAAACAAGTGTTAGATTTCAAGAGCAGCAACACTTCAAATCCTGCCATGTTATTGTCCTTAGAGCCGCACCCTTCTTTAATTACCTTTGCCTGAATGCAGCCCTGGTGAGTCGAGTAGCCATGGCTACTCTCACGCATCATGCTGGGCCTTCGGGAGTGTATCAACCCGATGGCTTTAGCATGATGCATGAAAGCATCTCTGGCTAGATACACACAAGGGCTGCAGCCATGCATCATGACGACAGCAGGTATAGCGCATTTAACCACTATGCGGTCCTTAAAGGGTTAACACGCTCACTTACTGTAATAAAACTGTCAAGGAAAAAAGTCAAGATTCTATCCAGAATGGAGTCTAGCTGGAGTCCCACTGGATGCAGAGCACACACAAAAAGGCACTGCGTCATTACTGATAATTAGCTTGGGCTGCAATTAACCCTTTAAGGGATGAATACCAATTCCATGCCTTTCACAATGTCATGATGCATACATGCAATCCTTGCAACTAACTTACAACTGCTTCATTCAAGCATCATTCTGATACACCCCAAAGGATTGGCATGATGCATAGATGCAACCCTCGGAAGAAGTGTCGCCAGTGCTGCAATCAGGGCAATGAAAGTCATAGGACATTAAAGTACTAGGATTCCCCTGAAGGATTAATAATGCAACTGTGTTGTTCTAATTTTTAATGATTGAACACTGATTAAAAGACGAGGTCTCTACTTTATTAACAGTATGAGGATTGACCTGCTTATAACTGGATGTGTCTGCAGATAGTCTCCATTAACCCTTTAAGGACGGCATGATACCTTAATGCATCATGCACTTGGTCGTCATGATGCATAAATGCAGCCTCATCCTACACACCTCCAACATAGGGGTCGGGACGGCGCAGTCGGTAGTGCGCTCGCATGGCGATCGAAAGATCCTGTGTTCGAGCCCCACCCTGGGTTGACTCAGCCTCAAATGAGTAGCTTTAGAGACTTGTCTCAAAAGGGTGCAGAAGCAAGCAGGAGGCAGTGACAAAACAGGGGCTGGTGACAGCCATTAACCTGAAGCGACCACAAGTGACTCCCATGGGAACTGTGTATGTATCCTGAGGTCAGTATATCCCCATGGTACTGGCATTCTATGAGGTACACCTCCTGAAAGCTAGGGGTCAAAGGGAGATTAGCACCCAGCGCCATGTGGCATGAGCCACCCACCCAGAAAAAGACTTATCAAGCTGACTGATGTCTAACATAATAAAGGCAGGCGTTACTGCTTGCTTGCTTGCTTACACACCATATCCCCGCCTAAGGGCATGGCCATAGGATGGGAGGCGGAGATGTGGCTAGGGAAGCGTGCTAAAAGTTATAGCCCCCCCCCCCTCCTCTGCGAGAATAGTCCTCGTTTTTTTGGTCCCTCCCGCAGATCACGTGACGAACCCATTTCATCTATAGTAAGTGCTGGCCTTTTTTTTGTCCTCCCCCTCTCAAAAATGTCTGTCCCCCCTCCTCCTGTTGTTAAAAATGACCACCCCTTTGATCTCACTACCCCTACTGTTATCTCCGGTTTAATAAACCAGCACTGATAACTCTATGGACAGCTGTGAGAGATAGTATCATAGATAGGGTCGCTGGCTGTGGGTATGAATAACTGTTACAAAGATAGCCTGGGATACCATCAGGGGCTCTCTAGGGTTGTGTGTAGGAGAGGGAGAACAAGATGGATACTCCAAGCCTATCTGTGCTAGCTTGTGATAAGGGTTAATACTTTAAGGACAGCAGAGCCCTTTAATGCATTTCATTTTGTTGGGCGTGATCGATAAATGCATCCCTGGCGAGTAACCCACCATGCATGCATTCACGTATCATGGTCACCCTTTATGGTCGACTCATGCAGGGGTAGTATAATGCAGCCATGGTGAATAGACTCACCAGTGCTGCATCGATGTACTACGATAACCAAGAGCATAGCGGATTAGAGCACTACGTACACTGTGAATAGTGAAACCAAAAATACGTTCTTTTATACTGTAAACCAACAATAGATTTTCCTACCCAAATGCACTAATATTGTAGCTTATTATGTAAAACTACAGTAGATTCTACTGCTCAACTACATTTACTTCTAACAGTGTAGCCATGTGCAAGGTTAGATATCCCCTGGAATTACCTTGCCAACCTGGTACCTAGGCCTATACATGACAGTAGCGGAGCTGGTGAGAGTATGATAGTTTTTTTTTATATAATTAGCTCATTGGTCTGCAGAACACTCCTGTATATCACCTTCACCATTTCACTTTTAAGATGACCGTCCTCAGCAGGATGGTTGCTACCAGTAACTGGTTCGTATCTTTGGTACAATATTCATATTTAGAAAAGGGCTTCAATGGTGATGCATAACAGCTGGTAAATACTTGTTGTCTCTTCATAAAATAACAGAACTGTTAATCCCCTTATGGGTCAGTATGATACTGAGCAATACATTTAGTATGACCCAATGCTAGTCTACGTATACAGTATTGGGTAGGGCTTGGGTAGCAGCTGGGTAGTGGTCTAAAGGGCGAAGCAAGGTATACAGTCTTCCTGTATTGGTGAACCCTAGAGATGATGTGCAGGGCCTAGAGTTGAGTAAATCTTCTCTGACAGGCTTAATCATGGCCTCCCTCTCCAAGGCCATGTTGATATTTTCAGACATCAAAAATTTAAAGTCTGGAGGCTGGGGCGAGTTTTGGAGACTTTAAACTTAAATAAATGACCATCTAGAGGATAGAGTATGACAGCTGTGAGTGGAGGGTCCTGGACGTGAGGGAAGGGTTTTTGTTAAGGGAGTGGGACAAATGGGTAGAGCTAGGGGAGACCGGGGCACATTGAACCGCTTTAGCACCTTTATTTTTTTCCTGACCTTGTTAAAGGAATCTGAGCTTTGACTTTTTATCAAGCAGTTACCTTGTATCATTGCGATATAAGAGAACCTATCGCAAGGCAAATGTGGTCTTTTCTTGTATTTTTCTTGAATTTTTGAAAATAAAATTTTAGGGTGGTTCAATGTGCCCCATGCCCGGGGTAGGTTGATCCACCCACCGGGGCACCTTGAACCACATACGTTGAGCGATCCAAACAATCACCAATCTAGATCAATGATTGAAACTTCGGTTGGAATTAATTAATATTGTTCCTGTTTCATAGGATTGAATGCAAAAAATACATATTTAATGCACGAAAGTCACTCAATTATAGTTTCTATAGAAGTGACTGAGTTTGTACCTTACAGATTTTTCTTAAAGTCAAATTAAACCAGTTTAAGAGTATTCCTGTTATTTCTTAAGTGTGAATAAATCTTTGGTTACATTCTTCTATAATGTAATGCACTTTTCTGAAAAGTAATAAATATAGGGAATAAAGACACTGTAAATATGTTACACAAGAATTTTTTTTACAAACCGTAAACTATGTATTCTATCATAATTTTATGACCAAATTGTATCGAATATGTTAATGTCATTATCCATATTATCTTCCCTTGATACACTACTAACATTGCATCATTATTCAGTCATTTAATTGCCTTAACACCATTGCCAAAGAGCCCCTAAAATCGGGGCACCTTGAGCCGGCTCAAGGTGCCCCAGAGCTTGGAGCACCTTGAGCATGGCTCAAGGTGCCCCGTTTTTTGTGGCTCAATGTGCCCCATGCTGGTCATCACAGATAACATTGATGTTATTCAAATTACATAAGACACCTAGCAGTAAAGTTGGGTTCTATTCAAGGGTTCATATGTATACTTTGACCTCCATAGAGATCTTAGGCCAGCAATGTTTTTTAATGACACAAGAACAAAATTTTACCAATTGCAAATATCTACTTTCAAGGCCATAAACCTTTAATGTTGTCTAACTTTCTCATCAGCATCCTAAACTCATCATGATGTTGCTGATCTGAACTGTCTTTATAAGGGGGTAATGTGGTAGGCATACTGCCAGAAAATTCCCAAAGGAATAGCAAAGAGAGCGGGCGGCTCAACGTGCCCGGGTGGTCAACGTGCCCCGGTCTCCCCTAGTGCTAGAGTGTAACGAGAGTGAAGAGTGTCTGCAAAGGGAAATAAAGAAGAATATAGCCTCTAGAGATGCATGTGTTAGGAAGAGGCAGAAAGAATGCAGACAAAGTTAAATTCTTGGAGTTATAACATAATACTATGTTTCTAGTGAAAAGAGAGGAGGATAATCATAGAGACACGGCTATACATTTTTCATCTGAACAACATTATCAAAGGACCATTCACATATCAAATAACGAGAGGCGACTAACTGTGATAAACATGTAGAATCTACCGTAGCCACTCATTGAAATTCCGGTTCTTTTAATAGGCACCTGTCCGGAATAAGCACCGGGGTACAGTGGCATTAAAATGCCCTGACCATGGCCATTTCATGATATCAAAGTTGGCAATTTACAAGGCTAGTTTTAACTGGTTATACACTGGAGAGATATTTCAGTGTTTTAGGACAGATGGTCAGGCTGGGGTAGGGGGAGCGAGGCTGTAGGGATGCAGTGGGGGGAGATAGGAGGCGGGAGAGCAGGGGGGCAGTTGGGGGATGGGGGGGACTAGGAGTTTGATCAGTAACTGCCCTTTGAGTATGTGTCTAGTGTGGTTCAGTCAGCCCGCGGCTACTGGAGCGACACCTGGAGGGCCAGTGCTTACTATTAACCCTCTAAAGACTGCATAGTGTTAAATGCACTATGGCCTTTATCGTGTGAAGTCAGTCCTATTATTAACTTACCATGAGTACATTCATGCATCATTGTGCACCCTATGGGGTAGATACAGTCCGGAGATATCGGCATGATGCATCAACGCACCACTGGCGTGTTACTAGCATGGGATGAACCAGCATCATGACGACCAAGGGGATAACTCAATAACACACTATGCAGTCCTTATAGGGTTAATGACAAGCTTGGTGCTCATCAGTATCAGGGGAGGCATTCATCATCAGGGTGGTAGAAATGAAGACAGATGACACAGGGGGCGCTGTTACCCCCTCCGGCCATACACATACTCCACGTCTAAAGTGCCGCTGCTACTCGTAATGGGCGCGATTTGCCAATTTGGACAAAGCTCCAATATTGGCACTATACGCTGCGCAATCTCTGAATAGCTCAAGCACAGTACCAGTGTTGAGTGTGAATAGGAGTGAAGATGTACAGAGCTTGAGTCCTTAAAATTTCGAATGAGGTGTTCGTGATGTGAAAGCTGTACTATATAATTTGAATATATATAGCTAGATCAAAACAGTCATCTCACAAAATCATCAGACCAATATTTACTTCGTTGTTAAGAAACAACTTTCCTTTTCAACCTTTGAAATCATTCAAATGTGATGCACACTGTACAGCAATTTACCGCTTTACACAAATTGGACACCGGACACCCATCGTAGAGTCCCATGTAATAACATATGGAACTTTGTTGGGTAGGCTTTAGATGCTGTTGTGCGCCTGTCGCAGCCTGCAAGAGTTTGGGCCGTAAAGTTACCACCATGTAGAACCCAAACAGACTATATAATGGTTTCATAGACGATCCAAAATAGATCATACAAACCTCAAGCAGGTGCTCAAGGTTCATATTAAACATGTTGAGCAGAGGTTAGTTTAACTGTTGTGGCATGAGGTATTGGTGGTCAGGACATGGTGGAGGGAGGCTCTGTTAAGTGCACTGATAAAATGAAGGGATCCAAACTTGTCAAAAGGTCGTCTTATAAGAAGAGTTTAGGGTCTTTAAAGTGACGGTCATAAAATAAACGAGTTAAAGGTTGTCTATTTGATGAACTGTCTGGTTACCATCCCACAAGACAAGACTAGGGTCATCTAACTGACAATGTTAGCCCAGGCAGTGGCCCACTCCAAGTGACAAGTCTAAGGTTGTCAAATTCACAACCCAGAATAGTTAACCCTTTATTGGCTGCAAACTGCTTTAAATGTGCTTGAATCCCTCTGTCAGTGTGATGCATGAATGTAGCCCTGGTGAGTCTATTCGCCAAGCCTGCATTCATGCACCTTGGGAAATGAATCAACAGTTGGGCGAGTATACTTGCCAAGGCTGAATTCATGTATTATGATCACATAGAGCATGGCACCTTAACCCCTTCACCACTGGGTTTCCTGTAACTCAATGCAATTTTGTGCAATATATTGGCTTACCGCGTGGAAGGGGTTAAAGCACTATGCACCCCTTAGAGGGTTAACCTGTGCAATATAACCTCTACTTCACTGCAGGTGGAGCTAACTGGGTTCTGCCTAGGCATAATTGTTGTTCATGTCTGTCTATATCTTTTAGGTTTATAATAGCTAATTTATACAAACATAGAGGTATGTAGGTTAGGGGAATTCCTGCCATATCCCAAAATCTATATTGAGAGTATTTCTACCCTTTAGTTACAGACTGCTAACACATATGTGCATGTCATGCAGCTGACCGATTGCTGCGGCCACTGTAGTCCCTAGGACTACGACGTCGCCGCGCGGACCTGCCTGCGGCCCCTACGCGTCCCTTATCTGCCGCTCGGAGCAGGTGCCGCCAGAGGTGGGCGGGGGGGGGGGGGGGGGGGGGGGTTCTTTGAAGGGAGTGGGGGGAGGGGGGTTCTCAGGATTAACATATACTGTAAGCTATTGCATAGTCCTAGGGGCTAGATTTATAGTCCTGGGGATTGCACGTGTAGTCCTAGGGACTACATTTGTATTCCCCAGGACTATACATTTAGTCCCAGGGACTATATATCTAGTCCTAGAGACTATTAATATTATTTCTAGAACTGAGATCATATACCATTATGCACAGCAATATTTGAATGTATGGCCTGCACAGTCCTGAGGACTACAGGTGTAGTCCTGAGGACTAGGGGTGTAGTCCTGGAGACTACAGGTGTAGTCCTGGGGACTACGTGTATAGTCCTAGGGACTACCCAAGACTGCTACTACCAAAAAGGTAGATAAGGCAGGCCTACATAGTGCTGCGGACTATAGAGGCATAGTCCTCAGGACTACATATTGAAAGTCTCTAGTCCCGAGGACTGTATCTGTAGTCCCCAGGACTACGTAGGCCTGTCACTGTAGTCCTGGGGACTATGCTTATGGTCCCCAGGACTACCATTTTATTAGTCCCCAGGACTGCACATTAAATAATTGTAGTCCTGAAGACTACAACATAGCCCTGGGGACCACAATTGTAGTCCTAAGGACTACATGTTGGATGTCTTTAGTCCCCAGGACTATGTCTGTAGTCCCCAGGACTACGTAGCCCTGTGCCTGTAGTCCTTAAGACTATGCAGCTGGCCAAAGTAGTCCCCAGCACTATGCCTGTAGTCCTCAGGACTATCATTTTATTAGTCCCCAGGACTACAAGTTTAAAGGTTATAGTCCTAAGGACTTCCTCCGTAGTCCTGGGGACTACATATTTAGTCTCCAGGACTATTGTTTGCTACTTTTAGAATTCAGTCAAGCGCAGGCATATAGGCCCTATATGATAGGCTGAGGGGGGCAGTAAGTAGCTCTATACTAAGTTATAGTCCTGAGGACTACAATGGTAGTCCTGGGGACTATAATCATAGTCCTGGGGACTGCAGACATAGTCCTAGGGACTACAGACGTAGTCCTGGGGACTATATATAGTTACAGTCCATATCCAGTCCAGTAGAGCCAGCCGCATACAGGGGTGTGTGTTAGGCCAGGGGGGGGGGGGGGGCAGCAGGGGGCAGGGGGGGGGGGCGTAGGCGCGAGGACGCCAGTGGCAGACGCGTAAATTACGCGCGCGCCGGCGCATAGTCCCGGGGACTACAGTGGCCGCAGCAATCGGTTAGCTGCGCATGTCATACCAATGGGAGTTTCCTTGCAGCTATTGTACCATAGAAATAACCACAAAAGAGGTGTATGTGCCCTACACATATTTATTTTGTCTCAATTATATCAAAACATTGATTCCTTTACCTTTTCTAGCATCCCCAATAGATAAATCTCAGGATTCTCCATTACATGAATGTGTATTCCCATAAATATGATTAAAATCAACATAGAAATTATGCAATTCATTCCCCAACTTTATACAGAATGCATGTTATACTGATGCCACCTACAGGGAAAGTCCTGAATCAGACCCTGTTTGACGAGTCTAGGGCTGGCATGAGTCAGGTTTTGGGCTGGCACATACCAAGTGTATCTTCTATCTGACAACTACAGCTAGAGGACCCACTCTCTTGTCACTTAGAAGAGTCTGCAGACGAGTTTACTTTTTGAGTGTGGTCAGCTAGAACTCAGCCTGTGGTTGCCGTTTGTGAAACCTTTAAGGGCCGCATGGTGTTTTTGTGTGCTAGTGTCCTTTGTCATCATGCTACTTGCATGTGTCCCTGGCGAGTAACTCGCCAGGGCTGTATTCATGTTTCATGTTGACCATATAGCCTTAGCATGACGCATTCCTTGCCACTGCTTCACTTATGCATCATGCACTCTAAGAATAATGTGTTATGTTTACACACTTATCAACACGCTTTTCTGCAGCCACTTTTAACACATATTTTGGTGCAACACACTACACACTACACACCCTTTGCCAAAAGTGTGTTGATCACAAAGTTGTGTTGCAAATATGTGCGTGTAACCCCTTATGCATGTTCCCGCAACACACTGTCCTTATAGTGTGAAGACAAAGATATACTGAGTCAAACCATTATGCGTCCCTTAAAGGTCCCTCAGCTACCTGTGACTCACAATCGAGAAAATAATCCATAACTAGTGGTCTCTGAAACAATTTAGCTTCTTAACCTCCTGTGGTCATTTTATTCTCGGCACATGAGGCCATTTTTATATCACATCAAACCGATTTCTCTACGACTGACTCAGAACATGTGTCTATTTCCAGGCTTGCCTCTCACTGCTGTACTTAGTGTGGTGTTTTAACTGTTGACCCCTTAAGGTCAGCATTGTTCATTAATGCCACATGTCTCTACCATCATGGTGCATGCATGAATGCAGCCCTGGTGGGTCTGCTTGCCAGGTCTGCATTATGATGGCCGTGCAGGAGTATTTCAACCCTGCATCATGGCGCCCAAAGAGAGTAATGCATTCGTGCACTATGCTGCCCTCAAAAGGTTAGCTGTCTCTGTTTGTGTGGCTGCTGTTATAGACGTAAGGGGGATACTTGTGGTCCATGTTTTTTCTTTGTTATTGAAAATTGACCCCTTAACACATCTACAGTTAAATTGTTAGATATCCATAGTAAACATAATAGTGATAAGGTCGACCTTAAGCATTATAATCAACATCAGCTACCCCATAACCTATTGCTGAAAGTAAACAATCCTTCACAAGAATTGATGATATTGTGAGAAACATTAATTGTTGATTAAGAATCATGTCTTATTAGACAAGGCGTTTACCACCAGATGCAAAACACGCTAAAAACCGAGGCGGACAACCAGGAGAAGTCCCAGAGACAAATGTCATGGCCATCACTCATAAAATCAACCAATTCTTCTATACCACTTAACAATCAATTTAAATTCATTTGACAAGTTTGCTCAGCAGCAGAAGTTTGAGGTGACATTTAATGTTTTTGGTAAGTAGGAATTGGCGTTGAATCATGGTTATTTGCCACCCACCTGCATGGACTTAATCTACGCTGGTAATATGTCGACACGAAATCGAGAGGATCACTATATCTGACTCATAACATATTATTTTCGATATCTGATCCTTCTATCAATATGAAGTTTCAGTTTGCACATATATATATATATATATATATATATATATATATATATATATATATATATATATATATATATATATATAGGGCTGCAAGAAACAGTAAATAGTTTTGGAGGAGTTCACAATAAAAAGGCCGTTATATAACACATCCAAGTAAAACCTGGAGGTAATAGAGGCATGCATTTTACAAATCAACAGTCGTTCCCCAAGATCCATTCAACCAAGTGATCAAACCTCTCCAGGATTCAAGTTCAACGTGCTGGAATGCAAAGAAGCAAAATTTGTTATTACACTCTCAACAGAGTCAGCTCTGAGTAAAGACTAATAACAAAAGAAATACAAGTTAGTGCCTATGGATCACCTCCCTATACCTGCATCCGTCCCTATGTATACATGCAGATGGTTAGCACTAGGGGGTGTGAGTGGGTAGTCCCCCATACCCTCTGTAAGCATCCTAGTGGGCGGTGTCTCGTCCTAATGGTCCCCGGTAACTGGACGACCCTTCAAAGGTCTCTGTGTGGTCACTCACCTCCCGGCTGTGAGCTGCTCCTATCACTCATAATAACCCTCTAAGGGCTGCATAGTGCTTTAATGTGCCACGCCCTTTGGGGCCATGATGCTTGAATGCAGTCCTTGTGAGTTTACTCATCATGTCTGTATTCATCATGCCGACCTTACATGGGTGAGACATTCCCAATGGTTCGGCATGACGCGTGGATGCATTTTTGGGGAATAGTCTTGCCATGGCTGCATTTATGCATCATGACAACAAAGGCTATAGCGCATTAAAGCAATATATGGCCCTTAGAGCGTTAACTTAAGTAACAGATAGGCCGCCCTGAGCTGCTCCCGACCCCCCCCCCCCGCCTACCCGAACACACTGAGCAGACCAAGGCGTTAAGGACGGCTTATGGCTGAACTTGCAGCACCAAAGGTCTTGTAATGTTGGTCTCATGGCCCTTTAAAAGACCCCTTAAAGTACATAACGGTTTGTTTTACATAGCAATGAAGCCAACCAAAGACTACCTATATCGGTTATCAGTTTGGTTAGATTATCAATTACCTTATGATTATGACACTGGGTATATCAATAAACATTAATTTTATATCAAGTGTCAAATATGGCCAATAATCTGCTTGAACTTTAAATACCTAATCGGCTAGGAGTCCCATCCATAATGTTTTCATGCTTCAATTAGGCCTGTTTTTATGCGAGAATGTACTAGCCCTGTAGGCCAGCAAGATGCTCAAATGCTGCATTCATCCATCAGGACGATAAATGCACAAAGACATTAAATCATTGTGCGGCACTTAAAGGGTTAACCCCACTGCCACGATCAAGCCCTTTGAATCCCCATCACCCCGTCCCCTTCTTTCACCAAGTCCCCAAACAGCTGCTGGGAGCACATCCCAGTTCGCTTTCAATTTGTCTCTTACCGCCATTCTCACCTCCTTCCAATGACATATGGTTTTACAAGATCTCGGCGAGTCTTCTCGCGAGATTAGAGCCTGGCTGTGGTTCCGATTTCTGTGTAAGAGGGCGCTGGTGTCGGAAACAGTAAACTGCCATAGGATGTCTGAGCGGCCCCCAGCCTGTAGCCTTGACACTGTACGAGCTGCACACGGCCTATAAACACCTGTTCCTTTCTTGCTGATACATTGGTTAACCACATTAGCCCTCCATGTACAGGATAGTCATCAAACAGTCATGTGTCGTCATGATGCACTGATGCAGTGGCAGTTAACAGACTGCTTGTCCAGCATTGGTGAATCATACTCAGGATGTTCTTCTGATGTAGCTCTATATTGATAGCTGTTAGCTCTACAGGAACCATTTGTTTTTTTTGTGTATTGCCTTTGTTCGACAATGATTCATATTTTTCCTATCAAAACGGCTATTGACAGTTCGAACTGTCAATAGTGGAAAATATTTCCACTATTGACAGTTCACACTGTCAACAGTGGAAATTATTCTTGTTATTGACAGTCCCTAATGTGAACTGTCAATAGTGGAATATTTCGGCCTTATTGACAGTTCCCACTGAGATTACAGTCAAAAAGTGTTTTTTTGTGGCAAAATAGTTTTTTTGACCAAAAGTATTTTTTCGCCAAAAGTGTTTTTTCACCAAAAGTGTTTTTTTTTTTGCCAAAGGTGTTTTTGTCCACACAGTCCGTTTTGCCCTCCAAATCCGTTTTGTACCAAAATTCGGTGTTGCACCCAAAATCGGTTTTGCACCCAAAATCGGTTTTACCGCCAAAATCGGTTTGCACTAAAAATCGGTTTTGCACAAAAAAAAGAATTTCCCATCAAAATCGATTTTTCCATCAAAATCGATTTTTCCATCAAAATCGATTTTTCCATCAAAATCGATTTTTTTTCCCCATCAAAATCGATTTTTTTTCCATCAAAATCGATTTTTCCCATCAAAATTGATTTTTCCATCAAAACAGTTCTCAGGTTTGTGGCGGTACTGGTAAGGAATTGTCAATAAGAGAAGCAATTCCCACTATTGACAGTTCGCTGAAGAACTGTCAATAACAGTATCATTTATCACTATTGACAGTTTGAATTGTCAATTAGAGAGAAATATCCCACTATTGACAGTTTGAACTGTCAATAAGAGGAAATTTTTCCACTATTGACAGTTTGAACTGTCGATAGCTAGATCAAGGTGGGCCAGCTATTGACAGTGCAAACTGTCAATAGTAGAAATCAATCTTCTTATTGACAGTTCCAACTGTCAATTACAGAATGAAATTCCCTTATTGACAGTTCGAACTGTCAATACCAGGATATGATTCTCTTATTGACAGTTCACACTGGCAATAACAGATTAATTTTCTCTTATTGACAGTTCCTTTTTGGAACTGTCAATAAGAGAATCCTTTTTCCCTTATTGACAGTTCGAACTGTCAATAAGGGAATTATGTCCTGGTATTGACAGTTCGAACTGTCAATAAGGGAATCTTATTCTGTTATTGACAGTTCAAACTGTCAATAGTCACGGCCTTTTCCTATTTATTATTTCCATCTACATTCAAATCTTAATTCATTCTTTAAAAAAAAACACTAAACTTTAATTTCTTTAAACATGTTTTCTTCCAATACTGTTTGTTTATAATGATAAGGATTCTCGAGATTCGATTTAATTTGTCACAATAAAATCATCTCAATATAAACCCTATCACAACCAGTTATTACCGACATCATAGCTGAAATAATGTTAAATCATAGCACAACCAATATGTCATTTAGCAAGTAAAGCAACAAAAATCCCATCCCCTTAGTAAACTGAGCCTGTTGACCCAGAGCCTTGTAAGTAGGACGGAGTTAACCCCCACCTGCCCACTCCCCACACACCCAGCGGACAGCCCCTTAAACAATCCCTCCCCGTCTGGGCCATTATGGGCAGTGGCTTCACGCCCTGTCTCACCCTGCCCACCACTAGTACGTCTTAACAACCGAGCTGCCCCCCTCCCCCTCATACCCTCCCCTCCATCACACACACACACACACACACACACCACAATCTCTGCCCCCGTTCTGTATAGAGCAGCATAGTGAGGGGAAGACCCTGCTTATAGAATATGGTCATAGATCTAGATGTAGGAAGTGAGAAATTGGTAAATTTTACTTCAAATGGAAATGATGGGAAATGCTTTAATTCCCTACAATATAGCAACGGTAGTTACTAGACATTGGAGAATAACAGTCAATACTAATGTGTGCATATATTGATGTAACCTCTCTGCCTCTATGGCTCACTCTTTGGTCAGCTGTTGGTTACTCTGACATATCCATACTCATTATGAGTTATTAACAGTGAGGGTCTTAATTGTGACGCTAAAGCTTTTCTAGTGGACCAAATACGATGGCTGCTTATACAGGGTGCCTAGCTTAGATTGAAATATCGAGGCTAGAGGTCGGGCAGCGGTTTGGGTGCTAGGGAAGGAAGGGTGGATAATGTATCACTCTCCAAGCACGCAACAGGACAATACAGCCGGGTGTAAATGAGATCTTGGTGGCTAAGGATCTCTTTGAAGAGCAAAGGGGCAGGTGATTTGTCTAGGCTATACGAGTGCACGCCTGTTTGTAGTGGTAACAGCTGAGTGAGGAACCTCAAAGTAAATGGGGCACCAGGGGGCATTGTGGCATAGATAAAGGGCCACATAGTGCTTTAACGTGCTACGTCCTTGTCAGCATGATGCATGAATGCAGCCCTGCTGAGCCACCCAGCCAGAGCTGCATTCATGTATCATGAATGGAACAATGCCTCAAAGTAGCCTTTATTAACGGGTTAAAGAACTTAAAGGATTGAAGTTAGGTTGACGGTATGCTTATTTCTTTTTGAAACGGCACAGAACATTGAATCAACATTGATTAATGGTTATCAATGTTGACTCATTGTTGATTCAACATTGAGTCCCCCACTCAGCTGTTACTAACAGGTATGCACTCGTTACACATATAGCATTTTCACCACATTATTACCTCAGCGACACTAGAGTCTGAGTGGCCAATTAGAATAGAACTGGAATCATGCTTTTGCCAACCCGACAAATTGATATGATACACAACAGTTCTGCAAAGGGGTCCCCAAAGTGTCCTGACACTCCAGACCCAGTCACATTCACAGCTAAAGGAAACAGCTGTAGTATAACCCACTTGAAATAGTCCTAACTGGAGCAACTCGCCCAAGGCTGACTCGGCCTACATATGAACACTGAGCGGGGAGCGATCATCTTACCGGGCACCCCCTCTCTATAGTATGCCCTCTTACACACCACCTTAGCACATAACTCCAAACCGGAGTTGACATAAATAATGACCACTCCCTGGCCGCCGGAAATAGGCGTCTGAAATACAGTGCCGCCCCCGTGTGGGCGCTGACCGTTATTGTGATTAATGGCCGCCCTAATGCCATGTCACGTGACCCAATGGCGGCGGGCCAAACAACGTCGACTCTCGCTGCTCCCTGTAGTGGTGTAGTTATCCTGTTTCTAGTATTTGGAGTAGGTATGTATCAATCTTCAATGGGGATCCCCTCTGACATACATCTTCTAAGTCACTGGTGCCAGCATGGGAACCGTGATCCCTCCTTTTTTCAAGATGGCCGCTTTCATCCTGCAATAGACTCTTTATCTATGCACCTAGTGGTGTGAAGGGGAACTATCCACTCGCGAGACCGACGGCGAGATTACGCACGAGAGGCTAACTACTTGTATCCGGGGTGCAGCGTTTTGGTGTGACGGGTGCTTATTGTACGGGGTCAGAGGTCATTGTGTGACATTAAGAAGGATACCAAGCCTTTCTGGGGAAAATAAGCTGATCTCTGGTGTTTGCTTTTATGGCAGTTGGAATTGGAGTGGGTCAAAGAGGTGTTTGTGGGGAGGGATATGGGGGTGGGAGGAGATTGGCGTGGCCTAGATTAGTTTTGATCATAGAAATAGATGGGCTGACCCAGAAATATAGAAGGGAACATAGGGCCTTCCTTGAAAAGTGATGATAGTAGTTGTAGTTTAATTATTTTATTGACCATAAAAAATCACAGACGTGGGGCGCTTTTCATAAATGGCCAAGGAGGATACATAAATCGAGCGATTGATGCAGTAGAGTCTTAAACTAAATTCCAAGTTATACATGTGATCAGTAATTGTACACCTAGCGTCATTGTGTGCTCTAGATTGCATTTAGGAAGTCTTTCCTGACTATCAGGTTTTGGACTTCATCGTCCAGGGCAGTCCAGAGGACATCCCCTTGGTGTAGCGGGCTCTTAGCGTAGATGGCTTTCTTCACCCTAGGTACTTTCAGTTTCTTCTTCGAGTTGCCACGCAACAGTCTGGCAGGTACCACCACCATTTCCGGCGTCTGGGCTAGGTTGTGCATATGGGAGAGCAGTTGCCTCCGGCGGGTGGCTTCAAGGTAGGTCACCTTGTGGCGCTGATGCAAGTCATGGACGTGCACATCGGGAGCAAATCTGATCTGCTCGCACGCTCTCAGGCAGTCGTTCTGCAACGTCTGTAGTTTGCAATACATCCCATTCTGTAATAACTCGTGAACTTAAGCTCTCTAACTGAAAATGGACAGCACTGTTTTTTAAGTCCTGAGAGGAACCTTTTATCCGAGTACGATCACGATCTACTTCATAGTTTAGCTCTATCATAGGTTTACGGAGCCTGCATGGTATACGTTACATGTCTAGTTTTTGGGTTACGCCTGCCTTCAATGATGTTGGAAATAACCGTGCATGAATGCACTATATACATAGCTATGAATACAATGTGCCAAAAAGATGTATTAGCTGAATAAGGTTAAGTGATCATGTCCTTGGAGTGTATATATACACCAAGGTGAACCACTTTGATATTCCTTTTAAAGAGCTGAGAGTTTCTTTTTGAGCTACATAAATGTCACTCCGACTGTCCATATTCTCTTGAATCAATGCTTAAATTGTCTGAAATAGATTTAATCTGTCACTGCAATGTCTCGGAGCTGACACTCTTCATGACAGTTGACAGCTGCACTTAATACAATTATCCGACACTTAGTGGCCGATTGGCGTGACAGAACGAGTGATATAAATCAAAATGAGACAGATAATGTATTATCAGGGTATGCTGAGGTTATTTGGATTTTTTTTTATATGATTAAAACCGTCCGTATCTACAATAAGGTTTATTGAATGCTTATTTTTCTCTGTATACTGCACTCTTATCCATTTTGTTTATACCATTTTATTGCATCCTGAGCCTCATCAAATAGTGGCGTATTATAAAAAGGATAGTTATATATATACTGCTATCATTTTATATTGGGCTAGAGCAAAACTGACAATGATGTTGTTAAGTACTAGTTCTACCATTCACTTTCAGCACTGCAGTATATATATGAGGCCCACCCAGGGTAAAGTCGACACGTGTGTACTACACATTCATTTATTTGTACTCCCACCCTACCTTAATTAAACCCTCACCCACTCTATATAATATAGGCAATAAGTGATGGGTATCCAAACACAGCAGTATTGGGCCTGCCCAGGATAAAACCGACAATTCTATACTACTACGGTCATCCAACATCACAGAGAAAAACCGACAGTTCTATATACTACTACGTTCAGCTTGCGGTACTTTGGCGGCCCAGAATCAAACCCCCAATTATTATACGACCAAACTAGATCATACATATATATTGCCAGTATTAGGGTGACTAAGTATACTACTAGCACCTATCCTTTACACCGGTTACATTATGATGGCCAGATTTTATCAGACACTTGTCCAATTAGTAAAAAAGATATTGTGCCACCACGATAAGGAGAAAATGATCACTGAATGGAAAGGCTTTAGCATAGTGTAGTGAAACGCCGGTTCTAAAAAGCACCGGTCTTGAACAAGGGTAAAGGGTAGAGAGGTCTAAAAACGTGTCTTAAGCACTAAAATCTTATCTAGTATTTAAGCGTCTCTCGTACCATATACTTAAGTAAGGGCTCTTACAAATTTAAGAGCTCCTTGGCACCATATCACAGTGGTACAGTACCTAATAAAGTTGGCGTCTTCTCCAACTTTACTGTCTCCACATCCATAGGCCATCCTTCACCTCCCAGGGTCCTTACTCATCCTTAGGTCTCCTTGTACCTCCCCAGACGACTCGCTACCCATACCCTGGGTGCTATAAATAAACTAGTAGAGATAAATTTATTATACCAATAATAGATTGATCAATAAACACAACCAACAACAATAAAATGATTCGTGGATGACAGAAATAAACTTTTGTTTCTAAATAAACCGTCACTACAGTTTCGGCCGAATGGAAATAAACACTCATACTCCGGGCTGATGGACTGCCCCCTAGTGACAGCAACACACACTAGGACGGCTATGATTAGATTTTAAGTGTCGCACAGTGGTGTAGTCATGATGCATGAATGCACCATTATGCCAATTACCTGGGGCTGATGCACTCTGGAAGGGTTGCCTGATGCATAAATGCAGCTCTTGCAAGCTTAAACAAAGGCTGCTGTCATGCATCATGATGACATCATAGATGGCATGTACAGCTCATTAAAACGCTATGTGGTCCCCAAAGGGTTAAATACAGTGTGTCCTGTCTGGTTACATGTTACATTATTCAGTGTGGGAGTCAGTAGAACTATTTTTAAAGTTATAACTTCTCTGTTGGCCTGTAGGCCCGATGTATGGCTGGGGACGATACATATGTTTCCCTAGTGGCTGTTTTACTGCGACTAAGACTAATCACCAGGACTCTGAATGTTACCTAAGACCTACATGTATCATATAGCTCCCATTAGTCATGTAAATCCATACATACGAGTGTACAGTATCTGAAATGTCAGCCCTGGCCCATGTCATTGTTACATCAACTAATGCCTCTGCACGGGTTGTTATTATCCATAGATACACAATTCAGCTTTGCTACTTAGTGTATGCCACCCCCCCCCCCCACTCTCATTGAAGCATCACCCACTCCACCAAAGGCAGTCTGAACCCTGACCTATAACGGTACATCTGGAGGTTTGGATGTGGCCGGCCATATTGGTTCTGATCTCGGAATATCGTGCGACATTTAGTTTGGTACCAAAGTGCCACACATTGTTGTTCCTGGAATGTCATGCATAACATGCCAGAAACAAGCAAGGCTCCGAGACCAGAGCAAAAGTATCATGAGATGTATCTGTACCAGTGCACAGGTTGTTGTTGTGAGAACTAGTTATACCCCGTTTTATACCTTTGGTAGAAGTATTAAATTCATATTGAATCAGTAGGCACCACCCCTTTATAGAAAACAGTCATGGCCAACATCAAACCCACACCACATCAAAATCAGCCCTCACCCTCCCTCACCCCCTGACCACCTTGTTATAGAGGTCAGGTAGTACATCCAGCCTAGTCACATGACCTGCAGACCCCACACCTTATAAGGGCATGCCTCCGACGAATTAGGAATCAAGTTGAAACCACATCAATATTTGTGTACTGTGTATATTATGATAGAACTCACGACTGCCGGAGGGGATTCCCACTTTTGTTGCCAACATGTGACTTGGTGTTTTGCTCGATACAGTGCTGTTTTTGAATGTGTATACCTTTTATATTGGTGCAATGATTAAAGCTGGATCAACATCTGGCCATATATATATATATATATATATATATATATATATATATATATATATATATATACATATATATATATATATATATATATATATATATATATATATATATATATATATATATATATATTATAGCCTGTGGACTACACCTGTGCCATGCACGGCTACGTGATCAATACAATTGTTATCATTGAGAATGCACTCTGTGCATCACGGGTAGGATTCCGTATTGGCACTACAGTCTGGCATAGTTATAGTCGCTAGTGTCAGAGAAATGCATGGTTTGTGTCTATGTGACATAGCCCCGATGTGTAATATTGCAGATAGGTTGGCAGGTGTGTGTAGTATTGCAGATAGGTTGGAAGGCGATTTGATTATCATAGCATTTGTGGAAAGCAATCTATGTATATCAATAACCGCTAGGAGTTAGCTATACAGAATTCCCTGGGTGAAATCTCAGTGTTTAGAAAACACAATTCCAAACACTGATAAGTACCCCCATGCCCCTGCGGCCATCACTATTTCGGTGTTGTTGTCGTATACAGACCTTCGTCTGGGTAAAACAATTAGGCTGTTTTAGTAGCAGGGCAGCACGAGCAGGAGAAGCTACAGCTGATGGCGTTTTGTTACATGCTCTCGTGGTCTCTGACACAAGGATGCTGTACCAGAACCGCCACTTCAACCAGCTGGCTTGGTAATGGAGTTCCGCCTGACACAATTGTATGTTTTTTGTGTTATTTTGACAAGGTTGGAAATAAGTCACAAGATACATTGCTGAAAAAGTGACTTCAAGCAATAAAATAGTTACTGAGTATTTAAATGCCAACGTTCATGCAGGCGTCTAATGGGTTAAAGATCACTCTCAAACAGAGATGGGTCTCTGCCGTGTGTCATATGCCAACCGAGATGTTTTAGCTTTTATCTTCTAAGTAGAATAACTGCCTGTAAATCTTTTGAAAAGGGTAGATCAGTTTTGTGACGAATTCGCCGACCATTCCATATCGATTTAGCAATACAGTATGAATCTCTTTTAGAAAGGCCAAAGCTTGATAAATCTATATACAATTGGCATGGGATCGTTTCAGCTAATAGTATGTACAGATAATCAGAGGGATGTATCATATAAATAGAATATGCATTGATATCAAGGATATCGTATATCCAAAGGTGATAAAATATAGTCAGTACTTATACTATACTATATGGTGCAGTGCACATAATTATAAAGTTCAATGGGCAACCTTTCTGAGCAGTGACCAGTGATGTACCTTAGGCCACTCAAAAAAAAGTGGTTTCTCATCACCAAGGTCTGAAAAATCTGACGAGGGAGGCTTTTTTCTTCTTTTTTTTTTACTCGTGGGTCAAAATGTATGGGATGATATACGTTTTTCATGACCACATTTTAGAAGTTAAGAATTTAAGGATCTTTAAAAGTAGGGAAAATATTTCTGTCCTACTGCATCTCTGGCAGTATTAGCTTTAATTTGATACTAAATATCCCAACATTTGTCCATATTTATCAAATCTTTCATAAAGAATTAGCAAAAAAAAAAAAAAAGTTTTCCTCAAAAGCTGATTTTTATGATGCGCGCGGTGATGAGAAACTATTTTATTTTTTTGAGTGGCCTTATGCATTTTTTAAAATTCTATCAACAGGGAAATAGTGCTCTTTGGGTGATTTGGGATTTGAAATCACCCAACAAAAATTGACCAGCCCTACCCGCTGTTGTTGAAAGGCTCGTACCCTTAGGTAGGGTTAATAGATAGGACATCCTAAATATAGCAGAACAAGGCCAACGTAACCACAAAGGGTTACTTGGCGGTTAGGCTGCGCTAGTGCGTCATTAAGACAACTTAACATGACGACTTAGGGCACCATGCCGTCCTTACAAGGTCACATTCATGCTAGCTCTTTGATATAGGTTTACCTTCATCCCACCTGGAGAAACAACACTTTGAACACTTCAATCACTAAGTGCAAATCCTGAATGTCCTTTTTGATTTGAGATGGTAAAAGAAAATATCAATCCTGTTTATTTACCGGAAGCTTGTTCACCTCGATGAATATCCTCCGTTAGGCCAAAAAAAAAGGTGTGTTTCAGGCAACCCGACCCTAGATTCAAATAAGGCCCGACCCTAGCATTTTTTTCCCAATTTAGTAGCAGAAATCATTCCTAGATCTCTCTCTATTTAAAAAAAAAAAAGAAAAAAAAAATCCGACCTACCTACCCTAGACATTTCTGACCATGTTGCCTGAAACGCACCTTTTTTTTTGGCCTTAAGGTGGGTCGCTACCCTTTGATCAAAGTTAACAGAATGTCTCTATTTTTTCACTACAGACAGTCTGAATCATATAGAATCGGAAAATGAAAATGGGGGGTCCCGACCTACTTTTTGTGATACAGAATTTTGAAAAAATTTAGTATTATAATTTTTCTCTTAAAATGAGAAAAAAGTGTGAAAACTTCAATAATTTTTTTAGATATCAACCATTATGCACAGAAATGTAAAACATCACATGTGAAATGCCTGGATGTTCCACTTTACTGCAAAAATAATTTTACAGTTGTATGCCCTGGCATTCTGGGTAAAAATATGATGTTTCGGGAAAGAATAGGAATAAACAGCTATAATTTTGTAGCCTTATTGGCTAAAATTAGTATTCAAAATTAACAGAATTTTTTTTAACTCTTTCAGAAAATAGTTAAGATCATTTGCTAACATATGAAAGTGATTTTGATAGGGGTCCCAGGCATATTTTCAGTTTTTTTGGCCTTTGAAGTTAAAAAATATAGCAAAATAGGTTCAAATCTTATATTTTAAGCTAAAAATAAAGTGTACACTGGCTAGAATCAGGGTTGAAAATGGCTACAATGTATACCCTTGGTTATTTTAAGTAACTTAATGAGATCTTTTTCATTCTAGATGATGATTTAATGGTAGATAGTTTCAATGTTCTAACTTTTGATAAAAATGGCAAATATCATTGGCTACAAATATATCAAATATTCAAAGTTCAATAAAACGCTCAATTTTGCTTGAAATATCCCAATTTTTTAAGGTGGCTTAGTCAGCATTTATATGTAGCAGAATATGCAATATTAGCTCATTCTGATACATTTAAGCTATTTGCGCAGATACCTGCGCAGTGGGCCCATATTCAAGAGGTAGCGATCCACCTTAAATTACATGTTATAATGAGTTTTAGACAATTCATATTATTTTATATGTACCAATTTATATACAAATTATATGATTGTAGGCATATCTCATGATTAATTAGATAGTAATTGAACAGTACCTAGGTTGCAAATGCTGACAATCGATGATTGGATTACGACAGGATTTTAGGGGTAATTAGTACTACCAAGCCATTTTCCTATTTTGCATGAAGGCTTCATATTCTGGAATATTTCTAATGGATACGAATTTCTGAATCACAGATGACGATAACATCACTTGCCCCCCCCCCCCCCCCCACTCCCCCAGCCCTTTCTTTCCGATTGGCACATGAAGCACATGTTTATGACTTTTTATATTGTAAGGAAAGTCAACGTTTGATCCAAATACCAAATAACATGCCATTATTGACTGTACTAAACGGCTTAAATAGACATGAAAAAGTATTTACTAAACTTCTGTGATCGATCCTTTACAGGTCCTGGATCAATATGTCCGACTCATGTTCAAAGAGCCTTTAAAACAAGTCCATGACAGAAGCTGTAGGATCTCCTTGTAATCAGTATACTTGTCCAATTGCTGGTACAAAGGGGTCCCGGCGTGGGCGGTCAGGTGGGGGGGGGGGGCATTGACTGCCTCCTCTGTAGGTTATTCTGTAGTCTTTGGTAAATGGCACTGCTCACTGCAAAATGGGTATGTCACTCACCACCAAGATAGGTCTAATGCTATTCTATATACTGGCAATAAGAGATTTATATTCTCTTATTGACCGTTCCTTTTTGGAACGGTCAATAAGAGAATCTTTTTCCCTTATTGACATTTCGAACTGTCAATAAGAGAATCATATATCCTGGTATTGACAGTTCGAACTGTCAATAAAGGAATCTTATTCTGTTATTGCCAGTTGGAACTGTCAATAGTCACGGCTCTGTAAAAAAAAGTGTTTAGAATTGAAACGCTTATTGTGTCCGTTATTTTAAAGACTTATCAAAACTTAATTGGAATGTGTTTAGGTTCTAAACACTTATCTAAACACTATTTTGAAAAGTGTTTTACATTAAACACTGCAAAAGTGTTTGCTTAAAAGTGTTTTTAACAAAAGTGTTTAAATAAGTGTTTAATTCTAAATAAAGTGTTTAGATTTTAAACACGTTTTAGCTAAACACTTTCCGCTATACGAGTTGATCCTTACACAGTGACAGGGGTAGACACTAACGCTAGCCCGGGAGCCAATGGCCCGTAATTTTGAGTCCGGGCCCGCAGTTTTCTTCAGAATAACCTTCCCATGGGCCCGGGTGGCCCACAGGAAATTTTGCAAAATATTTGGAAGGAATGTACTTGATGAGTATAGTCATGTAATATATCGTTGGAAAGAGAAAAATGTGAGCAATTGAGGCAATTTGGTCTCATTTTAACATCGATGAATCAGAAATATATATGATTTTCTCTTTGAAAAAAAGTAAAATATGGTCTCTGGCCCACAGCTGAAAATCCGGGCCCATAGATCTTTGGAGCTACGGGCCCGGGTGGCCCCCATTTGATAAAGTTAGTGTCTACCCCTGAGTGATACATAGCATCCATAGTCCACGCTAATATGTTGCAGGGCATTCCATATGTAGGCAACTAAATGTGTGCTCCAATATGTGCTCCTGCATCGGAAATGTACAGGCTGTAGATGAGCACGATTCAAAAGGAAGGAAACATTTAGGAATATGGTCTCCACAGGTGTGGTGGTTCAATTCTCAGCTGCAGCATTGTTTGGCCTATCCCTCAGTATACTGCATGGCGTGAAAAGGGTGGGAGCATGTGTCCCCTAAACTATCCCCTTTCTGGGGCGGGTCAGTGCACAGATACGTGTGTTGACTGTGTGGCTCTTGCATGAGTTGCTCATTAAATCCTCAGGTGCTTTGTAGTTGACTTTATATACATCCTAACTCCTTCTGTACACGTGAGACAACACGTCTAGACCACGTGTGTCGTGATGAGAACGAGGCAGCAGGTGACGTCATGCTGACATGCGCAGTGAGGTCCTCCAGCAGGCAGTGCTGACCCCTACTGGAGGACAGGGTCACTACTACAATGGACATATTGAACCCCTCATTGTTGTCCTTAACCCTCTATGGTTGGAAAAGTGATTTAATGTGCTATTCCCAGTGGGCATGATGCAGGAATGAAGGCCTGGCGAATCGCTAGCCAGTAATGCATTCATGTACCATGCTGACCCTATGTGATCGAGGGTACAATCACAAAATGCAATGTCTGCGAGTTACTCGGCAGTGACCTGATAACAACCTTGTTACCTTGTTACCTTGTGGGAGGGTGACTTTCTTAAAGGGATGCTGGCCTGGTGAAATACCAAGGTGGAATGATGTAGTGCCCTTCTGAGATGTCTTTTTTGGAACTGTTAGGAAAAACTGTTAGGAAAAATTAGGTAACAAAGCCGTATTCTACGACAGCATTCAACCCTTTATGAAGACTTCATAGTCACTCTTGCAGGAAGGACTTGCTTTGTTTGCCTCAGTATAAAGTGATTGTATTACAGATATCTTACTCATGGTACTTTTCAATTGTAGGTAAAACAAAGTTCAGCTCAGAGCATTTTAGATACCTTATGGTGCTTTCAAGTTGTAGGTAGAACAAAGCTCAGCTTAGTTTTGCTACCCTATCATAACCCATGTGGATACACGTATCCTAACAGTAGCAATCTATTTTTTCCATCAACTCGTCAACAGACAGATCTACTCAAATTCAACTTACATTGCCAAGATTGAAAGGTGACATTCACTGCCTTTATTCCTCAATTGCCTGTATCCATTATCTACTCAGAGACCTTTAAGCACCCAAAGTGTTCTCTCCATTTGCACAATATGCCTTTATGCAGCAGACCCAGCAGCATCACACACTAAACCTTTAAGGCTACAAACTCATTTCTCTTCATGATGCACCAATGCACCAGCTATTGAGTTAGTCACCCTTGCTGTATTGGTGCATCATGCCAAGCCTCTGGGAGTGTTTCTTCAGCATGATGCATGTACATACAGCACCAGAGAGTTGAGGTATACTTGGTGGTGCTTCATTCATGCATCATGATGGCAAAGTGTCCTAAAGACTTAGTAAAGTACCGTGCAGCCCGTATCGGGTTATGAAAGCATTTCTGTCTGCGGTTGACTGCAGAAAGTTGCATTTGTCACCTTAAGGATTTTAACCACGACATTTTATGTCGAGAAATGGAACAAAAACCTTCCCGAGGGAGGGACCACAGATGTTCTTTGGCAAAAACTGCAAGCTGGCTTTCCCCCTGTTAAAGTCCAATGTGGGAAATGCTCCACATGGTCCCATACTGCAGGGCAGATACTTTAAGTGCCAAGGGCAGAATATTACGTGATTTTATACATGTACTCACAGTGCCATGACTCATCATATATATATAATATGGCGGACCTTTTCCTAACCTCAAGAGGAAGGTGAATTAAATTGTTGTTTTTTAAATGATTACTTAACCCTGTAAGCCAAAGTAACATGTGTGATCATGATACGCCAGTGCAATGCTGAGAGTAACGGACCAACACTGCATTTGCACATCATGCTAGCCCATTTGGAAAATATCGACCCTGAGTGGTGGGCATGATGCATGAATGCAGCATTTCCGAGTTACTACTACCTTCATGCATCATGACGACAATGGGAATGGCAAAAGCAATGTGTCCTTCTTAAAGGGCAAAGGACTTGTGTATTAATGCACAGGCACAGCTTCTAAGAATAATCCTTTCGAGATATAATATATCCTTCCTCACATGTTTTTTTTTTAATCGGCTCTTTTTATATTGTTATACGAGTTGCCGTTGTCAAGGGGTTTAGTGGTAAGTGACAGCATTGGCTGTTTACTGGTGGCTTACAGGGCACTAGAAGGCTGTAACGTATACCACTCATTTAAACATTTGTAACATATACATCTGAACATAATCATTATCTTATATTTGATAGGTGATAGTTTTGGCGTTGCAATAAGTGTTACTGTGAACTTTATCTTACTTCATAGTGCCAACTTGTTCTATAGCCTTCAACTTCAACTTGTCTCGTGAACCTCTCTCTGATGATACAACTGACTATAATCAATATATTAATACCCTGTTTCTGTATCTTCAGGTGAGTCACAGCACGGTAGTCCGCGAGCCGAGTCATGACGAGAACTTCAAAATGCAAGTTTTTATTCATGATGTGATTGGATCTCAATATTCAGCTCTTCGGGGAAGCAGGTGGAATGCGAGCATGATGGTTGTATGCATGTGTACCTCAATCGTACAATAATCCTATTTTTCATTAGTCTACATGGGGATTCATATGCAATACGAGGCCTGACCATATTAATGATACAGTTTAAAAATTGAATTTCAAACTCAATTCAAACTCACACCCTCAGAAAAGTGAGAGTCATTGTCGCTAAAACTACCCTCACCTGAGAGTCAGGCAGTGCCTCAGGTGAGGGTAGTTTAAGCGACAATGACTCACTTTTCTGTGTATGCAGCCTATAGACCGACACTGTGAAATATCAGAGTAGATGCCAAATCAAAAATGGGGCGAAAGTGCCATGGTAGGATTGGTTCCACAATAGAAAACTACTTGTATAATCTTTATATTTCACTGTTTTCCATTTTCCCATGTCATGTCATGGGAGTAAAAACAATATAGCTCCAGTCTTTTCCCATCCTTCATTCTCAAACTGTAATTATATTTTATCAGCACCACCCCCAGCTCCACAAGCCACTATACAGCCGCCAGGGGGAGTGTGTGCTGTAGGGAGGGGGTAGGGGGCAGTCAGCCTGGTCGCCTGAGTGGAGACCATATTTTGTCTTTTCTCTTTGATATGAGTAGGGTGCTGACCCCCTATCTCCCGGCATGTACCATCTGGTGTCAGGCCGCCTGTGAAAAATCACACCCCACACAAACCCCCAATCCCTGCAGCTGCTCTCTTTTTGTCATATTCTTTATCCACATATTTTTGAGGTCTAGACTCTTTCCTGTTTTGTAAAGAATATATTTATATTATAATTGTAGATACATATGGAAGCATAATGTAAATATGCTTATTTTCAAATGCTCTGGTTAGTTTGGGAGCTGCCTTTTTTTATAGCATGAATATTTTCGAGGATGCGTTATTCATGTGTGTAGCGTGTGTGTTAACCCTTTAAGGCCTGCACAGTGCTTTAATGAACTATGTCCTTTCCCGTAATGATACACGGATGCAACTACGGGGAGTCTACTCACCAGGGCTGACCTGATGCATGACAGGGACCTTTTAGGAGTGTATCAACTTAGTAGAATAGGCAAGATGATTGAATACAGCAATGACGAGTCTACTCACCAGGGCTGCAGGCATGCATCATGATGGGAAACATACATTAAAGCACTATGCGGCCCTTACAGGGTTAGGGTTGAGGGTAGTTTGCCGATAGCACTGTAAGGGTGGCTGGGTAGAGGTCCCTAATCTTCATCTCCACCAGAAGCCCATGCTCGGCGACAACGACATCGTCATTTCAACTGACAACATCTCTCTTTGATCAGACGGGGCGGCCATATTTGCTCTAGCGATTACTCAGCACAGTATGGCTGGTCGGCCTGTGATTGGCTGAGCCGGGTGCTACGGGGACCTCATATTGTCAAGGACGGGGCAGGGCTGGGGTCACGTGGCGGCCATGTTGGGACGCTGTGTTGTCATGTCGACAGTGTTGAGAAATGTGACAAAAGAGCACCACGAAGAATAGAGACAGTGGGCCTTAAGGCAGACTTCCACCAATCACAAATAGGGACCATCAGCCTTAAGGTGGCTGCAGATGGGTCAACAACGACCTGGCGACATGGGCTGTTTTGGAGGAGACATTCGGCCTATAATGCAATAATATAAGCGGCATGGCGACTTTAGGACACAATTGACCATAGGTTAATTGGTCCCAAAAAAAGGCGACTTATCGACCTGGACTCCTTAACTTCGACGACTTTCCGACCTCAGGGGGGGGGGGGGCACCTCTGCACCCCCTTAAGCCAGACTTCCATTTAAAGAAACATTTTCCAATAACGCCGATTTTTTACGCTTGGTTAACATTTTGTCCAGCTTTTCGTTCTATTGGATCAAATTACATCACATTGGGCTGCTCTCAATGGGCACGAAATTCAGTTCAACGTAGAATCAACGTTGACATTTGGTTTTCTTGTAATAATTAAAACTAAGTGCGATAATTTGTGTACTGATGTGAACATGTCGGGTAGTGTGACAACGACTTATGTGCCTCTACATGGGTCCTCACAATTTTGACCGTGTCGTCGTGTCGATTTTTATCAAAATGGCCGTGGAATCGTGTCGATTTTTAGGTATATAAGGACTTAGAGAAGAATGTCTGTGGGTCGATTTTAATCCCTGATTTTCCTGTGTCCGTCGATTTTTAAAATGGCCTAAAAGGGCCGTGTCGCCGTGTCGCCCGTGTCGATCTTTACCCACGTAGAGGCACACTTATGCCACAGGTAATCCAGTTTTAGAATTCAAGCCATGGATTAGGCTATAGGGCAGTTGGCAATCTCATTTCTAGTCTGTGATTTACTGAGTTAACTGTGTTCATACATACACATGAAGTACAACATTATCAAGGAAAATGCCCTAATGAACCTGTTGTGACATCAAGGGTCATTTTATGACTGCCAGCCTGCCATCGTATTCAGCACCAAAAACGTTTATGTTTCACTGACAGTGTCAGCCTAGTAGATGTCTGAACTTTAGAATGCTTGTTCTCCTGTTGTCTGGTAACAAAAACATTCTTTTGATCGAGATGTCAATTTTCAAAAACAAACACTTCTTCAAGACACTACATTGAGTCATCACTGACGGCGTCTGATGAATTTGTCTCCATTCATCTATTCTTGTCCCATGAACTATTGATAATCTATTTACTGTTTTGTTGCTATTCTCTTAGTTAGTGTAACTGCCCTTCTTTATAGTTGCCTTGCCCTTTTCCTATTTGTTTGATTCCCAGACCGTACCATTCTGTGAGTGGTTCCTATGCACAAACATCTTGTATCTATAGACACTCATACAAACGCCTCAAAAAGACCACCCAGACTGAACAACGTGAGAATTGGCATTGACATAGGAGATAACAAATAACCCTTTGACGACGCCATAGTGCTTTGATATGCTGCGCTCATTGTTGCCATGATACGTGAATGCAGCCCTGGCGAGTAACTCGCTCAGGTTGGATTCATGATGTGGTGCACTGATCAGTGTTCGCGTTACTCGCAGGTCTTATGTGGTTCATGATGGCGACACATTTTGCCTGAAGGCAGCATGGAATCATAAAAAGGTGGTTAAATGAGGAGAACATTCACTGAATGGGGCTGCACACAATGACAAATAAAAAACTCTGAATTTTCTAAGAATAACTTAACCAGACAGATGAAAATATTCAACACAGAAGAACAGAAACGTGCATTTCATTTTCTGTACTTTTCAATCCGACAATTTGACAAGATCTTGTCTTCATTGAACGTAGATAGATAGTTCACCCATGGTATATTTAACTTCTGAGAAATGACAACAATGTCATGTATGTAAATAAAACAAATACACATGTCTAGGGATAACTCACTTCCAGTAGAGCATAAACAAATAAGCAAAGCATCTATACATCTTCCCAGAAACACCTTTTTTTAAAGCAGGCTATGGGGCCCCCTACGTACTTGGCTTGCCATAGCATGCACAGTTAGAGACGCAGTAAAAGCTGATGTCCCGGTGTCAGTTGACACCTGACAGCTGACAGTAAACGATAGTCGCTATGTTGACACGAGACGGTGACGTCAGTGGAAGCCTACCGCACGACACCACGTAACCGCCATTACTGGCAAAGTGGAATCCTTGAAAATGTAACGGTCCTTGATAATTTTGGGTGATATCAGGGATACTGAGCGTGAAGTGTCAATGAACCTAAGAAGAAGCAGATGTTTTAGATAGTTGAATCATTATTACGCATCAATTGTTTGCATGGAGAGACCTTGCACATTTCATTCACCTGTCACTTTTTTTATGTTAGATCCAATATACACAAATACAGCCAGTTGGAGATGGGAGACGTTTGAAGGCAATCATGGACCATTCTAAATATATCCAAATCGTAAAGTTGCAAATAATGTTCCTGAAACCAGGTGTCCTTCATGAGTTAAATTAATTAATCCTATAGATTTAGTGCTTATATCGAACTTCCAGACTTGATAGCACTGACTTTTATTAAATTTTTATAATAACATCATTACATCTTTCCAGTCTCACCCCATACCTTGTCCATCCACTGCTAGCGGTGGCTTATATATGATAAACATGCATCCAACTTAGGTCTGAGTCACTAGTGCATTAGGCTATGGAAGCTGCCATCTTGACTCAGAGCAATGCATTCTGGTTTAGGCCCTCGACTCCAGAGCCGTGCATTATGGGTGAATTTCTTATCAGTCCCTTTGTTCCAAGTGTACAAGAAGGGGATTAACCTGATAAGGAGATGCGGTGTAGCCCCCCACTACCTGAAGTACCAGGATATGCTAGTCATATTATGTGTTAGGAGAGTGAGTCCTCTGCTATAGTTTTGAACCTCTCAGAGAGGTACCTCCTCAGTGACCCTCTGACTCAGAATGTTTCACATGTTCAGTTTATAACTGCAGTCGTTGTGAATAGGGTATCATCGTAAATTCACCGATACAAAAGGAAGGTTCTCCCAGCAGATGTTACTTGTACAGGAGGGCTGTGTTTGAAGTATGATTATTCCAAGAGAGAATCCATAAAGCTTGGTATCGCCTATTTAAGGTGCTCAGCGTGAGATACAAAAAACAAAATGGCGGCCTGCCCGTGTCCGCACGGAAACCTCGGCAGACATTTTCTCATTGGTACGCTGATGCGCTGTTATCGTTTTCAGGGATTGAATTACGAGCGTAAAATGCTGAGATCTGATAAGAAAGTATTGCTTTTTGTATAATTTAATTTTGTCCTTGCTTCTTGCAAATAATAAAGGAGGTCTTGAAAGAGGGGACACTTTAGTTTGGGATTAATAGTCAAAAAGCAGGATGTTAAATACTCTTTGTGATGCCTGTCTCTATATGGTCCCAGACATTGAGGCTGAAATATTGAAAACGTTGAATATTATCCCGCATTAGGCTAACCAATCTTTACAGAGTTGGATAATATAGATGGTTGCAACCATGCCATGTTCGGATATAATAAGACAAATATTTGGCAGGTTTTAATTGAAGAGGGTGTGATTACATTATATTTTACTTATGAGGGAAGTGAGTAAATGGGGTTTGCAACATGATTAATCATCACTCTGATCTAACTTTCAAGGGTTTTGCCACCCTGAGGTCGTTGGTCAGGCTCAACTTTAACTCCTACTGTGGATCATTGGCCTTGAAGTTTGCACGGCCTCCAGATCAAAATGACACTAAAATCACAAATTGCATTGAAATCCATAGTATTTTCTCCGTAGAAGAAGAGCCTGCCCCTATCCAGAGCTAGTTTTTTTCCAATTTGAGATTGACACCCTGTTTTAGGGGGCCTCATTTCAACTCTTTATATTCATCACCAAAAAACTGACTGCCCTATATAGCCGTGTCCTTTGAACCAGTATTAGCTGCTCCATTTAAAGGGAATGGCCATACTAAACACCAGCGGGGGGAAGGGGGAATTTATTTGGACCCTCTTAATCGAGGGTGGGGCCATAAACAATGTCACCGCTTTAAGGTGAAATGACCCATGTATTACGAACGGTATATATGAATGAATAAGGATTGGTTGTGATAATCTGATCCCCTTGCTCAGGTGGGGGACAGAAGGAGCCTCTCACATGGGACGGTGGGGGGCAAACAAATTATGGCAGATTTTTTAGGAAATCCCCTAACCCGGCCCGCCTCTTCTTGAAAAGTGACCACTCCTAAAGTAGGCATTTAACTGAGATATTTAAAGCAGCAGGTGAACAAAGTGACTGAGAGAGGATGACATTAATCCTACTCAGCTGCCAATTACCTCTGCTTTATTTGACTGCAGATTTCCTAGAAGGATGGCGTCACAACCTTCAGGAAATTAACTGCAATCCCTCAATTATTCCTCTGACTTTCATGGCCCATATGGCATCCGTTTGATGCATACTCAATATTGTTGTCGAAGCATGTGGTATTGCCATCAGGCAGAGAGAGACAGGGAGACAAAGACAGGCATACAGAACGACAAGCAAGCAGGTAGATAGACAGACAGATGGATAATGAACATTATAATCTAAAATAGGCTCTATTAGCCACGCGGCAACTGGGTCGGCGAGGAAATCTCCACATCGGCTTTTATGATAACATGCAAGAAAGGAAACAGCAGAGGGATATCTAACAGGGTAGTGTATATTCAAGGGCAGGCGGAAGAGGCAGGAAACTGGAGATGGAAAAGTTTGGCACCCACATACGCTGCTGGCCCACAGACCAATCGGCACCAACCTCTTCGGGGTTCCCCAATCGACGTCTTAATTAAAACGTGAGGACCTCAGCCCACACCACCTGACCGCCTCCTGCGTCTCCCCTGCGTCCCCCTTCAACAACGCCCGGTCACGTGACCCTCCCAGGAGCATGCGCAGTGGGTGGGGGACGTGATGCAGGAGGGGACTACTTTGTGGGGCGGAGGGCAGGCCCTCCCCGGCGGCGCGTAGGGTTACTGCCTGGTGACGCGGTCTTGAAGCCGCGGCAACAAGTAGTCCCTCTGGGCATGGACATACTCTAGGACGCATGCGCCAATGTAGGGTCATGTGACACGTCTGGAGACTGGTCATCAGAAGGGTGTGTAGTGGTAGGGGTGCCAGAGAAGGGGGTTGGTGCAGGGGGGGGGGGGTGCATAGGGCAGGAGGAAGGGGCAGGTACATGCATATGCCCTCCCCCTGTCTGCACAACTCAACACCTACGGGTAGGCAGGCTATCCAGAGACTTCTTGAGGAGGTTTACTATTTGGAAGGGTATATACAGCTTGGAAATGTTTGATCGGTTGACCATGCAATATGTGTGCGTAGAATTATATCTGATAACAATTAGAACTGACACGGTATCTATACCATGTCATCACATCAAGAAACTATATGATTTCCTTAGTCTCACATAATTCTGATTGGCTAGCTTTAACATGTAGATATAAAATAATTCACTCTCTTTCCTGATGTAAACCAATGGCTCTGAGACGTGGGAGAGGACATTCTTGAAGACCCTAACAACATCCCCCATTAGACCAGTTGACCTAGTAGCACTGCAGTTATCCTGACAGCAAACACAGCTGCCATGAAGGTAATCCCCTCACTCTATCTTTTATACAAGCTGCCACACCTTTCATGATGGCCTCCCACCCTTATCTAGATAAATGGTTACCAGTCCACAGTCCTGGATGTTCAGGAAATACTTCCTCAACTGAAGTAGTGCAGCTTAGATATCCTTCCCTATTCACATTCAAATGTACGTTTGTACCGTACAGGTCTTGGTAGCTGCAACGTTGATCCTAAGATATATATGCAGGAGTCTATTGCACAGAGAGTTCAAATGGTATAGATCTACACATTTCAAGAGGGTGATCTGAGAAAAACATGTACATGCCAAAACAAAAAGAAAATCATTTTTTTCTAGATATTACAAAGTTGTGTTAAAAACACGAGCTCCTACTTGGTGAAAGCATGCAATGTCGAAAATGTTGTGATATTCCAACTAAGTGCATGAATGAGAGATGTCCCACGAGTCAATACGCCAATTCTGAACTCATTCCGGGTACTGTCAACAGTAAAAGAAACCGTATTAAAGGGTAAGTGCGCATAGGTAATAACGCATGAGCCAAGAGCATACACAATCTAGGCGGCTGCAATGGTAGGATCTAAAAATGTACGTCATTGGCCTCTATACCTTTGCAGTGAACCATCCTTCAGAGAAAGGAGAGTACAAATAAACCCGTTCCTGGAAACCCTCGATGAAACCCATACCTTCAACAATGAATCGATATCTAGATGAATAGGTGGAGCTAGGATGATTGGTTGCCGTAAAGAGACAGAATAAAGAAACAGGGTTGTAGTTTAACCACAAAGCAGAACCCTCTTTGTACCTGTACATAATACATTTACCTGGACACTCAGGTAGAAAACCCTGCAAAGGTTAAAAGCCAAGTACATACACCTTATCTGAAAAGTGTATAACATGATCAGACTAAAATCTGTCACCAATATACAACTTTTAGAAGACGTTTTCTCTTTTACCCCCTTCCCTCCCTCGCTCCATTCCTAGGTCTGCCAGTGTACTCTCCACAGTATGCTCTTCTCTAAGATATGATTCAGGTAATGTATGCGTTATCATGCCTTGAGGATCTCTCCTCATCACCAGAACAACTCCTACAATATTTTGCTCTCATGCCCTATTCTTTTCTCCCACCCTTCTTCTTCCCCTCCTGCGGCCCATCCTCCTCCCCCTCCTACGCCCCACCGAGCTTCTTCCCCCAATCTTATCAGTCCTCTCCTGCGTCCACCCACCTCCCTCCTCTCCCTTCCCTTCCTTCCCTCTCTTCCCTCCCTTCCCTCCCTTCCCTCAATTCCCTCCTTGTGCCCCAGCTAAATCCTTCTTCTCCTCTATCCCATCCAACCCCTCCCTTCCTGTCCCAAGCCCCCCCCCCCTGTGCCCCCCCCTGTGCCCCCTACTTACCTCCTCCCCCTCCTGCCCCATCCCCCCCTGTTCCCACCTCCCCTCCCCTCCTGCCCCAAGCTCCCCCCTGTGCCCCCTCCTGCCCCAAGCTCCCCCCTGTGCCCACCTACCCTCCCCTCCTGCCCCAATCCCCCCCCCCCTGTGCCCTACCTACCCCCTCCCCTTCTGCCCCAGCTCCCCCCCCCCCCTGTACCCTACCCCCTCCCCCCCTCCTGTACCCAGCTCCTCCCGCTCCCACAATACATTGTCTTGTTGCAGCTCACCGACAAAGCCCCTTCAGGCTGCAGTGCTCTGCTACAACCACCCCATCCACCATCATGGTGCCTCGGGGGCCCTGCTCGCCTCTGGGTGCCTTCAAAATGACCAATACCCCAGCACAGCGCACCCGCAGGCTTAGAAACCCTCTAAGGACAGCAGATTACTTTAATGTGCTACTCCCTGTGTCGGCATGATGCATTAATGCACCCCCAGACGAGCCAGCGCTGCATTTATGCATCATGCCGACTGGCTGAGAGTCTTTTTTAACCGCCTAAAGTTGTCATGATGCTTGATTGCAGCCCTGGCGAGTTACTCGCCACAGCTGCATTCACGCACCATGCCCATGAAGGTGCGTGTACATCCCATCACTATGCGGCCCTTGCAGGGTTAGCTGACGACTCTATAAACGTCTGTCTTTACTACTGGTCGGCCCTGGAGGCTGTACCGGGGGGCATTAGGGGCTGCTTGACGACAGCTGCACGGTCATACATTACACCCTGGAGGAGGCCTGCGGCCACAACAAGGCCCCCTCAATCCCCGCCTTCATGGCTCAGTCCACACCTAGTCCTGCACGCACGGTACTCTGCCGCGCCGCATCTGTCTTAGTCCTGACGCGTCCATGTCTCGTGTAAAGCGGCGCTTCCACCAGCACAGAGAGAAGTAAAGGTGCCAGCTGTGTCTCCCACGTGGCTCTGGTAAAATAGAGAGTCAAGCAGCTAATGACTCTGCTTATATGAAGGGTCAACTTGTGTTGACTCTGTACTATCACTAGTATCAGTGTCAAGTTCAGTTGACTCTCTACTATCAGTGTCAATAGAAGAGTCAATAGCTGTTTGACACCCCATTTTTGTCTGAGCCACGTGGGAAACACAGTTGGCACCTTTACTTTTCTATGTGAGTGTGGCCACTGTCTGAGTGCAAATGGAGCTGTGGCTTGCAACTAGATTTTTTTCTTTTAAAGATAACTCATTATATTATGAATATAATAAGTTAGTCAGATAACCACAACAATAAAAGGGTTGAAGAATTACAGAAGTGAGCTTTTATTTTCAATAACCTTCACGACATTTCGGCCTTTAATACATGGTCTTCTTAAGGTGATTTTAAATCATCAAAACATTTTGATTTGTCAAACTAAAGCCATACATGGCAGGCTGCCGCAGACACGTTGTCGCAATAGGAGATGCACTGATATAATGTTGCTGTTTGTTTGCTCCTGCAACAATAGAACGGAAGTAGAACAGGTGGATGCTTAAACCTACGTATACAGTACAATCATTAAGGCTGTGTCTCATGAGATCGAGCCATTGTTGTCGTCTATGACTGGGTGCAATCTATGACCGGGTGCAATCTATCAACGGGTGCAATCTATGACCGGCTTGGGGAAAAACGCTATATTTAGGGCAGATGAAGATATTGATGGTGGAAAATGTTAATTGGTGTTTTAAGACTTTATATCACTCATCTTATTTCAATTCATATCTACATCTGCCCTAAATAAACCGTTTTCTTTCAAGTCGGTCATAGATTGCACCCGGTCATAGATTGCACCTGGTCATAGATTGCACCCAGTCATAGACGAAAACATTGGCCCATGCCCGTGAGACACAGCCTTAACAGGACTGCATGCATGCTGAGTTAGTTGGGGGTGTATGCTGTACAATTATGATAGAGGGTATGACACTCAAATGAGAGGATCTTTTATGATTATCTCCATTGATACCCTCATCATAGATAGTTCAAATTTATGTATAAATCTAGTATAGGGCTAAGGTGTTGGTTTTTCCTTCCAAGGCAATCTCAAATTATACATGCTGTCATTCCTATTAGAGAATTATGATATCAGCATCCCTTTTCATATGCAAACTCGAAACTATTGCATGAAGAACTTTCAAAAATCTCCCTCACCCCCCGCCTCTTGCCTCTAACATCGGTCTTACAATCTGTCTTGAGTGTCTCCCACCCGTCCCTTACCTCCCCAGCCTGGAGGCCCACATATCCCCTGGAGTGCTGCATTGGCAGATTGTCGTTGCTCCAGGCGAACATCCAGAGCGGTTTATGGTGGTCCCTGTAGTGTATGGTGGGTGTTTGGTGGTGGAAGTGGTGGGGGGCTAGCAGGGGATGGGGCTTGTCTGAGTCTTTATGTTTTCTCCAGGGTCTAAGCCTCAGATGATGGGTATTTATTGGGATTAAGTTCTACCAGTGGATGCCTACCGGAATATACAAATTGAAGGGTAGTTCTCAAAGCATTACCAATTGATATTCTAACTTTTTTTGCTGGAATGAATCTAAGACAGGCATCCATGCTGTTTACATATTATATGTAATCCCAGGAGAAACAAGTATTAATAAAACTGTGCTTATTTCACCATCTACGTTTGTGGACAGTTCATTAGGAATCAGTTAGCAAATTATTTTCATCATTTAGGACTAATCTACTTATACACAAGGTTTACCTTTCTAGAAGAAGTAGAATTATTTTATCAAGGAAAGGGGATCTTTCTCGGAAGACCTCTACTAGAAAGACAGCCAATAGAACAGGTAGAAACTGTATGATGCTCGCAATGGGAAGCACACAGTTTTCCTTTCCTCTTAACCTAAATGTGAGTGGTCTCAAATATGACATATTGGATGCTGACAAATCATGGTGCCTCCCCTAATGCCTGACCTTATATACCATGGTACCTGACAACAGAGAAGTCCCCGACCATTGTCTCACGTAGCATGTTATGGCAATAAGGGAGACGCTATATAAGGCACAATAAAGACACAGAAGAAGCCACAGGGAGGCTAGTGCTGTCATACACATTGCTGCATAGAGGGAATTAAGATGGATGAGGTATTCTCTATTATTGGGCCATATACAGTGTTTTGCTCTTTGACATTTATTGTAAGTGTCTTGTACCAAATGTATTTGTTCTTATGTTAATATCTGGGGAAAGATGATCCATCTGTCTCAAATGTATTGTCCTGGGCTGCAGAGCGATGTAATTTGCTACGCATGTATGTGCTTTGTCGAAATGAATTAAGGCCTAATGCTACATTCAAGCATCATACTGACTCAGTGGTAGAGTATATCAATCCTTTAGGGTTGGCATCATGCAAGGATGCAGCCCATGTGCTTTTTGTGCATCATGAAAACAGAAATAAGTAATACATTACAGCATAATGTGTCCCTTAAGAAGGTAACCTACAGCGGTCGCTCACCTGTATCTTTGTTTTCCTGGAACATGTCAGTGGAGGGAAGGCCTATGACATTAACTGCTAAGTAAGTCTGGGAGTTGACTCTCCTCTCATGTGCTTAGGTCGTCTTACAATCAGACCAAAGAGTAGAACTATAGGTCATATACACTGAGCTGAATGTCCTTTAACTGGTCATGTCTCACTCATAAACGGATACAGGGAATACAGTGCAATCAGCGTTTCCTATTCCCTAATAAGGTGAGCATAACAGATTTCTTTAAAAAGCGGTCACTGTTCGATTCCAATTTGCGATGATAAAAGTAACCACTTTTTAATGAAATATACAGCTGGGGAGGGAGCTAGTAATATTGATGTTTAATATTGCAACAACCTCTACCGCCGTAAGATTAACGACCCAGAAATAGAGGTATATTAGGCCTAGTATAAATCCTTGCATGCAAGGTCTCTCTAAAGCATGCAGCGGAGGCCGAGAGACCACCAAATAAAGGTCCGGAAGAATTGATTACCTCGGCTTGGGATTCAATTATCTAATGCGACTGTGATTCTAGCAATCTCCAGTAAAGTGAAAACCCTCCGCAGCGCCATCTGTCTCTGTTGTGTCAAAGAAATTGGCATCGCGCCGCCGCTACTGTAGGCAGCGCGCAGCGTTCCTGATGGCAGCTGACCAATGAGAGGCGAGGAAATGCGTCACGTGACGTGGACTGGCCAATGAGAGGGCTGGTTGGGAGTGGAGTATGAATGGCATGTCAGACGGGTGTCGACAGGCGGCGGGTTGATTCATGCTGCCGTCCCTCACTCCTCCTAAGCCGCTCACCGCAGCCTAATCCGCCCCTCGCCCTCCCCACCTCCTACCCCCCCCCCCCCCCCGGGCCGCCTCTGCCGTCCACTGCCTTCTAAGGGAACCTCCCCTATCACTCCCTCCTACCTGGTTGCCTGCTGCTGCAGTGAGGCTGGTGTGTATTCCCTCTTCCTAGGTTCCACTCTCTTTCCTTATTTTCTTTGAGTTAACAAGTGGGTTTCTTTATTCCAACTACTCCTTACCTAACTGCCCCTCATTTCTATCCTATATCATATGTCACTAGATTAACTTCACTCATAATTTGTAACTATACAGTATCGCAGATTCTTGGCTCATGCATCGGCCCAGACTAAAAGCGACATCTGTATACTACTACCATCCAGTGTATGGTAGAGCGCTCCTTGAAGTTCAGCCATGATCTAAGCCAAAGGCTGACATCTTAAACTTCAGTCACCATTAGGTCCCTACTGTTAACATGGTACTGACCTAACACCCCCGACCACTAACGCCCTCTTCTGGATCCGCATAACTGTAGCTGCTACGGTCTTCAACTGCACTATAGTCTGGAAAATTAAGTATAAAATATGGTGCAGATCCGACAAATTGGATTTCATTGGTTGGATATTTCTGTTTTCCAAAAGAAAAATGTTATGGGCGTGCAGGTAACCCTGTGGATCACTATATCAATGGGGACTTCTATCCCTGTTCCTGAAACCATATCCTCAACATTTTTACAGGACGCTCTAGGTTACCGCCTTTCAACTTAGCTATTTTCAACTTAGCTAATGCACTTTCTGTACTCTGGCAGATTCACTGCCCTCGGTGCCTCCATCATTTCTCTGATCCCCACAGCAGGTTCCTTGGAGTATATGGCTATATCTATCTCCCCAATGCCATTTGCAATATGGATAGTTGGTGGGCTTGGTATCCATCTGTCTTGTCTGGTAAGACTCCTCCCTCCATCCCACCACCCACCCTACCACTGCCAGAACCCCCCCCCCCCCACCCTCCTCCTTCTTCAGCCTCACCCCTGTGCGCCCTCCGTCCTCCCTTTCTCGGCATCCTCCAGCCCTCTCCACACCCACTTGGTAAATTGGATTGGCTGGTTGGTGAAGCCTTTACCTCGTTCTGCACAGTCTACTACTACATCTAGGTAATGGTCCTGCTAGGACGGGTGTTTGTGCTATTGGACATTGGACCATAATGCTAGCATTATGGAGTAATGGTACAGGTGACATCTGTGCAATGGCCGTTGCTGCGACCAGACGTGCTTGAGACAGGAGAGGAGAAAAGTCCGAAAATTAAGGGATTTACCCAATTAATGGACAATTAATTTAGGACTAACCTGCCAAGTTACGTACGGGGATACCATACAACCATCAATATGCCTGTAATTACTGAAGTTAAAGGAATATTACCGGCAATAGAGGCACGCACCGGCACACAGGGCGACATTAGGGGAGCAGCCGTAGCTGACCCTACCACCACCACTGCACCGAGCAAGGCACAGACCCCGGGCCCACACCACACGCCACCCGCCAACACAGGTACAGCCTCATTATATGAACGCATAATGGCACTCAATCCCTTCTCCCCCACCAAGATACTGCCAATCTTACCTCTGGACATTGACAAAGAGATTGATCTGCCCAACTATGAATCTATAGGGGCAAAATCGATCAGGGATTTAGAAACGTCCCTATTAGTTAAAATCCACACAATGGCTGACGGTATTAATACAATGGTCAATAGTACCAATGCCATGATACAGGTAACCAACAATAACAGTACCCATATAAAGTCAATGTTCCAAACCATCGATACACATGAAAAAACTATCTCCAGTCTACAGAAGAAACTAGATGGGCAGGAATCACAAATTGAAACCCTCACGGGTAGATTGACCCAACTCGAGGGCGCGGAAGGGGTAGAGAGTAATGGGGAGGCTATAGTACGTCTCTCAGCAGTTGAAGGCAAGGTGGGGGTCGTCGGGGCTAAAATGGCCACAACACTTGAGGTGCTGCATCAACACAAAGTGGATAGGGAGAAGGATGAGTTAGACAAGCGGAGAGGTAATCTTATCATCAGGGGCCTGGATGAGTCCGACTTCCCTGATTTACATGGTGCCCTTGATTCCCTCTTCCATGACCTTGGCACGACCTTGACCGTGAAAGAACATGTGGCGGATGCCCACAGAATGGGAAAGCCTGCCCAGGGAAAAAATCGCCCTATTAAACTGGCCTTCAAGGCGCCAAACTCAAAGGGACAGATATATACCAACATTTCAAAACTTGAACACCTTCCCAAATGGCGCCCACTGTCCATCTCTGACGACATGACATCCAATGAACAGAATAAAATCAGGGATGTCAAAATTGTGGTGGCCCATGCCAAGGCACAGAAGCAGAAAGCCAAAATCAAGGGAAAGGGTCTAGTCCTAAATGGACAGAGTATAGATTACAACTCACTTCACACCCTACCAACTGGCCTACGCCTCCAAGACGCCAAGACCCTAGAGACAGACAATAGCATTTGTTTCCAGAGCAAGCACTCTATACTAAGTAATATGTATGAGGCGCCGCTGGTTTACAAGGGTTATTATTACCAGTCGGTAGAGCAGGGATTCATGCACCAGATGGCACTCCACCACAAAAAGCTCCCACTAGCGAGGTCTATTATTACCACCACATGCCCTTACGAGGCCAAGCGGTACGGCAGTGAGATTACGGCAGACGACAAGTGGGAGAAGGAGCTCTGTGAGGGTGTACTGGAAGGTCTACAACTAGCCAAATTCACGCAAAATGACAATTGCAAGGATTTCCTAACCGGAAGTCAGGATAAGGAGCTAATTGAGGCCACTAAGAACATCCGGTGGGGCAGCGGACATACTTTGTTGGACGGTGCTGAGAAAAACGAAAGTGAAGAAAGACCGGGCAATAATAAGTGTGGCCTACTTCTGATGAAGGTCAGACAAACCATAGCGACACAGTGACCCGCCCAGAGTGCCAAACACGTGTAATACACTCACAGCAGCACCCCCCCCCCCTCGCCCGCACAATAGCCTACTGACTGTTACAATCATGTACTCTGTACTCATAGTGGCGGACAGTAGGGGAAGGGGTCTTCAAAGTCGTATAAGGCAGTATTTGGCAAATTCGGGTAGATCTGGTGAAGTGTTTGTACGAGTCAGATTTGAACCAGGAACCACCCTAGAAACACTACTCCCCATTGCCATCGAGGAGTTAAATGGCACAAGATACGACATTATGATTGTATGCGCGGGCGTTAATAACCTCACTCAGAGGCATTTAAACAAGGCAATCACCCCATTGTATAGTGAAGTGGGCCAATTGACTGACGTAATTACACAAAAGCTGGAGCTATTTAAGCATGTGATTACAAACCAAAAAGCCCAACGGATGGTATTCGCCCAGTTGGTGGGAGTGAAGATCGTGACCTTCAATAGTATCTATGCCCGTGATGCTAATGGGATCTGTGTAAACACCAATGTGTACCCTGAAGGTCAGAAGGTCATTAATGACGCCATGCCTCACATAAATCGAGTGATTGTCAACATCAATAGTGAGAATGCATTGGTAGGGCCTTGGCTACAGAACAGCATACATAAAAACGTTGGCAAAGGGAAACATGAAAACCGCTACTCCAAATTCTCTGATGGTATCCATGGCAACGCTACCACCAAGTCTGAATGGGCTAGAGCGTATGCCAACTGCATCACTACCAACCTTAAGATGTGGACACAATCCAACCAGTAAAGGACACGTGAGATGCACTTTGTACCCCCCATACTAATATTTCCGACCTTTTATTAATTACTAATTAAATTTAATTATATTCTAAATTAAATACACTAAGGTCAAACATAGCAGGTTTAATTGAGCGTGTTTATGGCTGGCCTATAAGTGTGTCACAACACTTGGTAAGTTTTATCATACCATGACAACAGATCAAATAGGTCAAATTAATTAACTATAAATGCAATACTGCTAAATGATATAGCTGCATCTCAATACCTGGAGTTGGGGTTATTAGACCGTGACAATAGATTTGAATCAGCTGCTTTTCAGAAACTGGAACTCCCTATCACTTAGCCCATGGATAATAATAATAAACCGATATAGAGACATTATTAAGATAAAAGTACATAGTATGATGCCATATTTACAGACATTATCATGTAATAGTGCTCTCTACTTGTCACATATGCGGCAATCCTGAACAATGACTGTTAACTCCGTGGCATAATTACTCTAAGGACTCATGTTATCTCATAATGATACTCTTTTTGTTAATTAAATTGCATACAATGTCATTTTTCACTCTTCATGTGTGACTATTCTATACTGTGCATATAAGTCGGGGTTTAAGCTGACGCGTGGGTGTATACACTGACTGACCAACTACTGGGCGGACACATATATGGAGTACACTAAACAGGTGTTCTCCCATACAACTGCATACTAAGATCATGCAGTTAATGTAAGGTATCCCCAAAACAAAACAAAGCAATGATTTAAAGGACTTAAGGTGACTTGCTTGACATTTATATTTTATTATTTTAACCTTAATCTCATCCTATCCATCGTAAGGGATTTGAATTCAATTCATAATTACACTTGGCATTTGATAAATTAGAATGGATGGGATGGATGGGTAATGGCAAAGTATTATCTTGTCATGTATTTTAATGAAATTTTTCGGACTCTCCTGGACTCTCTCTGGTACCCACAGGCTATGGATATAGTCAGAGGTACTTTAAATTTTCCCCGGGTAGCTAAATTAGCAAACACCCGGGTTAGTGATTATGTAACAAAGGGGGCTGTGTGTGTGGGAGGGGGGTCCTACCTTGGGGGGTGGGGTATGGTGGGAGTGGGCAAAGGTGGACTTAAGCCTTTCTTCTCTTAACTTTGCTGGTTCCCGTGGTGTTCATGTAGCTCACCAAAATTGCAGGAGCTTGTTTGGAGACAAAGACTCTTTTTTCCTGGAGGTTAAAAATGCCCACATTGACTGCCTTACATTGTCTGAGACGTGGCTTCACAAAGACATCAGAGATGGAGATGTTCAGTTGGCAGGTTACCAAATCCTACGCAATGACAGGCAGTATCTTAATAACAAAGGGAAGATTAAAACTGGGGGTGGTCTCATGGTTTATTTGAGCGATGAGATTACTTACAGTAGATACAATAATGGGGTCCTGGACCACAATGACAAGGACTTAGAACTGCAGATGCTTGTAATAGCAAAAGGTAAAGGTAAACCCATCATGGTCATAAACATCTACAGACCACCCAATAAGGAGAGTGATCTCACCAAGGCAATACAGCACATTAGGGACAGACTAGTGAACCTAGACAGGAACAAATACTCTGAAGTCATAATGATTGGAGATTTTAATGTCAACTTCCGTGTACCAAACCCAGACCATGAAAAGTTACGACAAATGACAGCTGCACATGGTCTCAAGCAATTGATAAAAAATGTCACCCACTTTAACTTAAATGGTAACCATACAACAATTGACCTAGTTTTCACAGACTCCGAGCATATTACTGCCTCTGGGACCTACAGCACAGGTATTAGTGACCATGAATTAATTTATGTCAGCAGGTGTCATATATCCAGGCCAAAAATCCCGATTAAATTTACAGGTAGGTCCTATAGAAACTATGAAAGGAATAATTTTACAACTGGACTTAAAAATACAAACTGGGACCCACTTTGGCTAATTGAAGACCCGGGAGAGGCATGGGATTATGTTCTTAAACAGATTCACTTCCTGTTAGATCTCACCTGTCCTATAAAGAGTTTTAACTGTCGTCAACAGAAGGAACCATGGGTGGATGACAAGCTCCTACAGGTTATCATAGATAAGAATGAAGCATGGAACAGGTATAAACACACTAAAAATGAAGATGACCTCAGGATTGCAGAATTCCAGAAAAGGAGAAGTAGATTCCTATGTAGACAGGCAAAAGCAGAATATAACGTGCGGGATATTAATGCAAACAGAAATAAGCCGAAAGCCTACTGGGCCAGCGTCAATAAGCTCCTCAACCCCAAATCAGGGAATGCACACTTTTGTCTTATAGATAGGAACAGCAATGAGAATGTACCATCGGAAGAAACAGCTGACTTTATAAATAACTACTTTGCCACAATAGGAGACAAATTGGCATCAAACATGAACACACCCTGGACCCCATTAGTAGTTAACAACGGGCCAACCCATACATTCACCCCAGCAACACTAAATGACCTTCTCCCTTTACTAAAGAAAATTAATATCAACAAATCCTCTGGCATAGATAACGTTAAGAGTAAAGTGTTAAAAGATGTCCTGCTCACCCTGCCTCACCACTTTCTACATATTGTAAACATGGTACTCAGTAAGTCTAAATTCCCTGATGCATGGAAGTCAGCCTTGGTCTCCCCACTCCCCAAAGGGGGGGACACCACAGATGTAAACAACCTTAGGCCTATCTCAATATTACCTCTACCAGCAAAAATTACAGAAAAAATTATACATAAACAAACCCTTAACTATCTGAATAATAATGATCTGCTCTCCTCAAACCAAGACGGATTTAGACCTGCACGCTCCACCATGAATAGTCTTGAAAAATTTACAAATATGGTCTTTAACAATCTTAATATGGGTAAATGTACAACTGCAACCTTTCTGGACTTTAAAAAAGCTTTTGACACTTTAAACCACCAAATACTATACAAGAAACTCAAAAACCTAGGATTCAGTCAAAATTCCGTGCAACTGTTTGAAAATTACTTAACAAATAGAAGTCAAAAAACTAAATCAAATAACATAACCTCAAAACCCCACCCCATCACCTGTGGTGTCCCCCAAGGCTCTGTCTTGGGCCCCTTACTTTTCCTTACCTATATAAATGACTTTGAACACTGCCTACAACACTTACAGGTACAACACTACGCTGACGACACAGTAATTTCCCTAAGTCACCTCCCTGAAGACAGAACTGCCTCCACAATTATAAATGGTGATCTGGCTAGAGTGAGTGATTGGTGCATCAGTAATAAGTTGTCACTGAATGCCAAGAAGACGAAAGCAGTCACATTCACTACACGAGCATTGACTAAGAAGTTATACAGGCCTAGACTACTACTAGGGAATGAAAGAGTAGAAAATGCCCCTTCGTACAAATATCTGGGCCTGACTCTAGACAATCAGCTGAACATGAAGAAACAGATCGGTATCACCAAAAGAAACGGGGAACATAAACTATACATGTTCAGGAGAAATAGTAAGAATATGCCGCAAACAGCTAACCTGGACGTGGTAAAGACTATGTTCCTACCTACACTTGAATATGGTGACCTTATATATGGGGTAGCCCCCACCACAATACTGGACACACTTCAGCCTCTAATGAACAGTGCACTAAGGACTGTGTATTGGGACAAAGGGTCAAAAAACCATGAGAAATGCCATAAAGAAGCAAAAATCAACCTATTAAAAGATAGAAGAGAAATGCATTTACTCATTCACAGCTTTAAGGCCTCTCTTGACCCGGATAAACTGGACAACAGACCTATTAGAACCAGGGCTCATGACCAGAGACTCATGAAGACCACACGAGTCAAAGACCCTGCCTACAGGAGAAGTCTCCATTACAGAAATGTAACCACGTGGAACAATCTAAAGGTGAATGAAAGAGAATACAAAACTGAAACTCACTTTAGAGCATGGTTAGGGGAAAAATTTAATCAAAAAATTGAAGCTTTCCCAGGTTTTTAGTCTACCGACCGGCCTATTCCCCCCTCCGCACCACCTTGCCAGGGTGGATCCCTTCCCAACACACACACACAGTCCCCCTCCCAAGAATGAAGCGTAATATCTCAATACAAACTATTGAGTACAGCAACGGCACCTGCACAAATGACATGATTCCCAGGCATCATTGATGTGATCCCTGGGAATCTGTCACATACGTGAATCATTAGGATTCATTGTAAATCTGTCTAAAGATCAAGATTTACCACTGGCCTTAACACACATAGGCATGACTGTAGTAAGACCAATACAGTAAACTTGTAACTTAACAAGACATTTAGTAATTGTTCATCATAATAATTTTCCAAAAGATGTAATAACAACCTTTATAAAGCTAACCTAGAGGTAGTGGGACCATGCATTCGATAAATGCAAAGTCCCACATCCTATTAGCAGCCATAAGAGCTGCTTAATTTCCGCATAACGGACTATTGTAATACTCAAAACAACAGCTGTGGACTACTGAAAACGATCTACAAGGTCATGTACTCTCCTCAGGATAAATAAAATGAATAATCAATCAATCAATCAATCAGGGCTGGAGAGGTCACTACATGTACTTCCCCTACTACCAACCGGTGGCGGCAAACTACTGCACTGCCCCCTACCTCTCCCTCAGGAACTACACCGATGACGTCACAGCGTTCCTTTTGACTTCTGGTAGCCATCGACAGGCTGGGGAAATTTTTTGTCCTTTAAATAATTGTAATTTTCGGGCTGAAATAAGCCATAAACTAATCTAAAATGGCACCCCCAACGACCAAGAAGACGGACAAGACTGTCAAGCCGACTCGGGCCTCTAGCAGGGTAAAGAAACCCACAGAAAAGGCAAAAACGAAGCAGGTAACGGTGCCCCGCTCACCGCCAAGGACACCGACGCTGGCTCCTTCCCTCACTGATGCCTCCACGTTGGATCTACAGAATAGGGTTGGTACTCTTGAAAAGCGTGTTGGCTCTGTCGAGAACATGGCCACGACAATGCTTTCAAAGCTGACTGTACTTGTACCTGATGCCTCTGCTACTACTACTGCCCCAGTCGCCCCGGTGAAGACGAGTGTCGCCCCGACTCAGGTCACAACGCCCGTCAGCGTCCCGCCGACAACGCAGGCGCCTGCTGTCGTAGTGACAGCGCATGCGGCGCCTGTCAACACCCCGCTTGTCACCCCGGCTGTCACAACCACGGCTGCCGGACCTGTGCCCGTGTTTACCACCGCCCCCGTGTCGGTCGCCCCGCCTACTGCTGACCTCCGCCCGGCCGGGGGTGGCAAAGCTATCTCTGCAGCCGCAGGGTCGGCGGCAGCCACTAGAGCTGTCCCATACCTGCCTCAACCCTACAGTGCGGCATACTCCATCCCTCCGCCTGTCTCGACGTTGAACCCTGAGGCTCAGATCTTCAACCTACTCTCAGCGGCCGCACCGCCTCTCCAGGGTGGGGCATTGCTCCCTACCTGTGCGAGTCAGGCGGCGCAACCGGGCGTCAATCATCAGGTGTCGGCGCTTCTAACCAACACAGCGCACCAACTGTCGGGCATAAAAGGTAGGCCCACACATCCACATGATTATATAACGCGAGGCCCCCAGTGCACTAAAACAACCCTCGCTGCTCTCACGCCCCCTGAGTACCTATTTGGTCTGTTCAGACTAATGCGTGATCCCCTAACACCTGACCTCTCCAGACCTAGAATTGCTGTCCACATCTACCAGGTGGTGGAGGACGCAGCAGAATTCGCATGGGGACAAGTGCGACAGTGGTCGGAGGAGGTATTAACAAGAGTGGCCAATGGCAGATTAACGTGGGCGGATCATGCGACAATACATGACTTACGCTCCGAGGGCTCTAGGTTCAGAGCAGGCCGCCTCCATCAGGGCCCTGATCCGAACCAGGCTGCCTCCACTTCTCAACAGGCGCACCAAGGCGCCACCCAACATCAAGCTGCTGATAAAAATCGTCGCCCTGTTAGACCGGCTGCAGGTAGAACCGATGTCCCATGCCCCACCTACAATGTCAACCAGGCCTGCATGAAACAAGATGGTCATGTTGATTCTGGGGTCCAACAGGGACACCACTGTGAGTACTGCCGTGAGCACCTTCATGCCATCTACTACCATGCTAAATCTGCTTGTAGGAATAGAAACAGACAACCCTATCAGCAGGCGAACAACTTTCGGTACTAGGCCGGATCTGCCCGGCCTACAACCCCACCTCACAAGCGTAGCACCTAACCTCGCCCTCTCACAAACAGCAGGGTTGGGTAAAGCGTGTGCCGCACATCACAATATTGACCATGCTTCAGTCCAAGGACACTCTGCCGGGTTTAAACCCCAGCAAAATGAACACTGTATGAATAACACTGCCCCAGCTGGTACCATGAATGACACCACTAATCGCTCGGCCCCTATTCGGCCTGGTGAAAAAGTCGGTCACCCAACTCAAACTAGCTCCGACTGTGTAGACCGATTGTACAAATTGGCGAGCGAGTCAGACCTGGGGATCTCAACCTCGGTTATGGACTCGGTCACTGATGTAGCAGAGTTTCAATGCTATCTCCCTAGAGATGAGATAGAACACCTAGTCACTTGTGCAGACGTCAAAGACACAGCCCTGCAGTATACAAATGAGATAACAATACCTCTTACAGGCCCAACCCCGCATCAGTTTGCTCAGGTAAAGAAGTCATACTGGCCGGTGTTGGATCACTCACAATGGGCTAAATTCCCTCAACACGCACTCTTGTATTCCTCTACTACACGTACGGGTCTCCCCAACCACCTAGATGCTAGAATATCACTAGCATCAGGTCTGAATCTAGACGTGTGGGAGTATGAGCTCAGAAATTATCATGATAAGCAGGTATGTGACTATCTCAGGTACGGCTGGCCGGTAGGATATACAGCTGATGCACCACCTACACCAGCACAAGAGAACCATGCATCGGCCACAGCGTACCCTGAACAAGTCAAACAATTCATAGAAAAAGAATTGAAAATGGGTGCCCTCCTGGGTCCCTTTGACAAAAACCCCTTCCGCCCCTGGACTCACATAGCACCGATCATGACACAGCCGAAAAAGCACTCAAATGATAGGAGGGTAATACTGGACCTCTCTCATCCTGACGCCCAAAGTGTAAACGCTGGCATTACCAAAAATTGCTTCGAGGGTGAGCACAGACCCTATACCCTTCCCTCGGTGGAGGACCTGGCTGTCAGGGTGAGAACCCTCGGCCCCGCCTCGTTCCTATGGAAGGCGGACATGTCCCGTGCCTACCGCCAGCTCAGAATTGATGTCAGTGACCTCCCCCTTTTAGGTTTTTCATTTGATGGAAAAATCTATCTGGACCTCTGCCCGTCCTTCGGGTGTCGCCTCAGCAGCATGGCATGTCACCGAACAACGGCTGCAGTAATATACCTCATGAGGAAGATGAATTACTGGACTTTGGCGTACCTGGATGACTTTGTCGGTGTGGAAGCAACTCTAGAGGAGGCACAAAGGGCATATAACGCCTTCCTCTCCCTCATGGACAGACTAGGCCTACAGCTGGCTAAAGACAAGTGCCTTCCCCCGACCATGAGCTTAGAATGGCTAGGCTTCTACATAGACACCTCAAGCATGATCCTATCTGTCCCGGCCGACAAAATGCAGGAGGTACTCAGTGAGTGCATAAAGTGGACACGCCGCGACAAAGCAACAAAAAAGCAGATCCAGTCGCTGGCGGGTAAGCTAGTACACATCTCGAAGTGCGTGTTACACGCAAGAAGGTTCATCTGCCGAATCCTAGATACCCTTAGACAGGCGCCTGATAAGGGCATGACTCCCCTCTCTGTGTCCTTCAGAGCTGATGTGCGTTGGTTCGAGAGATATGCACAGCACTCCAATGGGGTCCATCTTTTGGAGCCTGATCTGAAGGAATTCCACATGGAATGCGATTCATCAAAACTGGCCGGAGGTGGTAATACGGATGCTACATATTACAAACTCCCCTACGACGCTCCCCACTGCCGCCGCTACACCAACATCACACAACTAGAAGCGGTGAATATCGTAACGGCCTACAGGACTCTGAAACCTGAGTCGTCGGTGGGAATGAAGATTGTCGTGCACACAGACAATATGGCATCTGCACAGTCCCTCACCTCTGGCAGGACGAAGGACCCTGCCTTGGCGGCATGCTCAAGGCAGCTCTGGTTGGAGGCTGCACTGGCTGACCACCACATAGAAATCCGCCACAAACCTGGGGCCCTCATACCGCTGGCTGATGCACTCAGCAGATACCATCAACCGGAGAAGAAGCTGTATGCAGATGCCCAGATAGTACTCAGGGGGCTACATGAGAGGGAGCCTGCCCTCCCCCACCCATTCTTCACCCACATATAATCCTGTGTAGTCTTCTAATATCTGTCTATTATTGTACATATACCCCTGGGTCAACAAGCAATAACATCCTACAATGCGGCGATCTCTCATTCCACCCACAACAACCGCTTAACCCATGCAACAATGTATCTCACCTTTGCGGTTAACTATGGTATAAACATTTTAAATCCCACAATCCTAGACTCTTGCCTATACCAGCAATATTTGGCCAATTCTCTAAAAAGTCACATCTCAAGAAAATGTTATACCTCGGGTGCCTCAACTTGGATCATGGAGAGAGGTGGTGACTCATCAGCACTCACATCACGTGAGGCCAAGACAGTCGCCAAAGGAGCGCAGAGACTCACACCACATGTACCAAACCCGGCACCTCCACTCCTACCACTAGACATACTTCATGTATGCTCATACTTAGGCCAGACCTACTCAGGACTACCGGTAAAGGCTGCCCTAACGTTAGGTTTCTTTGCCTTTCTTAGGGCATCCAACCTTCTCACTCCGTCCGCTATACTATGGACGGGCCCACATACCCTACTTAGACAGGACATAACTGTGAATGACCAAGGCCTAACTGTAGTGATCAGGTCCTCAAAGACGATAACACCTGGGACCAACCCGACTGTCCTCCAGCTTCCCAGAATAACTCAGTCCCCGGCGTGCCCAACTGCAGCCTGGGAAACATACTCCATGAACTATCCTGGCGAGCCTACGTCTCCAGCATTTGTAACCTACAATAACTCACCTCTCACCCCGGCTCAACTAGTGGCGGTAATAAAGACTGCTCTAAAAGCTATGGGCTGCCCATACGCAGATCTGATACGTTCCCACTCAATAAGGAGGGGTGGGGCCCAGGCAGCCCAGCTTGCCGGCTGTGAGACACAAGACATTGCTCATCATGGCACCTGGAAGTCCAAGAGTGGACTCAGGGCCTACGTCCCCAGTGAACCCTCTACCACGGTAGCCACCAAGATGGCCACCCTATTTGCACCATAAACAACAAGGATTCACTATGGACTCATAAATTGTTAACATCATGTTGTATACACGTATACCGGGTAGATGTTCCCCACTTTATTGTTATTATCATAAAATGTATCAAGGTCTCGTATAAAACATGTATTTCATACACATACTCCTGTTGGTATAACCATGTATCAACTATGTACCGTATAACTATGTCATGTTATTCACAGGATAAAATACCACTATATAAAACCTCTCTTGTCCAGTTATCATTGGACCATAATGCTAGCATTATGGAGTAATGGTACAGGGCTGGAGAGGTCACTACATGTACTTCCCCTACTACCAACCGGTGGCGGCAAACTACTGCACTGCCCCCTACCTCTCCCTCAGGAACTACACCGATGACGTCACAGCGTTCCTTTTGACTTCTGGTAGCCATCGACAGGCTGGGGAAATTTTTCCCTCCCACCACCCTTCATAAACATCTCACTGTATAAACTATCTTTACTACCGGTAACCTATCTTATATTATCTATACGGTACTATAAAACCGGTCCTATATCCCATAAACAACAAGGATTCACTATGGACTCATAAATTGTTAACATCATGTTGTATACACGTATACCGGGTAGATGTTCCCCACTTTATTGTTATTATCATAAAATGTATCAAGGTCTCGTATAAAACATGTATTTCATACACATACTCCTGTTGGTATAACCATGTATCAACTATGTACCGTATAACTATGTCATGTTATTCACAGGATAAAATACCACTATATAAAACCTCTCTTGTCCAGTTATCATTGCTATTTAGGCCAAGAAAATATGTGTTTCATGTTGCCCGACCCTACCTAGCAAAATCGACATGTCAGTTCCATTCCATTTGGATTTTTCTTTGAACTTTATACCAGTTTGGGGCTATTTTATAGTTGATTTGATCATCCGCGAGATAAGGCTCGTAGTTTGTGAGTTTGCCCCCGTAGTTTACAAGTCACAAAAATATCCAGCCCATCTACCCTACATGTCACTTCAACTTCACATGTGTGGTAGTATAATCTGCAGTCCTAGAACACACTCAGAAAAGTAAGCATCACTGTCGCCAAAAGCACTCTCACCTGAAAGTCATGCACTGTCTGGCTTTCAGGTGAGAGTGGTTTCGGCGACAGTGACGCTCACTTTTCTTAGTGTCAACACAGTCTGGCAATACTCTGAAGGGATCCCCAAAGACAAAATGGCTGAGACAGGTGCTAGTACCTACTTGCTACCCTTAGTGAGCGTTGTTGAGATACCTACCACCTAGGGCAGCCATTGCCTGGCTCTGTAACACCTTTCTGTGCATAACCCTTTAAGGTCCGCATAGTGCTTTAATAGGTGATGCCCTTAGGCGTCATGGTTCATGAATGCAGTTTGGTCATTCTTATCACTAGGGTTGTATTTATGCATCACTCCGAATCCTTGGGAGTGTATCAACACCTTTGGGTTTGTACGATGCTTGAATACAGCCTAGGAAGTAAAGTCGGCAGAGTTGCATTCATGCATCATGGCGATAAAGCCACAGAGAGAAGAAACAGCGCCAAAAGGGAGTCCAGGTTGCCTCCAGAATGACTCCCTTCTTGAGGAGAGCCCAGGTCGCTTAAGGGAGCCTGGGTGACTATTTGGCTGATCTAAGGGAGTCACCTGAGGGGGTCTCATGACCCTGAGAACTATATGACTCCCCCAGGTGACTTCCTTAGGTCAGCCAGAGAGTCACCTAGGCTCCATTAGGTGACCTAGAGAGGGGAGCCATTCTGCAGGCAACCTGGACTCCCTTTTGACGCCGTTTCTTTTCTCTGTGAGGGTATACAGCATATTAAAGCACTATGCGGCCCTTAAAGGGTTACATAAAGGGTGCGGGACCTGCTGGCTGGGTGCTGACATCAATACGGGGGATGGAGATAGCAATTGCATGGGCTTGGAAGGGTCAGATCCACAGTGCTATAACCACAACCAGCAATACTGTATGGCAATACTGCAATATGTAGACTATACGCCGCCATGCGCAGAACCTGCTGCTTGTTTGCCCTTAGTATTACTTTACTAAGAAGCCCCTTTCTTTTTATATCAGGGACTGGGGTAAGTAAGCTGGGGTACATTTCTCCTTCATATCAAATATCTGTCTTTCCTTTGAATATGATACTAAAACACTCGGTCTATGATATCATGTGATTCTATGCTGATACGACGTGAATTTGGAAGGGTATCTAGTGTGGAACTTTGCTCAAAGTAGTTTCTATTTTTTTTAAAGCAACAAACAGAGGTTACATATTCGACACCGCCCGGTTAGAAAGATTTAACAAGACAATGATAAAGGCTATCATAATATTATTCGAGTATTGCCTAGTAATAACTTTCGTTTCAGATTGAATGATAGCCCAAATACTATAGAATCTAGCAGTATTAACACTATGGAATACATAATAATGTATTCAAGACACAGGGATACACGAGGATACATCTTTGGTCGTTTGCGGAAGTATAATTACTCATATTCTGCTGACTTGCAAAATAAGTTTCCTGAAAATATGCAATATCAAATAGTTTTAAAACTAGGAAATGCAACAAAGTTGGCCCGGTACTTCGTGCCGGTGGGTTTGATGTCGGGGCAGGAATTACTAATAGCGGTTTACGCTGCACTGTTGCCTCCATTAACCCTTTGAGGACAGCACCCTGCCTCATCGCCTCATATGATGCACCAACGCAACACCAGCTAGTAAGTCGCCGGCAAAGTATTGGTGCTTCATCCTCACCCTCCAAAAGTGTATGAACCCTCCAAGGGTCCACATGTATCATGCATGTAAAGCCGACAATCGCAAGCTATACGCCAGGACTGCAATAACTATTATAACCATGTGCACCATAAGAATGGAGAAGAAAGTGCCAAGGTGGGCTTTGGCCTTAAGTACCTCCTCAGTAAGATAGTAACCACAATTAACTGGCACGTGCCGATTCTATATGCATCCACATGTCCATTCATGCCACAGATTTCTTTCCATGTCGCTCTCAGGGAGGCATAGTGCTTTAATGCTGTACTTCTCCTATCGTCATAATGCATGACTGAAACCCTGGCGAGTAACTCACCACAGCCCCGTGCATCATGCCGGCCAGTTTGGGTTGATTCAGTACTGAACCATCAGGATGATACATAAAATGCATCATGACGAAATAGGACATGGCACACTTAAGCACTATTCGGCTCTTAAAGGGTAAAGGAGTATTTTCCTTTATAAAGTCATCATCTGAATATCAAAATTTGATTAGAAAGACTAGTTTGCATTCATTTTCCATTCACAGAGTCTTTAATATGGCTGTTGTAAATCCTCGTGGGTGCCTTTATTTTGCTGACATCCTACATTTGAATAGTTTGGCCCAATAGTGGTAGTATAGTTTTGTGCAAGAAGGATATTAACTTTAATGAAATGGAGGAAACTAAAATATGACCATTGTAACTACTGAGTGAATTGAACATCTGGACATCTTTAGATTCTAAGAAGTGTATTGCAAGTCCTGTAAAGAGGCTGTATAATATACTATATATTAAAAACACTAGATCGATCCAAGCCACTTTGCTGTAAGGCTCCTACGATCTAAAATAAAGAATTCTGTTCCAGTGGCAGCTGTGCATGGGAACCTTTGCCATATGTCCGTGTATGATACCAAAGGGAGAGGGATAAAACCGCAGTTGACAGATTATTGGGAGTATCAAACTCTTAGTTTTTCGCATTCTGAGAGTCATTAACGGAGGCTGAGGAAGGGGAGTGGGGCGGGGAGGGGGTCGGCAATTGGTCTCATATACATAGGACCACCTGTCGGACTAAATACTGCAGATAAGATAAGAAATACTTTGCTGGGGGACATCTGTGATGATATAAGGAGACACCGCTTCCTCTTATACAGTAGTCATGTCGTATTCTTAATTCTGAATATGAATATCAAAGAAGTAGCATTTATGAGCATGATATAAAACCGTGGCTATAGTATCTACTAAGTGTACCGGAATGTTCTGGGTAACATCTTGTCAAGATGAGTCCTGGATTCAACCCAAACTGATGAGTAAATCATCTAAATCTAAATATCACGATTTTCATTTCGTAAAATTAATGATGTTAAATAACTAGACAAAAATAAACCCTTCCTTAATAGTCAACATCCCAAACTGTTAAATGATGTAGGAAAACAGTTTTATAGGATTCCTGAGTAGTAACATAGGGGAAACTGCTCCAGAGGGGTGCCACAACGTATATCTCACTTCCTAACACTTGTCCCTAATTCGGTACCACCTGGTGCCTCTACTAAGTAAATATTCCTCTGAGTGAGTTGAACATCTGCCTCGGCTTCCCACGTGACGCCTCCTGGTGTGTCGCACGGCTCACACCCACGTGCTCATCTTTTTAACCCGTAAAGGGTTGTATAGTGTGCTTGATAGTCTGTGCAACATTCATATGGCATATGCCGACCCTTTGGCAGTGTATGAACAGCGGAGAGTTTACATGGTGCTTACATGTAAAACTATAGCGAGTTACTCGCCATAAATGCATTCATACATCATAGGATAATGCAATAAGGCACTGTACTGCCCTTAAAGGTACCATGATGCCCTTAATACGGTATAATTACCATGGTCTTTTTCTGGTATTGTTCTAGTCTACTATGCATTGAATTGTTGAAAATGAATCTGAAAAAGGGTCAATGTAGTCTTAGTGCAAAGGACTATCTGATCAGCCCAGAATCAAGGGGCAGGGGGCATTACACCATTATGTAATCTTTAAAGGGTTAGACAAACTTGTAGGTGTGCATGCCCTGCATATTACTACCTGTTACTGATTGCGTTTTATGGTGACATGTGTACAACAACCAAGCCAAACCCCAGCCTGACTATACAATCTTGTGAATCAGGCCTGGACATACGGTGTCCCTTTCTAAAGATTGCCGTGATTGCAATTACTTTGGAAATTGCCTCAGAAATGAGACAGGTCTGAGTGATTCAGGTGAGGATCAACCCTTTAAGGACAACAGCGTGATTTAAAACAGTATTTACAGATTTAAATTGCTGTGGTTGCATTCGTTCATTACGCTCACCCTATATATGGGTGGATACACTATCATACAATATGTGACAGGGCCTGGGAAAATGAACCTCAGTGCAACCTGCATAAGTACCCTATTCGCTGATCGTGTCACATTGTGAACTCGTTCTGAACCATTATTCTCCCCTTCTACACCCTGAGAGAAGTGAGCGTCACTGTCGCCAAAAGCACTCTCACCCGAAAGTTAGGCACTGCCTGGCTTTCAGGTGAGAGTGCTTGCGGCGACAGTGACGCTCACCTTTCTCAGGGTGTATCTCTCTCCGTCCTTCTTTCATTGCCTACTTCCCTGTCCCCTTATATGCCACATGGCTTATTCCCCTGGTATCATCAACCTCCAAGTGCTGTCCAATCCATTAGGATTCCCTACAGAATGAACTGTGAACTAAGATTAAAAGAAGCCCTAGTTCCCAGCAATATGTCGGTTCCTAATGCTCCCATCCACTCCCTCACTCGCCCCTGTACATACTCAGACCCAGTGCCATTATCGGAGCTCCTCATTTCTTTCTGCAAACTACTTTTTTTAACGGACCCTTCAAGTGCTGCAACGCTCTCCTTTAAATTTAATACACTATGCGCTTTGGTCAGCATGATGCGTGAGTGATACAACGTGGAGTTACTCACCACTGCTGCATTTATGCATCATGCCGACACAGAGGGTTGGCATGATGCGTGCAGCATTGCATCAGAGTTTTCCATGCTGCTGCATCATGACCTCAAGATCACAACCCCAATTCATGATGCTACCATTAAAGGGTTAATCAAACCCCACCTGAGCTGCTCCTCCTACCTTTTAACATGCTCCATTTCTTAATGACATTTCCCCTGACCCTCCCCGCCCCGGGCTGCTCTGTTCTGCTGCCTGCCATGTCCCAGCAGGAAACAGGTATCTGTGCTCTCACTCCAGTGCACTGACATTACCTATATGCATAATCTTAATTTGGTGTATTTAACGTAATATTAACATGTTCCCACCACAAGTTTTGTGACATGGAAATCTTGGGGACTTCAGATTGGGCTACCTATATAGAGGGACACACCGGGGCAGTGGGTATTTTTTCTAATCGTTTATGATCTTGAAGGATACAATATCAGTTATAACCGTTTAGGCATATTCTTGCTGAAATCTTCTCAGATTACCCTGACAATGCTGATTCCAGATATCAGATCAACCGATAGAGTTTTTGGAGTTTTTAAGGGGTAAGACTTGGGAAGCATCCCACGAAGCCATGGGTCGTGGACCTCTCTTTTATGTTTTTTCTTTAAATTCAAAATATATTAAATTGCCTATAAATGGCCATAGAAACTTTCTAGTGCATGGACTTAAGCATAGTGATCGTCGTATTCGCCATGAAATAAACCGGAGTATCAGTTCTATCGACCAATGCAGGGAGAGAGGGTGACATTTTCATAAGAAACTTGTGTTTACGTTGGTTTTAGCAGAATCGTACTAACATTGTCCATAATGGCTACATATGTACACATCTCATATCAGGGGATTCACAGGATAATTATCTTGCAAAAAGTCGGAATGCCAGATTTTGAGGCTATGTATTTGTCAGTCAAGCGTCAGAAATGTTCATAAACTTTATCAACAACTTTTCTGAAAAGTAACCCTTTCTTGCTGCATTGGTCTATAGGTTATGCAAGATACGTAATGCCCAGGCACCGAGTTGAGCTCGGCGCTAAGAGTGTCGGAAACACCGACATGCCCCACATAAGCTGCCCCCACCCGGGCTGCTCCACCTACTCAGTATATAGGGCGGGGTATCTCTCTTAACCATTTGAGGAAGACATGATGCGTTTATTCAAGCACTATATGTGTGATTCACCTACGCAGTGCCGGGGAGACCGGTGCGTCATGCTGACCCTTTGCTGATGCATCATCAACACAGTAGGGTCGGCATAATGCACGAATGCAGCCCCGGAGAGTAGATTCCTCACGGCTGCATTAATGCATCATGCTGAAAACAGCAAAGCGCATTGAAGCACTATGCACTGAGCTTTTCTGCTCATCTCCCCTCTGTCTTGTTTGTAGTTTAACGTCCCATTGACTTTGCAGAGGAGACTTACTTAAGTTTCACTTTTTTTTAATCTAAAATTGACCTAGCTTTTTCACATACAAATCACTTTGTCTGACTCTGTTTTCCTTCATGGGTTCCGCAATCACCCCCTCCCTCACTTTCAGCACCTCTCCCCCATCCCCCGTCCTCCCATCCTGCCTCCTCTCAGCCCCAACAGCCCTACTACACTACCCCCCCCCCCCCCCACTGCTCCAACCACTGCCACGAGCGGCTATCTACAGGGTCGTGCCCACACCTCTGACATTTGGGACAGGTCGGATCCAGCCACACGGGTTCAAGTGATTGATTGTATATATGCAGTGCCCTCTTCTCTCCATACCCCCCCCCCCTTGTTCCCACCCCCTCCCCCCACATCCCACCACCCCCTCCCCGCTACTGGACACTCTTCCCTTCATTCATCCCCCTCTGCGGGCCGTCCTGGAGGCCGTGACGTCACACACAGGAGGCCGTGACGTCACACCCAGGTGGAGTACCCGCACTCTCCCAGCACACTCTCACATAAGACTTTGCCAAAACGTGCGGACTTCATGAAATCTTGTGTACTTGAACACATCATCCCCTCTCCTCATCTCATCAATTTATTCACTGCTAGTATGTGATGTATGAGATATATATTTGATTTCTTTCTCTGTGAAGGTTTACAAGTATTATGACCGGCATGACTGTGAGTTGTTTCTGTATCCAGGTCCCTACAAAAGATAAAAGGGTCTTGGAGGCAGAACGGCAATGCGCCGAATCCAATGTATAACACATATGTTATAACTTATACCCAATAAAACACTTAAAAAAAAAAAAAGAGGGGCGAAAACGGTGCTACTTGTCTGCTCTCCTGTCCCCATCACTAACTGCCATTTCCATGCCCTAAGAATAGTTCCCAGGTATATGTCCAATTTCCCCATAAAACTATGACTTACACTTTTGTATCTTTAAACAATTATACTCCAAACCTTCCTTTAGATAATTGAATCGATGCATGTTGTAAAAGTGTTAATTTCAAAACCATGACGTGGGCAAGTTCTCCGGGAAATCTGCCGTGTTTTGGCAGAGAAGGAAGTAGTGCCGGTAGAAATGCATGGGAGACTCTGCTGGGAGATTGGGGTGCCTGGAGGCAGGAGGAGGACAGAGACACTTATCAGTTTACCTTACTCCGTATGACGGACGGGCTGAGGTACAGGGAGGACCGTGTTCAAGGCCAGATGGATAGAGGGGAGGGGAGGGAGGGAGGGAGGGGAGGGGGATAGGGAGGGTAAGATGTCTAATAGGGAAGGCGTTGGAGGGAAAGAGAAGGGGTATAACCTATCTAGATAGGTATTAAGATGGGTGTGTTGGAGGGTACATAGCAAAAGGTGCAGAGAAGGCAAACTTAAAGGACGGACAAGTACAGTGGAAAGATATGTGTATTAACGGAGCAAATGACACAGAGAACCATAGAGCCGGAGCCAGAGCCACTTTAGTCTCTCGCAGTCACACCGGCCCACCCGTGATCATCCACACGGTCAAGCGACGGGGGCCGAGTCTAGAGCCACTTCACTGCCTACTTGTCTATTTGCTGGGTTTATTGTGTAGAGGAACGTGAAGATACTTAATTGATCCACTACTTATGTTTGTTTGTACATGAATAGATCATTGGCTATTTTTGAACGACTTATTATGAGAAATTCAGGCAATCAAAGCTCAAACTGAAAGCCAGAGCCAGAGCTAGAGCCAGAGCCAGAGCTAGAGTAAGAACCATGCAAGGAGCATGAGATATCGAAGAAAGTGCAAATCACGTACAGTGACTGCATGTTATCTAGGGAGTAGAGGCTGTTGGCCACCTATGCTACCCACCTTGTTAACTCCTCAGCCAAAGTCTAAGGTAGTCATTACAGCAATGGTTCTGACAACAGCAGTAATTAAATCTTAATTAACTACAGCTTCATTAGCGACTCATCCGGACAATGCACTGTAAACCTGGGAGGCGCTCAAGCACAAAAGGCAATTAAGACTCCACTTTGTGTTTATTTTGTTTAGGTAGAGACAAAAGAGAAATGGAACCAACAATGGAAGAGCCGGAAGAAAGTAATTTTACTGACTTAAATCGGTTATATAGCGGTGTCCTTAAGACTAATTACAGGGATTCACCATATTGAGTTGTTGTGAAACTGTCAGGAGAAGACCGATATCGGCTTGGTTATTTTTAAATCAATGAGTATAATTTCTATTATTGTGCTCTTGCTTCTTCAGTTTTATCATTGAATAAACATCCTTTTGAAAATGGTGTATAGATCACAACATTTTTACTTTCTATTTTGCCCACTGATGGACATATCCCCCTCATGTTTTTTTCTTAAGCATTGATTGGCGCTAGATGTTTACCTAAATCAACCCTATGCCATTCCATTTATGATTAAGACCCCTCAGACTTGTGGTACCATTCATATATCTGGTTTGAATCGTTTGAAAATTTAAACACATTAAACGGGTACAGTACCAATTCCTTTGAAGAAAATGTAAAAAAACAACCTGATATACCCTAACGCATGTATAGCTCAAAGTAATGACACATTCCTTAGTATTGCCCCTTTAAAATAAAAAATGAAAAGCTAAAGGCCGTATTCACCTTGAAATATACACATAAATGGCATACAGCACCCAGCCCAGCAATGTGTCCAGTCCAGGCCAGCGGCCAACATGCACCTCTGGTTCTGGGAATCATCTCAATGTGGTCCTACTTCTTATGAACAGGGACCTGGATGGAATTAGGAAATATGTTTTATCCAGTTAACAATAATTAGTACAATCATACCTTTTTGCTGGCCGGCCATCAATATGGTGGGCTGGTGCCTAGGAATTACGGCAGATCATGGCAACAGTTGAATAAATGTTTCGGAAATCCTTGCAATTCTGGGGGCTTTGTTGAGATGTTAAGGCTGAATTGATAACCATGTATTCCCATTGTAGCATCGGTGAGCTATTATATTGGTCAAATTAAAGCATCTCAAGAGAATGTTGCACATCCATTCTATGTAAATGAATTTCGGGGAGACGGAGACCAAGTTAAAAGATGTGAATGTGAATGTTCATCGAGTAAGCATTTGATAATTCAAATGTTTTCATTCAACCTCAATGTTATTTTGTATATTTCAGTGCCACTACTGGCTTTATCTTTATCACTACATTAAGAGAGAATCTTCACAAGATTTAATAAAATACCGTGTACAAATTGGTTAACGCTGTATCTTACCTCACAAATCCTTTTTGGAACATAAAGATAAGAATTTTTAAATAACATAATTAAGTTGGTGTCATTCATTCAAAGTCATAATATCCATTTCAAGAAAACTACAGATTGCAGTAAATGACAGACAATAAAACAATCCCCTTTGTTGAGTGACTGTGTATAGATTTATTATTGATGGCTCTATTGGGGTTATATTACTAATGCATCTCATGTGAACTCATTTGACCCCCACTGACAACTGCCTATGACATGGGGCTTAGTCCATGTAAACTTTGAGAATAGGCTCCACCTCCCGTCTGTCATAAAGACCCCATGCACCGCCCCCAGCGCCCCATCTGCAGGCCACTGTAGCTGCATAACCCCACTCCATTCTACCACTTTATAATTGTTGTCTATGGGGTGCCATCTGTCACATTATAAGGATGTGTGTGTATTGTCTATCTTTACTGCATTGACATAGAGGTATTGTGGTCATATCGCAACCAGGGGGTTGACTGTTCAAATCCCCTTTTAGGTACAGAAGACTGGCTTTTTGCCAAAGGAATTTCCTGCTCACTACCAGTCTTTGACAGTAAATAAAAGCTGCATGTCGGCAGTCAGTGGATGTGGTAGGCAGACCTTGATACATTCTACACGTTAAGGGAGATTCAAAGTGGATTACATACAAGTACAGGTCATGGTACGGAGTGGAGGACAGCGTCTTTCTATAGCACGTCAACATTTAAATTTGTTATTCATGGATGTTTCCTTATGACTAAGGACATATATAACCTTTACCACATCATGTACCTTACTTAACAAAACGTACAATGTGACCCAGGGCCTATAGGAGTCCATTACACCCACGCCACACCCACGCCACCTGGTTTAGTATAACGTCCAACAACTGAACCATTTCACCTCCCATAGGCAGGTGCATTCTAGTTTTATCTTCCCACTATAGGTTCAGAGAAACCATTACCCTTATAACAAATGATGAGACATTAAAGTGATCTTAAGTGAGACATTAACAGGAACCAAAGTCGTGCTGCCCCTACAGCCAGGTGGGACCGGAGTGAGGACTGCTACTTCGCGCCATTTTATAGAGGAGGTGGCGGTTTAAAGTAACCACTACAACAGAATCCGCATTCAGCACCCCATATTATCCCCCACACCTGCGTCTCCCACATAAACCCGCCCTTCCCAGCATCCTCTACTCCGGAAATTGAGGTGAGATCGAGGCTCCGCACATGCGCAGACGACACGCAAGCCTCCCATGGGGATCTGCCAATTTTTCCTCAACGTCTGCCGGTTAGGGCCACATCCGCCAGGGGGATTTCTGTTTCAGAATGAGGCTACTATTACCTGTTCATTAGCATATTTGCGGGCGGCCATTTTGCTCAGGTTTCCTTCGGTAATGTTTGTTTTATTGTCTGTAAGAGGGGACTGTCTATCAACGCTTGCCTTATTCCACTCTAGGATAGCTCCAATGCTATTATATTGTCACCATCCTAAGGTTAACAGGTTTTATCATGCTCCTATAGCCATGACCAATACAATACATCAATGGTCTAATATATGAGTGCCTCTACATGGGTACCCAAACTTTTGACAATGTCGGCGTGTCGATCTTTAACAAAAGGGGCGTGTCGCTGGGTCGAATTTTAGCTATATAAGAACTTAAAGAAAAATCCCTGTGGGTCGATTTTTATCCTTTATTTCCCTGTGTCCGTCGATCTTTAAAGGGGCCGTGCCGCATGTGTCGATTTTTAAAGGGGCCGTGTCGCCGTGTCGCCTGTGTCAAATTTTACCCATGTAGAGGCACATATGACAACGGATAGAACTTTGAAAGTACAATTTACTGCATACAGAGTACCATTGTGAGAACAATGTTAATAGTTAGTGTAGATGAGCAGTAGAATGAACTGTAGCAATCCTTGATGCAGTCTGACGTAGAATATAAATATAGTCAGACGTAGCTTTACAGTATATATTATACTGGCATTGATGTACATGAACAGTAGAATCTGCTGTTAGAATATTATAGAAAATATGGTATTTTTTCAATATGGTTCATTATTTTTAAAAGGAAATGCTAACTATGAAGTCGGCTAGAGTATAACACTGAGCCTCATATTTCGCTAAAGGTGAATAACTAGCCCCCGTATTTCCTCAAACCTCTGTATTTCCTCAAACCTCCGTATTTTAACTGGAATGTCGTTGTTTCTTTTTAACAAATTAGTATATCTTAATCAAACAGTAGGCCTAATTTGTACAAAAAATTGAAGACATTGGCGATGGAGGGGGTGCACTTTTTTTTGCGAACCAAATCAAGCGGGCACTGAAACCGGAAGTGAGGCCCGTGCAAGGTGTCATGGCAGCCTCTGGGTGTGTTTGGAGTGATGCAGTTTAATAAATTGCCCTTTTCTTCTTTATTATATGCCAAATACATTTAAAAGTAAATACAGGATCAGTATAAGTTCTGTATTTGCCCTCGAGATTGCCCTCTCAAGTCCCTGTATTTCGTTTCAACCCTTATAAAGTGTTTCAAAGAAATACAGGGACTTTTAAGGGCAATCTGTCGAGCAAATGCAGAACTTAAATAAATCATGTATACATATTTATACTGGACACATACTGTAGGCATAGGGCACCTATATATAGACAAATGTCAACGCCCATTGATACCGTCACTGTTGTATTTCACGAGTGAAATACATCAGAGATGGTGTCAATGTAGTTGGCATTTGTGTTTATTTTTTATTTGAAGCCATTTATTGGAGAAAAAACAATCTTTTCCTAGCCCATTGAATACGGCCACATTGTATTCAATGGGGGGCATTGAATACGGCCCTTCAGTGCTAAAGCATAGGAAGACTTGTATTTCAAAAAAATAAAGAACCAGATGCTGCTAGCTTTCAACAGTGGTCAGAAAAAAGGTAGGGCATGGAATTACAAATGCCTGTGTAATAATCTCAAGTTATTGAACCTATCAATTTTAGAATACTTTTTTTTTCAGCCTGGGCCATTCATGATACATATAGATTAATTCGATTGTTTGAAAATAAATCTAGCCAAATTCTTTTTTTTTTTTTTAGAAATAAGGTTTTAAGTCAATTAAAAGGAGAAAGACCACAGCTGTATCCAAGCTAACTCACTGTTCACCCTTTCTCGAACAATTGGCCACAGCAATCAGATGAGGCGGCAAAGTGAAGTAGAATTTGATTGAGCCATTTCACCTCAGCCGACGACTGGGACAGCTTTACGCTAGTCCTCACAATAATCCACACGTCCCATGATGCCTGGCGCATGCATTCACAATGACTCAGCAGTTTCTAAGCTACCACATTCCCAATGGACCTCTCACCAGCTCACTCTCCAAGCCTCTTCTGTGCCGCCACAGACTGCAGTAGGATTTGGAGAATATGCTTGAAGAAGTAATACGAGCAGTATGAGATTGCAGTGTGATTTGTAGTATAGAGAATATCTTGAGAGCGACATTTGCCTCAATCTCCCGACACAAAGTCGGCTGTATTGAGTTGTATTGTGAATTGGAGAACATGATTGGAGGGCGAGATGTGTCTCCATACATAGGTGTAGTGGTTTAGTGCCATAATAAGATAGAATTAAACACAGATTCCATAATTGGAGCCATCAGATGTTATCGGATGACAATGTTTAGCTACTGAACATCGGCTACCATCTGCTTATGACATGCTCTTTTTTTTTATTAGCTTCTGGTTTATCCTGAAGTCGTGACCTTGTCGGCAGGATGAATTCAGAAGGTTATCCATTGTAGGGGGTGAACCAGGCCTCGGATGAGGGAGCTGTGGTGTTTACATATAAATAAATATGCACCAATTCATGGTTCCCTTTAACAAAACCACTTGTGAGCCTAAAAAGTCTCATTATGATTGATTATCAGATGGGTTTGTATAAGTTGCTACATAGGTTATAAATGATAGACCATATATACACAGAATGGCTAATGTCTATCTACCGGTATCTATCTATCTATCTATCTATCTATCTATCTATCTATCTATATATATATCTATCTATCTATCTATCTATATATATATATATATATATAATATATATATATATATCTGATATTCGCGTTGAGAGGGAAAAAACCCATAAAATTGGACAGGTACTGACCTGGTAATAGATGAACGTTCCCTTGAAAATGTCATTTTAGATATGAGAAAGGCAGAGACATCTCCCGGCCCCCGCACTTCATGTCTGCTTTGACACCATCATCGTTAGAAAAAACAAGATTATAGGGTCTTATTTTTTCTACCTTCCAATGTCATCGTTTTTCCAAAAATAGGGGTCTTTTTTCAAAAGAATATTCGTGAAAGTTGAAAATAGGGGGTGTTTTCTGAACTAAAAATTCGTGGAAATTCATAAAGGGTATTCAGAACAACCTACGCATGGGTGTCAGTAACATAAAGATTATATGGGATGCCAAGAATAATTTGACAGAGATGATAACCATTTCCATGTCTATTTTGATGATAATAATGCATCTATGTTCCTTGCCATATGTAATTGTATCACTATCAGTGTTTTTAATCAAAGGGTGAAGTTTCTAAAGTCGTTCGCGTTTTCTAAAAATAGGGGTTCTTTTTAGGCCCCAAAAATTCGCGTTTTTACTAGAAATAGGGTACCTTTTTCACTCAAAAGTTCGTGGATAGGGGGTATTTTTCAATTCCTGTAACGATGATGGTGTCAGGCTACGTAGGGAGTGCGGGGGCCGGGAGACATCTGTCACCTCTAACATTATGGTCTTAGCTGGAGACGAGACTGCTAGAAAGCAAACATAGCTATATGGCCAAGGTACCACCCATATCCGCAGGAATAGAAGGAAAAGAACGACATATTTCAAGATTGCAAGTCACTCAGAAATTAATGTTCTCCCTGACGGCACTCCCACCAGCAGCTGTCGCGGAGTGATTCCCTCATGCCGGGACTACTTTCACCGTCCCCACTACCTCTGTCACTCTCCACCCACGTCCCTACTTCCTGAAGGGTCTCACTCAAAATGATCGTCCATGTCGTTTTGTGGTAGATTTGCCGCTTTTTATTCAATGTTAGCTTCTCATCGATGGGTTCCCATGCTAGGATACACAGATCTCGAGGACCCCAGTGTTAAATTTATTTTGTCATAACTGTTGTGAATCTGAGATTTCAGTATATTTGAGGTTAACACCCTAATCGGTCTAGGGACGTTCAATTTAAGAGCGATAATATGATATTGTCTTGTCTTTTTTCAAAGGTATTTTGTCACAAAATGGACTTTACGTGTCAGTGTTTGGCTACAGAACCACTGATGTGCTTGGAGAGCGCGGCATGTCTACTTCAGCTCAGCCTAAATATGTGCTCCCAGCCTCTGCCCACCAGGAATAATACATTAGAGCTGTGACAGTGCACCTCGGGAGACTCAACTAATTGTGTCGGCCGTCTAGCACTGTAAGGGTCACAGAGTGCCTTATTGTGCTACCCCGTTTGGCGTCATGATGCATGAATGCAGCCCTGGTGAGACTACTCAGCAGGGCTGTATTCATGCATCATGACAGCCTGTAGGGTCTGTAACTATATCACATCTGGAGTCAGTATGGTGAATGAAAACAGTCTTGCCGAATGAATCTGCCAGTGCTATATTCAGGCGCCATGACTGTACGATGGGTGTGTTACATTAAAGCACTATGCCCTCCCTTCAAGGTCTAGAACCCCCCCCCCGATGCCTGCCCCCCCCCCCCTCCTCACACAGTAATGACAACACCATCCATGCATATTAGAGTACAGGAGATCACAAAACAACCCTGCTGTAGCTAATAAATCCATTCTCTGCACTCTGTGGACGCAGCAGGGACTTTTTTTTTCTCCCCAGTTGTATTCAGTGTTGTCCTGTTTAGTACCATGTTACCCCTTTTGAGCACTTGACTTTGTAAACAAGTGTCAGGGGTATAGAGTGGTATTGTAGGATTTGATGAAAAGGGGTGGAATGATTTAGTCTAGGGCTTTGAATGGAATGTGTGGCCTACACGGTTATTCATACATGTATGCATTTTTATCTACACAGGTGGATCGTGTTGCAATACATGAATGAAATTGCTAATAAGAACCCATGTATATGCCACTATAAATTCGAATATAAAGCAATCTACATGAAATACTGTATCCAGGAATTGTTGCCAGTAGAGTCAACGCCCCATTCCCAAGCCATGAATTCGATCGGTAAGGAATAATTGTAGTATAAAGACTGAAGGGAAACTCCCCCCTCCCCTTCTGGGCCGTTTGGTGAATCAGCCAACGACTGACCAGCGCAGTAATCATCCATTTTGCGACAACCGCTCAATTTTGCGACACTGGCGGCGGAGGGCCGTCACCCTTGGCAGCAGTCGGGACATGCGTGGTGGGTGGTGATAAGACAGAGTAGGGGGACGAGCAACACGGGGGGCATTTTAACACCTCTGATTCTCTCACCAGGGGGCAGAGCTGTACGATAATTGAGGGCTGGCCCCGTATAGTGCCTCCTATACAGCGTTAGCCACTATTCAATGTTACTTGATGAAATGTGTTTAACCGTATACCGTACCATCGCCTTTAAGCGCTGGGTATTGAATAAGCACCGGTCGTGTTTAAGCCCCGGGGATATGAAGACCTTGAAATTACTCTTAAGCACTAAACCTGGATCTTGAATAAGCGCCTGTCAGAGCTGCATTCATGCCTCATGCTCACCCTCTTTAAGTGTATCAACCACAGGACTCAGTAGGGCTACATTTAAACCATTATGCAGTCCTTAACACCTACAGCACTCCTGTCCAATGCAAATGCCATAAAAGCGACCTAATCATTTTCAAATCCAACTATCATTGAATGTACCCCCAAAAAATCATCCAAAATTCCTCAAAATCTACATGAGGGCACTCTGCCTCCTTCTCCTAGATATTACCTATACACTTATTATTAATATATCAATGTCTTCAATTAACTCTTTTAAAATTCAGATCAAAAAGAACTATAAGACATGTTTCATGTAAACAGCATGGAAAATGTTTTTTTATCCAAACTCATATTTAATTGTAGTATCTATAGCCACTGATCATCTCATCTCATCACATCATTCCTACCGCCTGTGATAATATTTATAGAAATATTATAAGTGATAAAACAAGGAAATATACATTGTAACATATGACCGGCATGACTGTGAGCTACTTCTACTCTGAGATCCTTACAAAAGAAAAAAAGGGGTCTTGGAGGAAGAACGGCAATGCGCCGAATCCAATGATTAACTATGTTATTTTACCCAATAAAACACTTTAAAAAAAAAATGTTGTGAGTGAGTATATATTCATAGCTACAATAAAATTGCCTTGGATACCGATTAATAACTAGCTTCATGTGGCTGCCATGTGGTTGTGTATGGTGCATGTAGCGAGTTACTCATGTCTGCCCACAACCAGCTCAGACCTGCTCAGGGTAACTACCCCCCCCCCCCCCCCAGGAGGCCGTTACCCTCCAGTACCCCTCAGCACACACCCGGTGCTGACCATGCTGACTGGGGTACACAGAGAAAAGAAACAGCGTCTAAAGGGAGCCCAGGTTGCCTCCAGAATTACTCTCCTCTCTAGAGTCCAGTTCGCCCAAGGGAGCCTAGGTGACTCTCTGGCTGACCTAAAGGAGTCACATGGGGGAGTCATATAGCTCTCCTGGTGATATTATTCCCCAAGATGACTCCCTTTGGTTGGCCAGAGACACCTAGGCTCCCCTCGGCGACCTGGACTCCCCTAGAGAGGGGAGTCATTCTGGAGGCGACTTGGACTCCCTCTCTGTTTTTCTTCTCTCTGCGTATCTACTGTTAACCCTTTAAGGAGAGCATGTGATATGGCTTTTGTTGCCATAATGCATTGATGCAGTCATGATGAATTACTCACCAGCACTAGCACCATGTAGATGAGATGATACACTCTCAAAGGGCCAGAATGAATGCAGCAAAGCAGATCCTTGGTCTAGACGCGGAGATACATTATGAAAACACCGGTGGATGAAGATGGCTACGTCCATTCAGAGATGTAAGTAGCTTCAGTGAGTGGTGCCATTTCTTGTCTTGCAACAGAATGCAGCAGACTTATTCTGACTCGAGCAACTGCAGTTAAAACCTCAGGTTTTAGTGTTCTGTAAATAGTAGAGAACAGGGCACCATCCTGCATGTAACAAAGGGCTGGTGTATGGGGGCTGTATCAATGTCACTAAGAAAAGAGTGCCTAAGGCTACCCCAGACTAACACAACTGTAATCCAAAAACAGATGCAGTGCACTCAATAGCATTGCATCTGTTGTCTATTGTTTATTGTTCAAACATATTTTCTCCTTGTGGTTGGGGAAAACAGAGTTATAACTCACGCATATCGATTACCAAACCTGATGAGGGCATTGAGCTGAGAAGTTATCTATGTATTTTTCTGTACATGAGTTTGAAGTTATTAGTTGCCCTAGATCAGGGACGTGTCACAATACATTGTAGGAGCAGGCAGAGCTGCTAGACTTAGGCCAAAAAAAATAAAAGGTGTGTTTCAGGCAACCCGACCCTAGTTTCAAAAAAAGGCCGACCCTAGCATTTTTTTCCGATTTTGGAGAATTTTTTTTTTTTTTGCAAAATATTCATATTTTTCGGAAATTTTAGCAACTTTTTGGTCAGGAAGAACAGATCACATGCCTAATTAACTGTCCAGCCTCAGGAAATTGCTTATTAACAAGAATGTCCAATACTTTCATGATATTATTCCTAGTTATAGTAAGAATCGGTGAGTCGTCTTGATAACCCGCAAGTCGATAAGGCAGTCCGCGACTCATTCAAGGTATCTCCAACATTTAAAAAAAAAAAAAAAAAAAAAAAAAAATCCGACCTACCTACCCTAAATTTTTGGACCATGTTGCCTGAAACACACCTTTTTTTTTTTTTGGCCTTACCCCACTCCCTTTGGGAAATGACTCCTAGGTGTTCACAATTTTTACGTATTATGAAATCCAGTTCAGAGGAAGGCATTCTTTATGCTAAATGAATTAGCATGGCATCCGATAGCCATCTCCACAAAACATCTCTGCTCAAAGGGAAATGTTATAAAATGAATGGAAGGAAGCTTATATTACGTAAACAACTTGCTCTTCTATTGTAATAAACACCAATTTCAAATCTTTTTAGGGATATAATTATCACTCATTTCCTGCCACAGGAGTATGTTTTAACCCCTAACACCCTATCTATACCAGCTGTTTTTCTGCCACTCATTTTTGTCACATGCTCAGTGGAGGATTGCATGACAGGCTATGGCTTTTTTCCTGTGTTGAGTAGCTGGGGCTGCTCTCCAACCAGAGGTTTGGTGCCATAGGGTGTATCTGGCAAGGGAGGACATGGTTGGAGAGTGATTTGGATGTAAAACATGAGAAGTTGATGTCTAACAGTGTTGACACTGACACGCCACATCCCCAGACACGGCCCCCTGCCTTACGGAAACAATTTGTAATACATTGAAATAAAAGCTTTAAACCCCAAATTGGGTTAATTCTTTCAATGCTATTTTCACAGCCTAAATGCGCATTGAATGTGGGGTGTTGGAAGAACACGTTGTGGCAGGCATAGGAATAGTTATTATCTAAAGGGTTCTTCCATCATTTATATCAAGATTCCACACTTTGCCATCAGGAGGTATTGGACTTCAAATTTGGTTTGTAACGAAACACCATTCCTTTTTTATCTGACGAAGTACACAGTGCTAGGCTTATGTAGAGGCCCTTCATATAACTTACTGTGAATTTACCTGTAGGAACTCATGTGGTTTTACATTTTGAAAATTAACATTTGAACTGTATTTTCTACGCCAACGTTCTTTTTGAATAACGATATGAATGCCTACGCCTTGTCCTTTCCCGTATTCTCTGTAGTTTCTAGACAAAGGCCAAACACGTCTCTGCATTAGAAAAAATAGAAACGACAGGAGTGACTTTTCAAATTTCAAGAAGAATAGATCAATCAAGTAGTCCAATGCCAAACCAAATAAAGGCAAATCTCAAATAGAAATCCCTTCTTGATGCCATAGGTTAAGGGTAACCTACCGATCCATAATCTATAATTTAGTCACGTTCCCTTTCATCTCTTGTCCCTTATTATAGCAACAACAAAATAATATCTGGAATCCCTAAGTAGTTTTGTCTAGATTCATTGTTTTGTGAGGCCAGGCTTATCAGGGAGAGAGGAGTCTCTTTAGGTAGCAGGATGTTATCTCGGAGCTGTGGAGTATTTCTCTGCTTTGACTTCAACTCTAAAGGTCAATGGACTTCAAAGCTGGATATGTTTTTGGTCAGGGTACACAGCTTAGAGGAGCCCCTGGTTGTTATCTGTCTTGAGCCTTGTTCAATTTGTTTAATCTTCTGTGATGAAAGCAGGCAATGGAAGAAATATTAAAGCATTGTAGAGGACTGTAGAAATATGTTACAGCTTATTAGGATAGACAAGGATGCAGCTGGAGCTTCAAGGATGTTGGTTGGGGGGGGGGGGTAGCCTTCAGAATCTGGGTTATTAGTTAAGAAGACAAACATTTTATTGGGGAACACCCAGAGAGTGAATGAGCTTAGCAGATATCAGTTTGCCCAGGATAGTGTAGGGAATATAATATATTGTCGCCTGAACCAAGGTGAAAATGCCTATGCCTATACTACTACTATATATACTACTACTACCACTACTAACAACACTATTAAATTACATACACTACTACGTATACTACTCCTAATATATAGTATTTTTACATGTAAACGTTGTAACAGCCCACTGTCTTCTGCTGTGTGTAAACACAGCTTGAGGAATTAATGATTTGGTTTAAGCACCAGGTTTTGAATAATCTTGTAGGAACATTGGGATAGGGGGTCTCAACGTATGTTTCATATATGGCGGGCAGTGTAATCAGCATTCTAAATATAGTATAAGCGCGGAAGTGCTCATACAAGATGGCATGGTATCTCAATTCACGCTCTTTCACCAAAATGCAGAGGTCCTCAAGCTCCCTTACTAGAGACCATGTGGTGGGTGTGCCGCCTGGAGGAGGTCCTTCCGTGGGTGGTAGGTATAGGCTGCAGGAGGTGTGATGTGGGGAGCAACTGGAGGATGAAGGTGTGGGCTATGAGTAGTAATGTCTCCACTGAATGCCTGTACGGAGGATAGTGTACCGGTCCAGTGAACACGGATACTTTAACGTTGGAGCCAAACTGCTCCTCTCTTTTGTCTAGCAAAGGTCACGTCTTTGACCTTTCCCAGACTTTATTACAATCATGCTTTGTGTGGAGAGGTCGGGCAGGTCACTATCACGTAGTTATTGAAACTAGGGGGTGGGAAAAGTAATTCAAATGTCAGGGTGGTGGGTTAGGAAAGGGTAGGGGAATTTATAAATGGTTTAAGGATGATCAGAAATAATAGTTGCAATGATGGAATCAAGAGACGGTGAGTTGCTTCGTATATGGAGAGATAGGATTAATCTACATTCGAGTACTTTATCAATCATAGCAAACAGAGATGGAGGTTTTCGATATGATAACACAAAGGTCATCAGCATTCAAATGGAAAAAGAGGCAATGGAAGAACTCATGCTCCAATGGATAGACGGTATTCATGACCAGCAGTCTATAGATTTATCTGACGTCAAAGGAATATTACAACCTTTTCTTTTGAAAATCAATTACGTCAATCATTTTGCAGTAGAATGGGACGAATGCAGCACTATATCTATTGTAGTAGACGGAAATGGTGCAGTCTCCTCTACAATAGTAGAAGAAACAAAAGAATTTAAAAGGTTGATGAAATTGATTGAAAGTGATCACGTCATCCGAATAGAGTGTCAAACAATATCTTCCAGCATAAGTTTTAGATTAATGATGCAAGACATGTTGACTTCGTCTACATTATTCTTGGCTGATTCAGAGCGTGAATGGCCTTTTTATGGGTGGAGCGTGCCCATGGTGGAAGGCCATTCAACGTGATTCAACTCAGAAAAATGGACGGGGAAATACTAACTATTTTACAAGACGAGGTAGAAGACGGTATGGGGGAATATGTACCGGATGACCCCTCTTTATCTTACGATCACACCAAAGTCATCACATTTAAAGCTGACAACGAATCAACGAGTAAAATAAGGAACGTGTGGGAGGGAGAAGAAGTTGATGGCTTGTCTATGGAATTCAAACGTTTTGCTAGGAGTTTGCGGAACATGACTGATATGTTGCAATCTAAAGGGGATTATTTTGCTGTAGAATGGCATAGACAACACTCAGAGAAGGTGACTGCTATATCACTCGTCTTTCATGGTGGAGCTGACGTAGAAGAGGGTGGGTGTATGATACCAGCTGTCAACACAAAGATATACGAGGAATTAATGTGGGCTGGTGACCACGCTGATTTAGTCTCGTTCACATGTAACAGCATTAAATACAAGTCTGAATTCAGAGACACTCTGAAGGCTATGTGTGAGCATGCAGAGGCTATCATGACTGACATGGAATGGTTATGGGCCTTTCACGGGTGGAGTCGTTGATTCATCATGTTACAAGAAGGGGAAGTAGACTCTGAATTGGAATTGATTTTAGAAGACGAGGTAGAAGATTATATTCCCCCGTTACATGATTTTCTCTCATACGACGACACACGACTGTTGTCTATTAGTATGGACAAACACTCAATGGAATTGTTTCAAGAAGGATGGCTACAAAGTAAAAAAGTGAACATATCAGATGCATTAGAACAATTGAAACAGAGGTGGGAGTCATTCATAAGAATGATAGAGCCTACTGTGGATTATTTCATAGTGGAATGGCATGATAAGCAACTTATGACGACTATGTCTTTAGTTTTTCATGGTGGCGGGTTAGTATACGACCAAGAGGGTTTGGTCGCGGTCACTGAATCTATTCAATTCAAGGACGTGATGGATGCTCTCCAGTCAGCTGACGTTTTACACTATTCTAAGGCAATAAATCTAAAGAGTGAATTCAGAGGAGCGTTAAAAGCTATGTGTGGGGAGGCGTCTATATTTCACATAGGGATGCAATACCTCTGGCCATTTTATGGTTGGAGTCGTTGATAAACGCTCGATATGTCTGACATTGAATTAAACAGGATATTGACAGATGGGAGCGTCTTGGGAGAGAGGAAAGGCAAAGGGAGTGTATTGTTTCCATACGTCAATACTAAAGTGTTGTCTATTGCATTGAAGAGAGATCATATGACGAAATTTAAGAAAGCATGGCTGGCTAAAGAACCTGTCTCAATGACAGACACACTCACTCAATTCCTTCGAGATTTAGAGAGATTCATATCATACATGAAAATACATGCAATGGAACATTTCTGTGTGGAATGGCCCACTACTACCACTGGTGTAGACGTTATTTCTATAGTGGCGCATATTCATGGAGACAACAACCATATCAGTGACGTGAAGACGTATCCAGTTGCACACTTTTATGAAAGGTTCGTCAATGCGGCTAGAGTGGGGGGTTTACATGATTTCAAATGTTCTACTATTGAATTCACTGACGATTTCAAACAGCTTCTCTCACACATGGCTAGTCACGCTACATATATCATGGGTGGGGGACACAACGACCATACTCCTTTCCAATTCTGGTCGACGGCTTAGACTCGACGGGGATGTCTTTACAGAGCAGTCATGTGTGAAGAATTGGAAGTAATTTTATCTGACGACGTATATTTTTGTAGAAATGAAGAAGACATAACATTTCCATACAAAGATACACAAAACATCGTGATTCCAGTGGAATACAAATACCTTCACACATTCCAAGATAATATCGTCGAGGATCTAGATATCCCATTACCAAGAGAATTGAAACACTTATGCTCGACTACAAAGCAATTCATCACACTGATAAAGGGAGACGCCGACTTTTTCATCAGTAAGCGTTGTGATACTGCTCTCAGGAATTCCAAGTGGTATGGATTCATTCATGTAGTTGTAAACGTGGGGGAGGTAGTGAGAACTCAGACTGGTCAATGTGTCATGTTTCAGACAGTGCACGACTCTCTCGAACATTTAAATTTAATGAAGGCAGGCAATTCTTATTGTTCGGAATTATTCAAGTGCATTGACATTAACAGCAGGTCATCGTTCAGACATTTGTTGTTTTATTTAGCATACGAGTCCATAACACTAATGCAGGGAGAAACTCGTTTCTGGCCATTTTACGGTTGGTCACAATGAGACTAAGTAACTTAGACATATTAGCTGTATTGGAAGAAAACATAGAAGTGGAGGTGGGAGAATTCTATGAGGATTTACCCTTTTTCACACGATGGAACAGAGCAGTCCCTTATAGGCGATTGTTTAACATTATAGCCCCCTTTGAAACTCGGTACAGGAAACAGGTGGAGGACTTGTTTCACAAAAGGGGGCAGACAGACTCTCAAATACCAAAGCAATTGAAAACATTAATCATAGCTTTGAGAGAACTGAATGAGCGGTTGGTGGGAGAAACTGACCTTTTAATGACTGTGAGGTCGGGGTTGTTTGATTCTCACCAAGCTCTAAACGTCATTGTATCATGTGATAACGAGGTTTGGAGCAATGGCTTTAGGAATCGAGTTCTCATAGATATGACGGAGGAATACATTAATTTCGTTCGCATTGGTAGAGAATACAAGCCTGGGTTGTTTTACATAGAACACGTCAAGACTAAAAACCAATTCAGATCGTTATTAAAAGAAATGACAAACGACTCAGACGTGTTGGTGCATGAACACATGGTCGAACGATCATGGGCTTTCCAAGGTTGGAGCTGTACGTAAAAGGTGGACTCTCACCACAGAAATTATCACAACTCATCGCCATGGCCAATCAACTTCCTCCTGCTGCTGTCACTGAACAGGTGCAGAGCATTGTGCTCAGCGCTAAAACTACTCTGACTATAGCAGGCCGATATGTCATGTTCGATAGGACCACTTTTAAAGGCAAGAGGGTGGTGGCAGTACCGGTGAACGTGCTGGCTTGGGCAGTTCAGTGTCAGAACAGGATAATTCAACTGCAGGCGGAGGGTGATCATACTACTCAATTAAGCAGCCCTGACTTGGATTGGACTGTAGGACGATCTTTTTTCAAAGGAGTCCACTACATATCTTTCGTGAACTTCGTACACGGACAGAGAAACGCGTAAGTCTCTATTTAGATTTTAATTCACAGTTTTAGGATTGTATCATACGTCTATGTTCATCTCATTTTAGAATGTAGTTTATTAATAGACTTGGTATTCTATTTATGGACTGAGCCTATTTATAGACTCAGAGTGTATATGCGGCATTCTAAAATAGATTGTGATTCTGCTATTTATAGGCTGAGTGTATAAATAAACTCAGCATTCTAAAAATAGACGCTATATTTAAAACGACGATTCTATTTTTAGATTCGGCTGCGTTAACATCACTGAGGACGAATTCAATTATCTCAGCGGCTTGCAAGACGGATTTCTGACGAGCCTAGCTGCTGCTGCGACGGCAGAGGTCACGCCTAGGGCGGAACCTGTGGCTGCTGGAGTCGGTCAATCTAACAAGGCGGATCACACGCTATACAAGTGGGTTGTGGTTGACGAGGATGGGGGAGTGATTTGTGAGTCTGAAGGCGAGTTCTTTAACAAACTCAACTGCAGCAACGAAGCTGACGTTAAAAGAGACTATATTAAAAAGGAGCAAGGTTTGCAAGTGAACATTATCGAGAGATCTATAACACAGGAGGAAACAGCATTTGCAGGGAAAGTATATGAGTATCTGCTCAGGCTAGAATTTAAGGAGAGGGTGGTAAAGTATTCCTCTGGCAGCTACTATGCAGTGGTAGTTGACAAAGCTGAATCTACTGAAGCCGCGCAGCTAGAGCTACATGCCACGCCCTCTCATTTGAGAGTGTCTGCCGAGCGTCTATACGAGAGTTGTAAAGCGTTGTCAAAGTATTTTTGCATTGGGGAGTTTGTAAAGTTTGGCACAGCTGTCAGGGTGCTGTCTATGGCAAACCCCTCTAACATCCTGACTAAAGCAAAGCCAGATTACGTATACGAGTATTCTGTTTTAGACTTAATGTAAATCGAAATGTGTTATTCCAAAACTTACTCTCTAGTGATGTTTATTCCTAGGGAAGATTACTTGGAATTCACTTCTCAATTTCGCGTGCGCGAGGCTGATAGGTGCTTCACATCACTGCCAGCAAAGGAATTCATGCATTGCATGGAATCTTTGCTGGCAGTGATGGAGCAGACGGATTATATTGCAGTGACATATGACTCCTCTTTCAGCAAATACGTGACTCCCTTCTACTCGGCCATACAAGTGATTTTTCATAACAAAAAAACTGAAAATGGTTTGAAAATTGCTGAGACAGACCAATTTCGATACATGAAGTCTTACATGGACTCTAGCTCCTCTATGAATTTTTGTCTCAGTGAGATGTCATTCTACCAATCTCGAGTTTACATTCCTAATAGTTTCAGTGAGGAGCATGCGCAGTGCCTCCAGTATGGTGAATGGTTAGCTGAAGGCGCGGCTTTCATGGAACCATTTTTTGGTTGGGAGGATTGCCTATGCGCGGTAGACATGAGTATCGACTCGAGTGTGGATTACCTATGCTAATCACAAGGCTAGAATAGTCGTCATAGACGCATATCATATCGATTTGTATCAATTAGCTGGAATGTGGCGTCGATTTTGTATATGAATAACACAGGTGTGAGTAGAATAGAAGTCATAGACTTAGTGGTATTGCATACTAATCGGTTTTGTATCAATGAGGGGTCGTTTTACTTATGATTAATACGTGTTATGTAGAATAGACGTCATAGACTATGGAATACATTTGGTGGCGGATTTAATCGACTGTATATCGTATTGGTTTTATATCATTGCTTACATATCAGTTTGATCGACATGCTAAAGATTTGCATTGATTGTATGAGTCAAGGAATTTGTCTCGATTACTCGTATGACAATCGCTGGAATGTCGTTTCATGTTTAGATTATTGGAAATGTATGGAATATATGTAGATTATTGGAAATGTATGGAATATATGCACTCCTTTCATATGCAATAAAATGAGATATAGAGAAAAAGCAGAGTTTGTTCATACTTCAGTTTCTATTATATTGTCATATACTGCATTGAAGTAAGCGTAGTAGTCTATTTCTCCCTGACGCCTCCAGGGTCTTTTCTTCACTAGATAAATCACCACACTGATAAAGAGACAAGCTGAACCACCGACGCCTAGGCAGACCCATAACCAAGTCAACCTGGGTCCGGTATCCTGACCCAGGCTGGAGGCGGTTGGGGTGTGCCTGGTAAAGTCCTCTGTGACACGCTCTGACTCAGACCATGTGATGGCGGATGTCTGATAGAGAGTGGGTTCCGTGTAGGTGGAGACAGATGTATCCGGGCTAATGCTTGCTATGGTCTGGCTGGTTGTAGACTTGCTCTCGACAGTCACATCAGCAGGCAGAACAGGGGTAGTAGCAGTGGTATTAGAGCTACTGGTAGTCTCGACAGTAGTAGGCCTAGCGGTAACAGTAGTAATAGTATTACTAGTAGTAGACGTAGCAGTAGTAGTACTAGGCCCACCGGTAGTAGTAGTAACAGTAGTACTAGATCTAGTGGACTTTGTAGATCTAGTAGTAGCTGTAGTAGTAGACATAGTAGGTCTAGTAGTAGCAGTAGACTTAATAGGCCTAGTAGTAGTGATATCATCTTCAGAGGGACAATCAGACAGGATCATGAACGTCGTGTTCCTAGGTAAAGACGAACAATCAAATTCTTCCCATTGAATTCTAATGTCTAAAGTCTGCAGTGCACTGAACTTAGACACAACTTCGGGGTCGTACCTGTTCAGTTCACATAACCTCCAGTCTAGGTGGTGGTAGCGGCTGTTCTCCCAGATTTGAAAGAAATTCGGGTTGGTGTGTCTACAGGTGATGGTATCTTCCATGCAATGACACACGTTACAGATGGCGGTCTGTGATCTGATTGAACAAATCAGATTGAACCACAAAATGAGCTTGACTGTCTCCATGACGAGTTGCATCCTATACTGTGGTCGACACCCTCCCTAGGTCACACCTACATCCGTACCCCCGTTTTTCAATCTTACAACACATGCACTTAAGCCCTAGTTACTGTATCTCTCGATCTAAACATCAGCTTGAAGAGGCGGTAAAAATTCTCGACGCGGGCGCGTGTTCCTCAGACTGAATACAACAGAGCAATTTGTCTCTGTCACAGCAGCTAGCGCCCGGCTCGTTCGACTACCCGACTCAGTGCATCATGCACCCTTGTAACATACTGCTATAGCCAATGTTACAAGGGTGCATGATGCACTGAGTCGGGTAGTCGAACGAGCCGGGCGCTAGCTGCACTCTCCGACCAGATGTTAACTTAATACCGAGTATAGAGCGAGCGCAAAAGATCAGACGGAGAGTGCAGCTAGCGCCGCTTTCTGTCCCTGCTTTGGTATTTAATGAAAAGGAAAACGCCGATATCTCCCATCAGAATGGCGACTGAAATGTGGGGAGTGTGTCAAAATTAATATTGACACACTCCCCACATTTCAGTCGCCATTCTGATGGGAGATATCGGCGTTTTCCTTTTCATTAAATACCAAAGCAGGGACAGAAAACGGCGCTAGCTGGCACCGGCGTTTTTTACGCGTCACCGCGCCAGAGCCGCGAAACACGCTGAACTAACAAGTACTTTACGCCCTTCTTAGCACCGAAAGACATCGCACAGTCAAGCATCAAGATGATGTACCAGAATGAGACTCTTCTACAAGTACTGGAGTTATTTTTAGAAGGAACGATAAGGTAAAGAACATGTTCTTTTGCGTGCTTTCTGTGGTTTTTTCCCTTCTCACTATTGACCATGTCCGGGCAGGGATGCGTCGGCATTGCTCTTTCAAAAGGGAGACTGTTACGTGTCGTCGAGTCTATGTCACTCCGCTGCTACTACAAGATAACGCTAGAGAAATCTGTTTCTGGGGCGTGACAAACTTAGATCTGAGATCTTGCTACGGCCCTTTTAAGGTCGACTATATTCTGTCCGTATTCCCTGACGTCCTGCGAGTGGACGTCAGGGACAGTGACGTGTTGTGCTATTCACCGGACTTTAACCGGCTCATACAAACAACAGAAGTGACCCATGATTGCACTGCTGCTCCCACTATACGTACTAACAATATGAATTTCTCTCTTCCATCTAGGAAGATGCCTAAGATGCATTCAGTCAGCGCCGTACTGAATGCCACCACCATACAGACAACACTAAACTACGTCCAACCGTCTTTCATGACTATCACCGTCGCAGTCATAGCAAGCGTCATGGCACTAGTAGCGGCACTAGCAGGCGTAGTATGGTGCTGGCATAGGGCTGGCTACACACCCATGCCAATGCCAATGCCAACAAGAAGACCTGCGCCGATCTACCTTGCTCCTCCTTCTAGGCGTTCGACCATGGATTCTGTTATCACGCACAGGTCTACTGTGACCACCGACACAGTGGCAAGCTCAGTCGACCCGATTGTAATTACCCCTATGTCATCAAGCCCTACTACCCGCGCCCGCACCTGTCGTCAAGTGGAAGTCAGACCAATAGTAATTGCCCCCATTGAGATGACTGACTCACCAAGCCGTACCACTCGCGCCCGGACTGACTCACCAAGCCGTACCACTCGCGCCCGGACTGACTCACCAAGCCGTACCACTCGCGCCTCTGCTCACCGTGAAGTAGAAGTAGTGACAGAGGCGGGGTGCTGTTCGACTACGACCACCACTACCCCAGCGACTAGTCAAGCGACTAGTCAAGCGACTAGTCAAGTACCCCGAGGGGTGTCGAGGAACTTGGATGTCACAGGAACTAGAATCGAAGTGAGCAGCGAGGAGGAGTTAAGCACTACACTCTCTACCAGTACACTCACCCCATCTACGTTGGTAAATTAACTCTTTTCTAGAATTAAGAGTCCGCGTCAAAATATGATAAATGTATGATTATCTATTCAAAATTCGTCATGAAAATATGTCAGATATATACGTATTTCTATTGTTGCTGTTAGAAATGCACTACTCACTCTCTTCTAATCACATGCAGTATGTGGAGTAAGAACTAGAATCTGGAACTGTTTGTAACAGTTCTTTTTTATTGTTGAATTTTTATAGACCGCTACCTAGACGCAGCATTAGGACTCTGAAGAAACCCCCATGTTGGCCTTGTTCTAGTATAGATTATATCTTATTTTTCGCACCCAGGACTCTTCTAACTCGGCGGAAGAAGCGGGTCAGAACAGCGCGCATGCATACAGCTAGTAGACAACGGCCACCATCTTGGAAGAGCGAGCAGAGCCCGGCTCTGAACACCCGGGCTCAACGTCATAGACGTAAGGAGCCGGTAGATCCAACGTTTTGTTTGAAGTAGTTACTTCAAACAGAACGTTGGATCTACTGAGAGTGGTAGGTGAGTCTATTGTCTGGAATAAAAGTCATACACGCGAGTATTCAGAGCTGTAGCTCTGAGTGCTCTGAACAGAGCCCGGCTCTGAGAGTGACTCTCTCTCTTATGGGTGTTAGAGATACGGATATTGTGATTCATAAAACTGACTCCTACAGCTGTAAGACCTGCACTGAGTTTTATGACCAGCAGGAGAGTGTGACTCTCCCTACGGATCTGTGTTATATTTGACACCTGGAGCATGTACAGGATCGCTGTTTTTTTGATGAAACTAGTTTTCTGAAACTAGTCTTCTGTATTCGCCACTGAGGATGTGTGTTATATTTCCCATTGAACCTACTGAGGTAAGACCTGCACTGAGTTTTATGACCAGCACGAGAGTGTGACTCTCCCTACGGATCTGTGTTATATTTGACACTTGGAGCATGTACAGGATCGCTGTTTTTTTATGAAACTAGTTTTCTGTATTCGCCACTGAGGATGTGTGTTATATTTCCCACTTGAACCTACTGAGGTAAGACCTGCACTGAGTTTTATGACCAGCACGAGAGTGTGACTCTCCCTACGGATCTGTGGTATATTTGACACCTGGAGCATGCACAGGATCGCTGTTTTTTGATGAAACTAGTTTTCTGTATTCGCCACTGAAGATGTGTGTTATATTTCCCACTTGAACCTACTGAGGGGTTTCTATATTCATAAAACTACTGTGATTTGTGTCTGTGTGTAACCCACTCAGGATGAGTGTGATTTAATCATCATCATCATCATCATCATCATCATCATCATCATCATCCAGTCATCTTCACACCTAGTCACCACCGCCATCATCACCCAGTCATCCTCGTCATCTCACACCTAGTCACGTCACCTCACAACCATCCACCTAGTCACCTCACCTCGCCTCGCCTTCACCTAGTCAACCCATTTTCTTATATCTATGTCATATGATTGTATGTTAATCAGAGCGCTAGTAATATATCTATGTTATATAATCAGTATATTTTATATAGATGTCTATTTCATATATGATTGTATGTTAATTAGAGCGCTAGTAATATATCTATGTTATATAATCAGTATATTTTATATAGATGTCTATTTCATATATGATTGCATGTTAATCAGAGGTGCTAGAAATACCGGTAGTGTCGCTCATGCACTAGCGGTATTTCGTGTTAAAGTTGTGTGTACACACAACTTTAACACGAAATACCGCTAGTGCATGAGCGACACTACCGGTATTGGTATATAATTTGTTGAAGAAAGTATAATCGGGTTTTTAACACGCTGGTATTTCATGTTAAAGTTGGCTGTTTATTAGAATGTAAAAGGTACATTTATCATTGTGCTATTTCACATAATTTGTTGAAGCTCATGTTAAAGTTTAGCTCAGATCATTTAAATGATTAAAACCGTCCTACATTACAACCACGTACATGAAAGCTCAATATGCTGTGTTAGCAAGCTAACACAGCATATTGAGGTTTCATGTACGTGGTTAGTTAGTTAGTTAGTTAGCTAGTTAGCTATGCATGACATGAGCCAATATTTAAGTAGTTGAACTACATGTTATAGGTTTTCTCATACCAAGCATGATCTGATTTACAAAAGTGTTTGTAAACACAAGCTTACGCCATATTAAGGTTTCATATACGTGTTTTGTCGACACGAGTTGGTAAAAGCTTAGTGCTATAGGTTTAGGTTAGGTTTAGTAAAGTTTTGAAAACACGGGCTGGCGAGTTACCCCGTTTAGGGTAAAGGGTTAAGATCCATAGATCTGACTATGGTTGTTACAACCTTAGTCAGATTGGACTATGGTTGTTACAGCCTTACCGGTAAGTGATCAAAGTATAGATAGAATGAATAACTGAATAAACACGTTCTTTTTTGATTGAAATGAGAATCTTTATTGTTTTCCATCACATTTCTACCATTACATCGTTTTGGCTCAAGTTTGAAGTAAACAAATTAACGAACTCTTTCAAAGTCCAACCACGGCATTTGAAATATGCATAAAGTATGCAATAATCCCCACACACATCGCTGTCATGACCTTGCAAACGCTGGTTAGAATACAAGTAAGGTTTCGATTGTTTGTCTAAGAATGACTTTACTTCTACTGGAGGGAGTCCTAAAGAGTCGAAATATTCGTTTGTATCATTCAAAAAAAGACAGATCCAATGTTTGCCAGGTCCTGTAGATACGTCGGTGTTGACAACGTATAAACCCCGCTCCAGACCCTCTAACTGATCTCGTGCACATATCCCTTTGAATAGCTTAGAAGTGTATTTATCACTACAAAGATAACGAGCGATTTCTAACTCGTTCATGATTCTACTATGACGTTCCTCACTTGATCCACTTTCATTAGAGCTTCGAAAGTCCCGTATACTAGCACTGTAACGGGTGTTGTTAAAGCCGTAGAAAACTTCACAGTCAGTCTTGTCTGCCCCCTTCTCAGTGGGTTAGAATAAAAGACATCTTTACTGTTTTCAACGTCAAACACGTATATAGCATATCCGTTTTTAAAGTCGTAATATGAGATGTCTGGCGGTTCTTTTTGGTTTGGAGGTAGAGAATCAAACAATTTCACATACGACTCTGCGTAATTGTCTAAAGTATAGTCGGGTTGCAGTACTTGACTGTTGCACGATTGACCGTCTACTGTGAAGTCTAGGTAGTTAACTGACTTGTTATCGAAATTGAAAGGATTTAATTCACTAGCCCCTGAATAAGCCGAAGACTTAACTAAAGCCACGATCAATCTCTTAGGAATTGAGTCTTGAAAAAGATTATCCATCATCCAGCTATGACTTCCAGTAGAGACGTTGTACCCCTTCACTTCACTTCTAGTGAAGGGGTACAACGCCATTTCTCTTTTCAATCTTTCACTCTGAGCTGTTAGCATGCCAGGATGAATTCTGGCATATGGTACTAGTATCGTAGCGTCCTCTATGTGAACGTGATAACTCTTAGAGCCAACAGCAGCGCTACCACTAGGATTTGTGTACATTAAACTGAATAGATCAGGAGCCGGGTATAACTTAATATTTATTGGTAGACCATTCAACAACAATCTTTTCTGCTGACAAACGTCAACGTACAATTTAGTTTTAAAAACAGCTACGTTTCCGTCTTTAGTCCTATGATGTCTAGAAGACAACCCAGCATTAACAGAACCCTTTTTAGCCACGTGACCGTCCATACCCCCAGCAGTGTCTTTATAGAAACCTGCTAAAGACAACCACGTGTCTTGATCGTTTTTCCCAGTCCCTAACAGAATATCAAACAATGCTTTATACGGATAATTACTCCCCACCGTCGATGTTATGACTTGTTGTTGAATAGAAAGGTCTACTTGTCTAAAAATAGACGCTGCAGGCATGTTGATGAAAGACACATCATTTTTAGTTGCTGCTTTTGCATCTGAATAGATTAGCAAAGACAAAGACAAAGAAATTTCGTTCAGTATGATGTAATCAGACGAATTGTTAGGTATATTAAATTCCAAGGTAGATCCTGTAGAAACCTGTCCAATAGGTCTGTAATCTTTGACGTAAACATCTTGAATCGCTGTTTCTACTGGAGGAACGTTAAACAGAGACAAACGCTGGTCATAGCCCTCTACAGCTTTATCTAAAATGTAACTCATCTCCTCTTGCGACCTTTACCGGTTTTCTTTGTTCTTTTTTTCGTGGGAGCTTTTTTTCTCTTAGTAGGGGTCTTCCTCCTTCTCTTTCTGACGCAAGAATGAGTAGTTTTAGTAGGTGATAGAGTATTTAGCTGTCTTTTCAAAGTCGATTTAGCTCGCTCTATCACCCCTTGTTCTGGTGTGACTAATTGCATGCCTGGGCCTTTACCCTTTTGTAAAAAATAAAATTTTTTAGTCATTTTCTCGTCTGGGAGTTGCTTCCAGACGTCCATGTCCGGTACATATGGGATGAAACTCATCTTCACTCTTTAGATACTCAGTGACTACTGATGCGATCAGCGAGCGTATCATTGCTTTATTCTCTTAAAATGTAGCACCATGTAACAATCCGAAATGTTAGAGTTAGGCGTCGCGCCGTCTTTAGTGCGTATGAAAATTCTTATCCTATGTAGTCTATTCCTAGTGATTGGGAAGTATAATACTTGATTGAATTGATTTTTTTCAGTCAAGATTTTCAAAATTGGTTTCATATGACCTGACACGATACTGTTTTGTATGATGTCAGAATACACGTATAAGGTCTTAGGAGTCGGATCTAGATCACACTCTACCATTCCACATACCCACGTGCCATCTAATTCTATTTCTTTGGGGAGTTCACTGGTGAACTCATACACTGTGTTTTTCACGTGTGTGAGTACAGAATCCCGAGGACTAATAGTGACATACATCATTGACGACTAAATAATCATTTCTTGAATTTTCTTTTCTTTTTATACTTTTTAGCCATGTCTTTGTCTGACACCCATGAGTTGTATTTGTCAGGCCAGCCATACCATTTCACAATGTGTCCTTTTTCTTTGCCTCGTTGTTCAGGGTCTAAGACTTCTTCAATGCTGTAAGACACATCACTCCCTATAAATACCTTTTCTAACTCGTCTTGGTAGAAAGTCCCTAAAACAGGTTCGTTGTCCCAAGACTTGATTCTATACATGGGAATATCTTGTTGAGTATGTCTTTCAGTCACTGTAAATATTTCATACGTCCATTTCTCGTCGTATGCCCGTTCGAAAGGAGCCCTGTATCTAGCTAGTCTGACACGATCACCTATTTCTAATTTAAAAACAGATTTTTCTCTAGGAGGTTTATTACTTATTCTTATATTAGGGAATTTAGGATCATATTGATTTTTCCATAAAGTAACACTGTTAGCTTCTCTAGCTTCAGTAGGAGTCATTTGAATGCTTCTATGTCTAGAATTGTTATAAGCCGACGTCACGTCTTCCAAAATATCCACCCATCGCTGATCTTTATATTTGTTCATGAAACGCGTTATTCTTGTTTTCAAAGTTTTTATTAGTCTTTCAGCGTAGTTTGCTTTTAATTCATGAGTAGTTGAGAAGTGATGCACGTCGATTTCTCTTAGATAATCTCTGACAGGTTTATTTAAAAACTCAGATCCATTATCTGTCCTTAGTTTAACTGGTTTCTGATCTGTGAATATCCCTCTCAAAGCTTCTACAGTTTCTCTACCGTTTAAATTTTTCAAAGGCGCAGTCCAAGCATATCTAGTGTAAATATCTATAACTACAAGCACATGCTTGATACCATCGTTGTCAGATGCATAAGCTTTCATGTTCATAGTGTCGGCGTCGAATTGTTGATATTTTGCCGACACTATGACTCTGGGTCTCTTAAAATCTCTGTCAGGGTTTTTGTGTAAAGTGTAAACTTCTTGTTTAAGCAGCCAGTCTTTTACACTCTGTCTCGTGTACCCCCTATCTTGCACTGCTTTGTACAGATCATTCACACTTCCAAACGAGGCAGGATTAGATGGATCGAAATATATCGCTGATAAATGATTGTTCAAAGCCCGCGCCATTGTTTCAACCAATTGAAATCATCTAGTGGAGTCTTCTTACTTTTAACCTTGCTTGAATGTAGTGTAGAAAGTCTTTTATCTTTGCTTAAATCTAATACGAGTCGTCCTACCGGTACTCCAGGTGGTGGTGGTACTGCATCGATTGCCTTACCGGTAGACTGTTGTGATAGTGCGCTAGTCCCCTTACCAACAAGCTGTTTCCCGTTAGGGTTTTTAACGAGACTTGATGGGATATTTTTCAAGCTCCCGTAGAATTCAGACAGGCCACAAGGTTCGAAGTTCTTGTAATTGAATAATGCATGTTTCAACAAATCTGTAATGTGTGAGCCAGGTATTGGTTTGTGGTTTATGACGATCTCCCCCTGTTCGTTCCACGAGATGTTCTTTTCTACATAAGACAAAAGACTCTCAGCCTGTCTTTTTTGATTCTTTCCAAAAGGTTGTAAAATGAGTACTTTATCTAATTTTAAGGTAGGAGTGTCTGAGGTGAGAGTTTTCGATTCTGAATAACTATTATTTGAATGGAAATATTGGTCGTACGGTATCAACACCATTTTCTTCATATTAACTTCATGAGTGAATCTTTGACTGATCCTAGGACTGCTAACACTTGGTGACAGTGTGTTTTCAATAACTTGACTTTAGCAGCTATTGAAAGCCCCCTTTTAGTTAACTTTTCCAGTAACTTCCTGTACTTTCTTACGATCTTCTTTATTTTTACCGGTACTTTAGATTTCAAAAGATTAAATGCTACTTCACAAAGCGCCTTTGTTTGATCTGTCGTAGCCGTAGACAACAAACTCTTAGCTTGTTTGACACTAGTATTCAATAACAATCGTATGTAATCAGCAACAGCTCTTAACCGTTTGGATGCCATTATGTAACTAAAAACTAAAGAGTCTAGCACTATATTTTATTCAACTTTATTTATGCTTCCAAAACCCCAAGTTGGCGCTGAGGTCGGAGAGGGATGAAAATTGAAACCAGATTTCAATGGCTCAGCCTGAGCCATAGGAACGTCTGGTAGGATTTTATCAGTGCAGTCTTCAGCTTGTGATATACGACGTTGATTTAATTCCATCTGAATGTTCCTGATTTTTTTAGCTTGATCATGTATCATTTCCAACATGTTATACATCATTTCCTCAGGGAATCGATACATAGTTGAACATTTATTTCTGATAAAAGAACAGCTAGGTGAATGTCTCAAATGTTCAAAGTCAGGTCTATCCGTCGCCTTCCATGTGTGTAATACGATTCCGCAGTGAAAACACTGGACCTGATCCCCTCCTCCCAAGAAAAATAATCCAGAATTAGACAATTCCGTAGGTTCTGTCATATGTTTCCAATAGTCAAACGTCTTCAGTCTAACGTCAAAACGACTAAACTTTGGATAGCGCATTTTTAGCTAAATATACTATATCAGTTTCGCCAGGAAAAATGTTAGTTCTTAATCTCAAGTCTTCAGTGCTGCTAGGTGAGAGGTCTATCAGCAAATAACCAAAGGGAGTCTTCATACAGTCCTTATAAGCCTCTTCCAAAGCTTTATCTAAACCAATTTGCCGACCTAATAACTTTATTTGATTCACGTCTCTAGCATTTCTCATTAAAACTAAATAATGAGTATTCAACATGATAGTTTTAGCCACCTTGCCTTGCTGATATAAATTCTGAACGATGAATACGATTGTGATATTCTTGTGATGGGAGCCTTGAGTAAATAGCTTTTCAGCCGCCTTAGATTGGACAATTTCACTCATTAGATCGTCTAAGACAATGAGTGTGTGCTGATCCGTGTTAAAGTCTGTAGGAATGTCTAATCCCTCCCTAAACTGTACTTCTAACATGTCATTGAAAGCTGGTTGCCAAGTACCGTAACAATAGACTACTCTGTCTATTTTATCTTTAAATAACCCAGGGTTAGCTAACATCCTCTTGATCCATGTCGTTTTCCCACAACCGGTAGTACCACTGACGACTATTGTAGTGGGTGTAGAAAAAACGTAGTCTGACACTGAATACATTTCGTTTAATAATGATTTTTATTCCACTGGCATATCATTTTATATCATACGTTCATGGAGACATTTACTACATAGATCTACTTCTAGATCTCGGTCGTATTTCACGTCTACCCTCTTATATTTACAATCATTACAACGATTACATGACGACTCATTGATTTCCCCCCACTTAACCTCCCTTATTTCCTCCCATATTTCCCCCATGACATTCTTACCTCTATAGTCGACTGTGAGTGCAGCTACGCGCTTCGACATTCCTATACCCCAATATCTATTTTTAGTGCAACATACTAGAGGTAGATTACGAGTTACTTTTAGTCTTTTTCTAACAGCATGATTTACTCTCATTTTTTCTATCAGTATTTCTTTCATGATTTCTTTTCTGTCTACTTCACACGACTGCTTGAGCTTAGACTGATCATTACTGACGCGTTGGAATTGATACTCGTATGCCTCAGCAGCGTTATTGAAAAAACAATCATAGATGTTTAATTGGCATGGGTAGTAATTATTCAGTTCGTCTTTATGATCACTAAATCCATGATATTCAGGCACGTTCCAAGGACACAGTATGACATCTAAAGGTTCAGTGCTAACTCCGTCCTCAGCTATTTTTCTCTTACAATAAAAATAGCTGAGGCCTGACCTGCTTTCTTCATATGTGTGCATTTCACCGTTTTTAAGTTTAAACCCTTTGTTCACGCCACTGCGAGCTTTTTCGTCACGTAACACTGACTCAAACGCGGGCATTACATCTTGGAAAGAGTTCTTGTTCATACCCTTGTGACTAAACTTATGTCGATCCTCGTCCTTCAAGATATACGTCTTACTGCAGAGACACACCATTTCATCGCCGCTAGCCTCCAACTGAAAAATATAAAGTATGAGTGATTAAACCAATGATACTGCTATCTGTGTGAAAATGTTAGAGATAGTCGAATATTTGAAACGACATTCATAGCAGTCTGTGAATGAGAGCAGTATTTCTCACCTTGAATAATCCGGGAGTCCTCTTATCGTGTTTAGCATGCACCTGGCAACATTGTCTAGGCAACCAATTCACTAGACTAGCTTTGTATTCATTAGAATCACATCTCTGACGAACCGCCCTGATATATTCCTTCTTCATCTCGGGTTTTATGACAGATTCCAAAGATTCACCACTTATTGCAAAGTATGCAGAATCTGAAACAGATCAACAAAAAAAAAAAATAAACCAATCTCTAAATTCTACATTGTATAGAAAACTTAGTATCATACGCGCATACGTACCTGTATCCATTTCCATGTATTCAAAGTCTTCACGTGCCACGTATTGATCCATAAAGTCGTAGTACCATTCAAGCATCCTCAGTTTAGCATATTGAAGTATGAAGTAGCCTAGATATATTGGAAGGTTCAAAGAAATCTTTTTTTTCGCGCGTTCTACTTCAAACAAATCATCCGCCAACACTGTCAGTTTTTTAAAAGACTTGTCATTCACTTGCATGCAAGCAGCTCTTTCCCCTTTCACGTATTTCACGTCTTGATGACGCTCTTTGTCCATGATCAAAGAACCATAAGCCGAATTTCCTATCAGTTTCATGGTATCAGCAATGATGGATTTCGAGTCATCTGAATCTCCATGTCGGCGAGCAGTGCTGACTTCGTTTTGAAACTCTTGGAAACAAGATTTAGGTGTAAATTCAACCACTTGGTATATCCTAGTCACTTTCATTCCATGAGACAAATACCATTTCAGCAAAGGAGTAGCAATCATGATTTTTTTAGCAGCCATTGCGCCGACCAGCAATCTCCTAGGTTTCTAGAAATAAATTAAATTTAAAAAAATAAATTTAGTTTCCAACTAAATTTATTTAGTTTCCAAGCAGTGTTTACTCTTCAAAAAAAAACATGTTAAGCGTGTGATTACTCACTTGTGATAGACCCTGCTTCAACACGTGACGTTGCATGTGTGATCCTATTTTTTCGAACGGAATTTCAGTGTTACAAAAGAGTGGAGACATTTCTGCAAAGTATTCGTGTGGAGGGAGATGCCGTTCTTTACCATGTTCCCAAGCTGGTGGTACCTGCAACATTAACCATTAAAATCTTAGTTAGCTTCAAACTATTGATTGATTGAGTTTTAAGAATGACCATTAGAGAATTAACACGCTACTCACTGAAATGTCGACTTCAACCATTCCAAACAATTGATCCCCGACCACCGCCTCCATTATGCAATCTTCAGACACTGAACCTTTGTGTTTCATACTAAACGGTGGCATTATAGTCGAATGCGGAGCTTTGTATTGTTGACGGTATTCACACTCCCATATTGTTTGTATGTTAAAGCGTTTTCTTCTGATGTATTCTTGTCTAGTCTTAGTCCTGTTGAAACGTTTAGTCCTCAATAGTTCATCCATTTTGCCTATTTTACATTTATCACAACCGTGATAGTAACAACCGTAGAACTCATAGACCGTATTAGATTGAGGACAAAATCCATCTACTAGATAAGGTCCTATTCTCTTCTCGTGACCCGCGTTTAATTTATGGATGATATCTACACCCCTTTCTGCCGATATCTGGTCCATCCATTGATACATGCATACATGTCGAGGTTGAGTCTCAGGCACAAATTTGTTCGCCTCCATTCTCCTTACAAAAACTCCAGTAGGCATGGGTAGACCTATAGAGTGTAGGTATAAAGCTACTGCGTCATAACCAACTATTTTCTTACACATTTTACCCCCTCTGATTTTAGTGTAGTCTCTTTGGTGATGTCTATGAAAAATAATAGACGGTCCACCTACTATGTTCTTTTGAATAGTCTTGTACAAGTCTTCGTCTTCAGGTGAAAATATTTGAAAATAGACTTGATCTTTTTTACATTTCTCAAACAACATGACTCTAGCTATACCCGGTACCGAAATAGCTATTTTGAAAACGTCTAAATTCTTTTCGAAATAAAACTGTTGCAGTCTTTCTACAGCCACGACAAATGGAGCGACGTCTTTATTGTTATACCAGACTAAAAAGTCTTTGAACGTCTCCATACCTTCACTCACCCATACCTGTCTTAACATATCATAGTCAGCATCACTTATGTTACAATCTTTCAAGCTAGAATAGAAATCCTCTTTAGAAGGTAATTCTCTCTCCTGTAACCTATCCATAGAGTCGAAATAATCATATGGAAAGAACCCTTTCTTTTCCTCCACTCCGTATGCTTTTAAAAAAGACGCATAAGAAGAACCAGGTGATATGTAATCTGAAATGTCTAACAGCTTGTATTTATCGTTACAAACACAACTGTATGCATTGTTCTTTTTGATAACATAATCACCCCTACCTTTGTCACCGAATCCCATGTGTGACATCAACTTGAGTTTTATCAAGTTGATGTCATACTTAGCCGAGTTAAAACCAAGTACCGGTAATTGATTCATATAGGTATGGAGGTTTTTCTTTAAATTCTTTAATTTATTGTACATTATTCTTTTCGATTGATTTCTAACTTTCTCCCTCTCCCCTCCCCCCTTCTCCTCTCCCCCCTCCTCATCCTCCTCCTCTTCCTCCTCCTCCTCCTCCTCCTCCTCCTCCTCCTCCTCCTCCTCCTCATCATCATCATCATCATCATCATCATCATCATCATCATCATCATCATCATCATCATCCTCCTCCAAGTCAATGACAGCGTCTTTCGGTTGATATTTCTCTATTTTTCTTTTCAGTCTTTTCATGACTGTTTTCCATTCTTTTTTAGCTGACTCCTGAACGACTTCTTGTATTTTGTCTAAATGATCAAACATTTTACCTAGTAAATTATCTAAGTCTGATTCAATGAAACAAACGGGTTCCGTATATTGGGCTACATTGCTACAGATAGAAACTGATACCGGTACATGTCTTTGTGACCATTTCACTTTAGGAGTTTGAATGTCCGACAGTTTCACTAACATTGCTTCAAAGTCATATACACAATACCATGGAAAGTTACGCCTACAATTACCTAATCGTATACCGTATTCCTCCAAGCAATCAAATATAGTTTGATTAGGGCTAAAAAACCCTCCAGGGAACTTCAGTATTGATTTATTGACGCATGTTCTAATATGACGTTTGTAATCGCCACTAGCAACGAAGTTCATACTACAATTTGGACACGTGAACTTTCTAGCATATATGGAAAAGTTCTTGATATAAGACAAGTGGTCCTGATATAAGTTCAAATACATGATAGATTTAAACTTGGTATATGGTTTATAACGTAGTACTGCTGACTTATCTGGGAAGTATTCATATACGTATATAGAGACTTCAAAACATTTTTCGAAGTCTGCGATTTCCTCCCATCTCAAACCTTGGAATTTTTTAGAGTTGAGAGGAATAGCTCCCTTCAAGTATTGCCGCCATTTACGGTAGTAGACATTGATTGTCTTTAGACTCATATCACTTTGCTGAAAATGCATTGCCAAACATCTAAATGCACACAACTTGTCTTTGTAGACAACGTCATACCTACCCGGTGGATGCTCTAAACCCTCTATACATTGCTGTTTTTTAATGTAATCAGGTAGCTGACCCCCTCCTAATCTAAAGCCTGTTTTACTCACGTAAAACACAATGTTAGCTACAGCGACTAACCTATATTTAGTGTTTGGACGTACGTGTATCCTATAATACGCTTCTAAGTCGAAATCCCTCAACCTAGCAGACATGTCATTTCTGTCGTTGATGTTATTTACTGCCAATGCTCCTTGCCTAAAGAAATGTGAGTTATGAAAGGCTACGAAATACCTGTATGCCCCAGTTTCTGTATGCTGCAGAATCAAACCCAGAGCTCCATTCAATTTATAAGTAACGTCTTGAAGAGCGTGTACTTCTTCGAATCTCCTAGCTATTTCTCTCGTCCCCCCTTCTAGATCGTTTGTAGGAAAATTGTATGTAGGTGCTATAGTTTCTAAATTAGTGTGTGGAGCTCTTATGTGACGCCTGTTGCTTTGATACACTGTCCTCAATCTTTGGTCTACCCTACCGTTGTTTTGTATCCATGGAGGATTGACCCAAGGATTGTTCTGAAGACCCTCAGCCCCTCCATGTAGCAACCCTTGGTGTGTGTATAATTCTTTGCGATCTGCAAAGCGTGCTTTGCATTTTCTGCATTGGTATGTACGTGTATTAAACATCTTTTTGTTTGAAGATAATCTTCCCGCCTGTATCAATTCCCTCCTCTTAGCTTTTACCACTTCGTCTTCTTCCACTCCCTGAGTAGATATGTACTGATCCAGCTGTTCCACGCTCGTCATTGCTTGTATTATATCCGACCAATCGCCTTCTGTGTGTCCTGCATGGTTCAATGGTTTTGCAAGCATTCCTGTCTCCATCTCTACTAACCGTGATAGCACATGCACATTGCTTGTTTCTCCCTGATCCAAAGCCCATATCATAAGAGTCTCTCTGTCGTTAAATGAATTGATGAAGTCTACTTTAGAGGCAATACCAGACGTAGATGTAGATGGAGTTTGTGTTTGACAAGAGAATAATTTGTTCTGCTCCATTAATTCCTTTTTCCTGTGATCGAAAAACTGATCCTTTACATAAGAATTAGAAGTCATTAAGCGTTCCATATCTTGAACTGTCTCTGTACTTTGTAATTTACTCCTCCATTGTTCAGGGGAAAACCCGTTAATCAGATTGGGGTCCTGAATCTGACCCTTTTGAAACTCGATTAACCTTTGTATGAAAAATGGATTTTCTAGCTGACCTTCTCTTCTAGCCCAATCCACCATTGCATTCTTGTCAAAACAAGACTTAATATGTGCTTCATGTCGTAGTTCCACACGTCTTTGTTTGACTAATTGATCCTCCTGTAAGCCATTAACAATGACCAAGTCGTCTAAGTCATTCAAATTATTGATACATTTCAATATTTGTTCCCAATCTTCCTCCGAAAATGACTGCTCCATTGCAATTCCTCTATCACAGTGAAACTAACCCTACGTTAATTCCCATACATTAAACCCTAGTCATAAATCAACTGTATATTTAATCAAATTTCCCACTTTCACACCCCCTACCTTTATTAACAACGTGACAGTGACCTGCCCGACCTCTCCACACAAAGCATGATTGTAATAAAGTCTGGGAAAGGTCAAAGACGTGACCTTTGCTAGACAAAAGAGAGGAGCAGTTTGGCTCCAACGTTAAAGTATCCGTGTTCACTGGACCGGTACACTATCCTCCGTACAGGCATTCAGTGGAGACATTACTACTGCTATGGGAGATGGGGGGAGGTAAAGGCATTTAGCCCTTTAAGGGTGGCATAGTGCTTTATTGTGCTGTCGTCATGGTACATGAATACAACCCAGGTGAGTGACTCATCAGTGCTGGATTCAAGCAGCATACCGACTCTGCATGGTTGACACACCACTGAAGAGTAGCCAGGAGGCATGAATGCAGTCCTGGCGAGTTATCTATCATAGCTGCATTCAAACATCAAATTGAGGCAGGAGTAGGGAATTAAAGCACCATGCAGCCCTTAAAGGGTTAAGGATGGCCACCCTCACGTGGGAAATAACCCCCTCAGTGATGTCCATATAGGGGTATAGCGTGCCGACTGCAGCCCCATCTTAGCTTCATATCAGCGGCATAAACAGGAACTAAAAAGACCACTGGTATCTCTCCACTGGCTCCTCAAGAGTGAGAAGTCATATGTGTGTAGAGATTCTGCAGGAACCAGCGAAAGCTCAAAGAGGGGGGGGGCAAGATGGCGGCCCCCTATGCATAAGCGGCTACACCGCTATATGCGGCTCGCTGCGGGCATTGATATTCATAGTCCCCTGAAGCTGGTACCCCGCGGTACCAGGCTCCGCTTATCGACCAGCGCACAGGGTACCAGCGCTATCTCATGGCAACCAGCTCCTAATTGAATGTCCTTAAGCGACGTGTTATTATCCAGACAATCTAAACTGGCCATCCTGAATTAACCACCCTACCCTGGCCATTACCCCTCCACCACCTAACACACTTAGCCCACCCCTGCCTCTGAACCACCCCCAGGACCCTCCCCACCGCAATATATTTAATTAGATATAACCAATCTTATACCTCCAAGGCATCGGGGAGGGGTATATATGGGGGTGTAGAGGTGGTTTATTCTCAAAAGGACAGTTTCTCCCTCTAACAAATATGATGGTCAAGTGGTTGGAGGGAGGATGTGGGAGCAGATATAGGATGGATGTGGGGAAGGGGTGGGCATGGGATGCCTTAGGTGTAAGGTAGTGGAGGGGAGGAGTGGCTTTGGTGAACTTTCCCAGGAGAGGAGGTTTATGTGCTAATAGATAAGCCACGGACGTCATGGTTTATTGAGTTGGTTTCTTTTGTAATTTGTTGCTGTTTATTTTCTCTTGTTATTCCTTGATATATGATTTGATATTCTGCAAATAAATAGTTATGTATATATCATCTAATAATATGCTGCATTCTTAATATTGAGTTTGAACCTGCCAGTATCTTATTTATATTTGTCCCATTTGGTCATAGATAACTCATTTTTGATTCATGGCAAGTAGGAATACCATCGCTCAACCCAAGTGTACACAGAACCTTAAACCAACGTTTATACATATATATATATACTGTCGATCAGCCTCCATTCAAATTGGTTCACCATTGAACTGATTTTTGTACCTATCTAGTCGATGCCATTTACATAGAAATGTTATATAATGTGATATGAGGTCCGTCATCTAGGGGTCTACTAGTTCCCAGAGGTCGTCCCCATAGCAAGCCTAGTCACTTTTGGTCAGGATTTAAAGAGTTAAATTTCCTACTCCCTGCTGCCCTCTCCCCAATCCGCCTTCCCGCCAACCCCACCCCTCCCATGTTCCTATTCTGCCGCACCTGCTAATGTTAACACCCCCCCCCCCCACCCCCTTACATGTCTGAGAGTGGTGAGTAGCTCCTTCACTACTACAACTACTACAGAGAGCAGCTCAGCAGGGGCCACACTTGTACATGTAGCGGCACAGCCTCATCAAATAAAGATAGCACGAGGGGGGTTGGTACTATAAATGCAGGTCCCTGCGTCCCCAGAGTCTCCTGACGTCATGACGTGACGCTTATAGGTGACGTAGGAATCATCAGTTGTCTTAAGAGAAACTCTGATGTATACATATAGACCTTCTTATCTCAGCGGATGTATATATACATGGGTGTCTTAAACAAATGTTCTGTGTATGTATATAGTATGGCATGGAGCCATCAAGGCCATTGTTGGCAGCTCAATGAGACTGTCTGGGACACTATAGTATGACTGGGGGATTGCAGATAAAACTCCCTCTATGTTAAAGCTGGGCCGTCCGGGAATAAGTTCAGCATTTTCTATGCATGGACTTAAATAACAGTTCCACCAGAGGGCAGCAGTGTTTGGACAGGGGACCATGAGCATTGTCCAGCTACAACATATATATCCTATCTTGTGTCTGTAAGAGCTGAGCTCCCAGACCTTAAGAGCCCTCTTGTGAATGAAAACTGAACTATATCCAAAAGTGCTTTTGGCGTCACTTCAACCATGACGGTCAAGCTTTAACGTCCATGCCACGCCCCATACAGTGTAACAACATTCCATGGCTAATGATGATGTCACTCAAGTGACATTGAAAGCAAACTTAATGTTGCCCTTCTTTGTCTACTTCTTCAGAGAATAGTGGAATGCAATAACCTACACAAAATCCTACTATAAAGTCGGTTACATTTGTATTGTTCTTTACTAGGTGGACCCTGTGTTATTACACTCGAGTGAAGAACGCCGTATGTAATCACTGCCATGGGACCTTGTCTACAATCAAAGAAGAGTTTAAACTCACTGAATCTACTGTCATGCAATACACCTAGCCAACAAGGGTTAATGCACGCTGGGAGCACTCATTAGGTAACAGTACCAGTGGACTGTTCATTAACACTGCCTAGTGCTGGTATAACCATATGGGGACCAATCCCTGTCTGGGTTAGATTAAAAATCATAATTGAAGTCCCAGCTAGGAAAGCTATAACATAGTTGTTGGCCAAACACTTCATTTCATGAGCACGTGACGTCCACGGGGGACATGGGGACATGATGGATGACCACAGTACAGTGATTGTGTGTGTGTTCAATGTTAAAGCCGCGCATGCGCACCAGCCACAAGGCCCTCTGGCCAGACAGCCATTACGCCTCGCAGAAACAGATGCTCGACCTGCGTCTCATCAGGATCGTTCTATAGAGAGACTACACCAACGAGTTTTAACCACTTGACCCTGAGTAGATCGAGACAGAAGAACTTTTGTTGGAGATTTGAACCGCTTCTGAAGAGAGGGATTTCAGCGTCGACCTCCAGATCAGAATGTATTAGGATGGTGCCTATACATGTAGCTGGGCGTGGGGAAAGGGGGGTGGGGGGGGGTGAGGGGGGCTATAGACCGATGCAGCAAGAATGGGTGACTTTTTCATAATAAAGTTGTGTTTACTTTGGTTTTAGCAGAATCCAGTATTGTCTTTAATAAATATGTTTGCAAACATTTGATATCTGAGCATTCCCAGGACAATTGTCTTTCTAATAGTATATATTAGAATGCAGGCTTTTGAGGTTATATTCATGCATTTGACTGTCACACTTCAGAAATGTTCATAAACTTTTTTGAAAAGTCACCCTTTCTTGCAGCATTGGTCTATAGAGCGGGGCGTCCTTGATCTAGATGGTCGTCCCGGGCCTGAAAAAGCTCACGCCTCTAGTTCGTCAGCTATCGTGATTGGGTTGTTTATCCTTAGTCCCTTGTTTACTTTTAATCTTGATATATATTCGTTTACTTTAGATGTCAGTTTTTCTCAATCCGTGTTTAGCTCTCTGTTTCTTTCAGACCGTTTTGGTGCACTTAAATTGTTTATGCTAGTTGTCATTTTCACCAGAATATTGAGCCCAAATGTTGTGTCATATAGGGAGCCAGAAAATCACTAACTAGGTTAGGTACTATCGACTGATTTATTTGGCAGTACTGACTAAGTTCGGGAGCCTAACGATTATCAGTGTATCCTACAGGTTTGATACAGTCCCAAAAGGGTCGGCATGAAGTATGAGTGCAGCCCTGGTGAGTAGATTTGTTAGGGTTGCATTCAGGCATCATGACAACCAAAGGTATGGTAGGCCTACATAAAGGCGCTATATGGAGCCTTTAAATGGTGAACTCCAGTAGCATAATCTAGTCATCCGTCCAACTAATTACACATGCACGCACGTGGTCCTTCACACCATTGTCTCCTCTTGGTTCTTCAGACAATTCGATCCCTTAAAGCCAGCATAATCCCCGCAGACAATGTTTTTTTGGCCCCTGTACAACGGTGTGTACACCGTATTATTAATAGCTTTTGCGGTCGTTGAACTCTACGCGGTGGTTACATGATACATTGCAAAGTGTCTAGATAAAGAGAGTATTTTTACATGTCTGTGTTTTTGCACCTTTTTTTATTTTACAATCTGAGCATTCCTACTTCAGGAGGCCCGGAGAATCACTCACACGTGCTGAGTTCATGCATGCAGACCTATATATGGGGTTGATTCTCGTCACGATTGTCTGCATGATGCACCAATGCATATATATGTTTGCATTTCATATCTGCTGCATTAGTGCATCATGCCGACTCTTTGCTGTATCACCAAATGGACATATGCTCCCTGAGGCATCATCCAGTCCTAACTAGTTGAGATCTATATAACTTTCTGGGGAGGCTGTCTGGCAGCTAGAATGTCATGAACACTTAGTTTTTGTCTTTAACACTGCCACACATGATTTACATACCCATACTGGGGCCCCGCGGTCCCAGCTCCCCCCTGCGGCACAACCTGACACATTCTGACCATATTAATAGACCATGCAATGCTTCAAACCCCCGCCGCAGGACCCCACACCGCTTTGAGGACGAGCCATAATGATAACAAATAGGCTGAGGCCGCATGCCTCCAGGCGCGCCTCTATGGCCCCTCATTGCCACAGCTTCCATGCATCCCTAACCCTGTAAGGGCAGGACACTTCTCCAATATCCTCGGTCACCATGCTGCGTGGGTATAGCAATGGAGAGAACCTCACCAGTGTTACAGGTATGCACCATGCCTACCCTTTTGGGAGTGTATTAGCCCCGTGGGATCGGCATGATGCTTGTTATTATACTCTCTATGGCTGCATTCGTGCATCACACCGACAAGGGGGCATATCGCACTGAAGCACTAAGCGGCCTTTAAAGGGTTAAGGACCTTTATGGAGAACCTTCACTGTCTGGTGGATGGAATGTCCGCCGATGTGTTCCCTACCCCTGCAGCATAGGGGAGAGGTATAGGGGGAGGGGTGGGAGGAGGGCGAGCAGCATAGGGGAGGGGTAGGAGAGGGGGAGGGGTGGGAGGAGGGCGGGGGGAGGGGGCAGTGTGTAAAGGCTAATAATACAAAGGAAACATGTCCTCAAGCCCTTCCCTCAAGGATATCTACACTCTCCAAACAGATACTTGACGTCCAGAGGAAACTGACAAGACCTATGCTGGGAGAAGGCCTCGTGATGCTAATAGGCTACTGGAGGTAGCTCTCCCCCACATCCCTGGTACTAGTTATGATACACAGACGGCCATATTGCTGGCAGGGCACACAGGACCCGGCCAGTCACAAGAGGCTGATGAGAAGAGCAAGTTATGGACGGGGCGGCCAGCTCTCCGCTCAGTTTACTTTTGAATTAGGCTTGGTTTGGCCGTTAGCCTGAAGGGGAGGGGGTGGGGGGTCTGTGCCTCTGGTGGCTTCCTTATTTCAAGCAATTAACCCTTTAAGGACGGCATGTTCGCAGCCAAAAAAAAAAGTTCTCATTTCTAGAAAATAAGATAAATAAACTCGCCTGGCGGACAAATGACTAGTTTTAAGAAATTCCTATATATATATCCTCGTAGTCTCAATCATCGCTCATCGACCAATAAGACCAATGGTTCTCAAAAGTGTACTATATAGAGGTATCAGGCGCTGGAACAAGCTGAAGCCAGAATATACACTAATATAGAGACCCTTTGGAAATCTAAACTGGCAATAAAAAAAGGATTATCCACGCTGTTATATGAATGTAATATTATAAAGTACCATGACTGTTATGCTGCAGTACTTTCATCTCAAATCATTATTCCTTGAAATAATACTAGTGAATATTTCTTAAATCTTTCTCAGTAAATGTACAACGCAATGGACGACATAGCTTTATCATACCTTATAAGACCGTCAAAAATCTTTTGTACATATAGGCAGGGGTGCTGACAGCAGAACTATTAATATGATCCAATAAATGTGCGTCAACAAAAAAAAAAAGAAAAAAAGGTGGGATAATTATTGTATTGTATCATCATATCTGTCAACTTCTGAGCGTATAACCCCTGTTTCGAGAGCCGCAAGTTATGTGTGGGATTTGTTGTCAATGCACTATGTAATATTTCAAACTCATTACTGTCAAGTTTTAAAAGACAACTACCGGCCGGCAATCTATAGCTGCCATAGGGAGTCAGGTACACCAGATAATGAAGTTAACTTTTTGTTTGTTAAAACAAAAACTGCACCAATAGTCCAGTGGTAGAGCAGAGGCACTTCTCACCTGTTTGTGGTTTAATGAGTAAGCCGAGACCCCGACCTGATTGTTAGAAGAGTACAAATTGTGTCTGAGGTGGTAGTTCAGTTTCCCTTTTACACCCCCTCGTCAGCACCTCATAATGGGCATGTAGTCTGTCACTTCTTGCTGTCCTTGGTTGATAGGTAAGGTGTCGGAATTGGCAGCTGCACAGGTAACCAGAGTAGGAAGACAGTGTTATCCCTTTAAGAGCCGCAGAGTGCATCATTGTCGCCATGGTGCATAAATATACTAGCAAGTGACTTGCCATTGCTGCATGCAATCAACATAATGACCCTTATATATTTTATAGGGTTAGTGCATTCTCAATAGATCGGCATGATGCATGGATGTAGTCCTGGCGAGTAAATTCGAAAGAGCTGCATTCATGCACCATGGTCACAAGGGCAGAGCATATTAAAGCACTATGCCGCCCTTAAAGGGTTCAGGTGTTAGGAGGTGTTCAGGTGTCTGTCACCACCTGGGGACGAATAGCTAGCGATGGCAGTCTAGAGGCCTGCAAATGCTCTCAGATACCCAGCCCAATGCCATAGCATGGGCTGGGAGCAGGCTTGCATTTTACTTTTGCGTCAATTTGGTGGCAAATAGTGTGTATTGGAAAGGTCGGGGGTAATGAAAGTAGATGGGGGCTACTGTGCCATTAACACATATATTTGAAAGAAGTAATTAAAATGTGTATTGGGATAGGGTGCACCCTCAGAAAAGTGAGAGTCATTGTCGCTAAAACTACCCTCACGTGAGATTCAGGCAGTGCCTGACCCTCAGGTGAGGCTCATTTTAGCGACGATGACTCTGACTTTTCTGTGTGTGTGGCAGCCTGCTCCCAGGCTATCTAACTGGTAGGATAGACGCTGGCCGAGGCTGGTAAACTGCTGGAATGCACAAAGATGCACAAAGTCCATCAACCTCCTTCCTGATGCCCCCCCCCCCCCGATGTTAGACGATTACATGGAAATGCCCACCTCATGACGCCATGTACAGTGCTTCTAGTTTTACGATTAGGAGTCTTTACTGCAGGATGGGACCTTTTTTAGCAGTACTTATTTTAATGGGTAGACCTGGATGAAAGCCCCCCCCCCCTTGTATATGAGACATGCACCTCCCGAGCACACAGCACTGTGATGTTAACACCCACAGACACGGGAATCACTGCACTCAGCGAACCAACACATTCAATACCTGCACATGCGCATCATCTGCCTGCGCAGTGCGCATGCGTCCTGGATGTAGATTAATGCTGACTCATGGTGTCATGACAAGTTAAGGTTTCTGTGTTAATGAGGCCTAGAACTGGGTTTGTGAAATATGCTTTTCCGTTGGCACACATGTATGCATATGAGGTAGTACCTGTGCTTCATTGACAATTTTTAAGTGACGGGTGTGGCTTCGGAATCGAGATTAGAATAGGCCTACTTGTCAGAGTCTATACTAATTTTGATTTTGTTGCGCAATATCCGCTATAATATTATTATTGATAGTATCCCGAACAAGCGTATGTCGATGGCTTATCAATTTTTTTGCTGTTAACATTAATCATCTTTGATAGTTTGAGCATTGGAGGTTCAACAATAATTTAGAATTGAACTCACAACTAACATTAACACACTAATAGTCTCTGGTAATAAGAAATTCATAGGTATCGCAGATACCTCGGGTTATACGCGAACAAAACGTCCAGTGCGGGTTATGTAATATTTCCAAAGTCTAGGTGCGGGTAATATGAGGGTTTTTGTAAGTATAGTACAGTACTAAAACGGTGATTTTCAGACCCCAGGTGCGGGTTATAAGTTTCTCCAAAAGTCGGGGTGTGGGTTATACGCGAGGTGCAGGCTATAGACGGGAATTTACGGTATTGTAGGTATGGATGATTTATTTGATAGCTATAAATTTGAAAGAATTCAATGGTATAATGGTTCTAGGCAAACAAACTTTAATTGTATTCCATACCTTGTAATGGTTTTGGCAATAGATTAATCTGTCACGATATCCTCATTGCAATGTTTGTAGCAAAAATCTAATTGTGAATATCGTTTCGTGAAAGCCGACCCTACCTTGCCCCAACCTGTGAAATCCAACTCATCTTGTGTCTAATTCCTAATAACAACATCACATTGCAAACAGACAAAAACACAGAAAAGAATAAAACCACCCTTTCCTCCCCAATAAATGTTGTAAATCGGTGCGCTCGCTAATCCACTCCGCGGTATCTTTATTTTCTAAACCATAAATTAAAGATCCACCGAGCGTTCCCTGGGTAGTTTTACTCGACATAACTGTCACATTATCTCGCAGTTCCCCTCTCAGTACTCTCTCCAAATGGGGATAATTTCCTTTCAGGCTGGCAGAGTAGAGGGGTAAAATGCCACCATGCATCATCTTGGTATTGGTAAATGCTGTGTCAGCCGATTAGATTAGTAATTAAGAGGCCTTGTGTGCGAGATGCCGCCCTCTGCCTTAAGGCCGTCTTCCACTGGCCGATGGAATTTCTTTAAATGTTCAATATCTTGTGCAGATAAGACAATCAGAAAAGTAATGGATTAAACCTGCGTTGCGTTCCTATTAATACATAAATGTATATTATCTACCCAAATGAAATAACTTTTAAAAAAACGGACAACTATTGGCTAGTCGATGACCGGCGTTAAGGGGTTATTCCACTGCAAACAAATGAAAATCCCATTTAATCAAAATTCAATTCAACCTTTTTTATCATCCATCCATATTCTAACAGCTAGGTGGATACAGTAGACTATTGGGGTCAGTTCAGACCACTGCGGTGGATTCTTATCTTAAGTTCCCTCCCTACCTCTGGGACTTTTCAGCTGCTTTTGACTAGACTGTCTTTGCAATAACCACTTTAAGAATAGGTTTTGAGGAGCAGGTGGCAATGTCGAACTCAATAGAGCTGAATTGCTTTAGTGCGACGCTAATAACTCTATAAAATTCCATTTGGTATTAACCATGCAAGTTGCTGTTAGTGTTATCAATAGTGAATTTAATCGGATTGAGATAAAGCACCGTGGGTAACAATGTGTAGGTGTTACAGCATGGACATGGGTGCATACATACCCCTCTAAAACAGATCCAGATTAATAGGAAATATTCTGATTTGAAACTGGTCAATTATACATGATATTGTACACCAATTTTGAATGTAATGAATGGATACACTTAATAATAATGATATATTGAATGTCATTAATATTCAGGCCTTGTAAACCCGCATCCACCGCATATGAATCCCAGAGTACCCTTTATCCACCCCGACTGTTAGAGCAGGGGAACTAAATAGATTGCATTCAAAGTATGATCCTTTAGTTAAGTCTTAAAATGGATATACATCATTTTGTACTCTAAGCTAATCCATTATCGTCAAGTTTATGACAAGTATGCCATGCTGTCGGGACTATCCCCAATCTAGCACACTGGTAATCTTAGTGCTCCGGGCCTTAGTCTGTAGTGGCCATCCCAGGTTATGGTCATAGGGATATTGGTCAGAATGACTAACTGATTTATAGAAATGACTAAGTTCTGGAGTTCAAAGATTATCTGTGGAGGGCTGTTGCAAGACAAGTGCTTGTTCAAGATCCTTTTAGTACTTTGAAAGAAATTCTACCCTGTACCCCCAATGCTTATTCAAGGTTAGCGATCTCTTGATAGCCGCTACTGTAGCACGAGGGTGAGATGGCTGTCATCTTAGATATTTATAATTACATATGTTTGTATAATTTTATAATTACATATGTCTGTATGACTACTTTACTGATAGTTTGTGTACTTATTTGCAGGTGAGTGAGACGTCCGTGTATACTGAACCACCAAGACACAGTCAGTGAGTACAGGCCAAACCTGGGTGGTGAGAGGACTCTGGTCGTGAAATAAGGACCATCTCCCGTACCTTACTCAAATGATGTAATCCTAACAATCGCCTATTCATCCTGTATATTACATAGAATTGAATTTAGAAACCAAATTGTGGATCCATTGAAACCATTCCGCCAACAACATTTTATATTGATGATGACGACATTGTATCAGACCTGTCTGATGTGCTCCAACGACTGCCAACCTTGTATTTTAGCCACACTAAATTGCACACTGACTGGACATACCATGTAAACACCCATTTTCAGCCTGGGTACTCCTATCTTGCCCATTCCCCTATCTCCTCTATTCTGTCCTCCTCATGGCATACAATCTATCAGCCTGCAAGTCTGTATACATGAGCACTTGAAGTAGCCGTAGCCTCCACAGGCCGGAGCACCGTATTGATTCTTGTATCCAGTAATACCCAGTATATTAGCTTAAGGAAATAGGCTACTGAATAACAAATAGGCCTCATTGATTGTTGTTTTATAGAGCTCCTTATATGTAACATAAACCACACAGTCCCTATAGATTTGCAATGGGTTGGATAGCAGTGGCCGCCATTTTGTCCCCCAGAATACACCGCTGGTTACTGGAGGGATGCACCTTACTGTACTAACCTATTTAAGAGGACATTCTCAATAAGCACAGATCTCGTTTAAGCACACGGTAGAAGAGGGTGTTGAAATTGATAATACACCCCAAAAAAAGCTTCAAATAACCACTAGACCCCGAATCAGCACAGACAAGAAATACTCGCTCTGAAATATAAAAGCGCTGATACTCATGCAGATGGCATTGACAATTGCTTGATCAAAGGTCATGTGTACAAAATTTACCAATATTGATTCAATATTGAACTGATTCACATGCCAACTGGGTACACATGAGCGGGCTACTATATAGTATTTGAAATGATGCCCTTCTGTACAAGAGCACGTGAGGGCATCAGTTACAACAGAACTGCCATCCTTTACCACTTCTGCCACAGTAGCACTGCAGTCAATCGGATAGACCCTGAAATAGGCCTATAGGCACCACCATGCTTTATTACCCTCCTCATCTTAGGCTAACACGCCTATGTATACACCCCAGTGTGTTGCCAGCCACCTAAGTGGGTGGTCTATACACACCACTAAATATGGATGAACATTTTCAATTTCTACTTGACAGTTCCATCAACCCTCACCAGGCGGCGGGTGGTCCCCTGTTGTCTGGACCAATCAGCGGACAGGACGGGGGTCACGCGACCATACGTGCCGGGTGGGAATGAGGCATTAAACCTTTAAGGGCCGCATAGTGCTTAAATGCATCATGCCCTGCATCGTCTTAATGCATGAATGCAGCCTTGGCAGAGCATACCTAGAACGTGCCGACTCTTCAAAGGGTTGATATACTCATAGAGTAGGCATTACGCTTGAATGCGCTGGCAATATGCTCATCAGGGCTACATTTATTGAGTATGATTCCAAAGGACTTGACACATTAAGGCACTCTGTAGTCCTTAAATGGTTAAGACATTAACAGCACCAGCCTTCTCCAGGGTGTGGTGTTTTAGCTGCTGACAGCCAGAGGAGTGGTCGGACATCACGTCGGTGTGGGACGGGGGTGAGGGGGGGGGGGGGGTCTGTTACAAAAACAGGCCAATGTTGGATAAATATTTCTCAGAACAGTAACTTTCTATTTGCTATGAATACCCGACACGAACTGCTTGTCAATTCTTGAGACTGCTCAATTTACCATACAGTATTGTATGGGGAACTTAACCATCTGTAGCTGGTCCTGGGTTTCTTATACAATTTATAGTATTATAGTCACATCGATCCATACCCTTGGGCGAAACCATTGGTTGTAGTTAATAAAACCCCTTATTCAAATCTGAATGAAAGTGCAATGGTATATTCTAATACTGGCTTTCATTTGAGACTGAAATGTCTATATGCTTACATAGGCCATAATGATCGGTGTAAAATTTGGCCCTGTGGACCTGCTCCCCAACATACTAAACCCTTTAAGAGCTGCATAATGCCTTCATGCATCACACCGTTGGTTGGTATAATGCATGCATTCCTGGCGAGTCTACTTGTCAGTGATGCGTTAAGGCATCATGTCGACCCTACAGGGTTAATGCACTGCCGAAGGGTATTCACGATGCTTGAATGCAGGATTGGCGGGTTACTCGCCAGGGTCGCAAGCATGGATAATAACAATAATAAGCATAATGCATTAAAGCACGATGCAATCCATACAGGATTAAGGTGCATATACCTATAGGGATGGCGTGTGGAGGTAGATAAACATAGGGTTTGGATTGATCTGTTTCATGTCGGTGTATAGACAGGAAGACTCATTAAGCACAATTAGATTGGGTCATTAACCCTTCATGGGCCCCATAGTGCTTTAATCCGGTATGTCCTTGGGCGTAATGGTAGATGAATACAGCTCTGATGAGTACCTCGCCAGTGCTGCATTTAAGCATCATGCTGACCCTACTGCATGGTTTGATACTCTTCTCAAGGGTCGGTATGATGCATAAATGTCATAAATACAGTGGTGGTGACTTACTCACAGGCACAGCGTTGGTATACAGCATGGAGACACATATTATCTAAAGGCAACATACCAGCCTTAAATGGTTAATGGCATTTTGATATGGTCTGTGTCTCTATATGTGAATTAATACCTTGAGATATATCATTTTGGCATGAACTACCTATGATTGTTATGTAGTTGATCACTGGATGGATGGTACATAGTACATATACTAGTACTCAGGGTTACACTATACTATACGACCCCGGGTATACCTTTCTTTTCAAACTATCACAAGGGATATATACTGCATGCTTTCTGCAACACAAAATGAAGTACATATATACAATAAAGAGGGAAAAGCAATTCGAGGCACAAAACCATGTTTTATGTACATAGATAAAACACAGTCAAAGACAAACCCACATCCCAGTGTATATAAACACGCATATATAGAAGACACTCGCTCTTCAGTAAAAGAGGTAAATTTGCACACACCAGAACGTGGTCGGTGCCCGGCGTGTATGTAGCGTCTATACTTGTACAGCCGGCGACCAGCGACAGCGGAAATGTTGACTACTCACGCGTCCGTTTACTTTTTACATACTTCAAAGGGTTTAGAGATTGCAGCTACTGGAAACTAGAGGAAGCTATGTGATAGGATGTAATGTAAGTTGGACATTTTTGGATGAGTAGTGGGTTAATGTCATTAATTTAATCAGGATTAAATTGAACGGTTAGGAAATTAAACTATTTTCTTAATAGTTAACGTTCGTGGTCTGGATTGAAAACCATGTAGTATGATAGTATGAAGTAACAAACATTATATGCAAGTAAGTAAAGAAGGCTGTATCTTCACAGAGAGAGAGTTAGTTGATTAGAATGAATGCCTTCTACAGAATGATACTATAAGTATACATACATGCTTTCATACTAATGTGAAGTGTTACAATCTCCGTGAGAGCTTCATGCTGGGAAACCATGTCAGATAACCTTGCAGGCCTTAGCACCAGAAGGTGTTCATACGCCACTTTTAGTCCACATGTGAGGTACTACAGGAAAAGCACTAATGCACTACTTTTCCTTTAGTATGTCTATGTCAGCGATGAGTTACTGTAGGGGTCGATTCTGGGCCAACTGCATCTGGATTGGCATCTAACAAGTCAATTTTTGACCTTACTTAGCAAAGGAGCGCCGACCCTAGAAATTGTTATCCAATTTTGAAAAAAAAGCTTATATTTCAAGTACTTTTTGTGCTATTTCAGAGTCAATTTGATAGTCCACGAGTCAATGCTGTTGTCGCCGAGTGGGTGCTGAAGTTTGCGAGTCAATCTTTTGCTACTTCTCAGACCTACCCTACCTAGATTTTCAGACATTGTAACCTGAAACACACCTTTTTTTGCCTAACTATAAATATCATCAGTAGCAGCTGTGCTAAGTGGTTGTCTGTGCAGATCGATTACCATTTACCCCTGGGGTGCCTGGATACAAGAAGGCCTTGTCATTTTAACAACTAAAGACGCTATTAGCTCTTCAAGGTTAGTGATGTTAAGAACAACCTCACAGTCAATAAATACCAAGGCCCCCAGCAACTGCTAGAAATTGAGTGAACCACAGGCTGTTTCTTGTCATTATTAGTGCCTTTGTTCGTGTAACTGATATTAATGCGATTTTAAATCAGCTATGACATTGCTGTTGTCAAGTTGCAGGTATAGTCAAGGTTACTTTGAGGCTTAGATCCAGCCCTTAAAGGGCCGTATAATGTTTTAATGCATCATGCTTGTTGTCGTCATGATGTATGAATGCAGCCATGGCGGTTAACTCGCTTGTGCTACATTCAGGCATCATGCCAACCCCATGGTATTGATACACCCCGGTAAGTTGGCATGATATTTAAATCTAGTGCTGGGGGTTGAATACTAGGCCACTACACAATAAGCCTAGTGAAGTTACACTCTTACCAACCACCAATAGTATAGATGAACACAAACAAATAAAAAATAGTTTCAAGAGCCAGATGGTAGTAGGCTTTGTATGCTGCCTTGCAAATCTACTTTTCAAATTGTGATGAAATTAGTTCGATGGCACTGTTAGATCTAATACTGATCCATCTTTTCAAAACAGGATAACTGTCGTGGGTATGCTCAAATCATTCTGCCTCTCCGCTCGTCTCGGCGTCTTATTGTCCCATCAACAAATATAAGCCTGACGTTGATTGGTCCCCTGGAGGAAGCCCTCAACCAACGCTGACAGCCCAGGGATCCCACTTAAATCCCAAACACTCCCAGATACGGCAGAAATATTCATCCTGTGTGTTTGCATCTACCCCTGTAAAGCTGCTGTAAGGACTGTACAATATCTCAAGGGATTATGTGCATGCATTTGTGGCCATTATGTACCAGCACAGCACGGCTATATAGGTCCATGCATCAAGAAAGGGTGACTTTTCAGAAGAGTTGCTGATGAAGTTTTTGATCAATTTTATCACTGTAACCTACAAATTCATGATATAATCTCAAAATCCTGCATTCTAATACATGTATACACTGTTTGAAAGAGAATTGTCCCGTGAGTCTCCCGATATGAGACATTTTGCAAACTTAGCCATTACAAACAATGTTGTGAGGATTCTGCTAAAACTAACATAAACACAACTTCATTTTGAAAAATTCAGCCTTTCTTGCTGCATTGGTCTATATATAACTTACTCACTAGCACTACATGCGTTAGTGCATCGCGCTGATAAAGAACATTGGTTGACTTAACTAATATCAAGAGATGATATCTTTGCCACTATCTAAAACATATGTGACAAACTATCTGAAGCTACATAAAGTTTTAAAAGTTGTCGGTCAATATAGCCAAGCCAACTCAGATGGACTCTCCACTCTCCAGCAAAGCTAGACTTTGGAAAGAGAGTCAAACATTGTCCGACCCAAAGACAAGGCTCTCTTTCCAGTTTCTAACTACTGTAAAACCTTGCGTATAAGCCTAACCCGCATATAAGCCGCACCCCGACTTTGGCCCGATCATATATAAGCCGAACTGCCAATCTGAATACGGCCACTTTACTACTGTTCCATAGTAGCAAAAACTCGTATATAGGCCGCACCCTTACCCTGGGCCGATCCTATAAGCCGCACTGGTGATCTGACTTGCGTACAAGCAGAGGGTTATACGGAAGGTTTTACGGTATGCTAGTCTCTCTTGAGACTTAGACATACTTCTCGTCTCTTTTTCTCTGTGTGGACATTAGTCATGTCAGTTCTGTCTACTGTTGATCTACTCCATGAGAAAAAAAAGGAAAAAAATCTCCAAACGCTTTCTTGATATCCTTGTGTAAATTTGATAGGCATGTTTCTGAAAGGTAGATGGGTATTGAATAGTGATGTAGGATAGCAAGAGGGGACCGGGGGTGGGCACTTGGGAGCCTTTCCCATACACCGGGAATGCCCCTGCACGCACTATGGTTAAGGAGGCACTCCTAAGGAAAGCGATAAAATACACCCTTGAATAAATCATCCCCTCTTAATTCCATTACTATTCATTACCCCTGTATCAGCCTGACTAAAGCAATTAGATTTTTCTCAGCGAAAGGCGAAGAGCCTTGTATAGCGTCAAAACTGATCACCTATTGGTGTCGGCCATTTTGTCCCCTGTTCATTAGGGGAAAAATGCTGATATTGCTGGTTCCTGCTCTTTCGCATTCATGCATCTGCAACTACTAGGAGAAAAAGACATTAACCCTTTGAGGACGACCAAAAGAAGTATTGTTTGTGAGGGGGCAATATTTTGGGCATGGTACATCCCCTAGGGACGAGACTTTGCTAAATTCTAAAGAGTTATACTAACTGCAGTCGATGCTCGCCCAGCCACTGCATCAACTATAGTTGATGCTTGTCCATTAGCCCTTTTAGGGCGGTGTACTGCTTTAATGTGCTATGCCTTATGAAAGTAGCTGGTGTGAGTAACTCATAAGGGCTGCATTGAAAACCTTCATGCTGACTCTATGAGGTTCATACACTCCAGTAGGATCGTCGTGAGGGTTGAATGCAGCTCTGGAAATGTACTTTGCAGAGCTGCATGAGTGCATCACCACGACAAAAGGCATAGCACACTGAAGCATATGGCGGTTTGGTTCCCACGGTGCCATGACTGTGTTATGGTCCACACATTTAGTGTGAGATCTTGGCTCAGCTCTAAGAACCCAGCTTGCTCCTAGCAAATCACAGTATGTCGGAGGCTGGTACCTGCCTGAATCTCACAGAATATATTTCAAGATTGGAACCAATATGGCCGCCGCATACCCACGCATCAGGATGTATCGTTACACTCGGTGCGTCCGGCTACTTCGCTATAGACAGGAGTGGGAGCTGTGGTAGGGGAGCAGTTGAGGGCCCAACCATGAGTGAATTGAGTGCCTCAGTACAATGGCCACCATTGAGAGCTGCTCACATTTATCAATGTCTTGATGGATTGCTTTGAATATGCACACCGATGGCACCCCGTCTCTGCAATTGATTAACCCTTTAGGGACCGCATAGCTCTTAAATACAAGTTAGCAATTGCTGTATTCATGTATTTCGCTGAGCCTTCAGGTTTAATACACTCCCCTAGGGTCGTCATGATGCATGGATGTAGCTCTGGTTAGCCAACTCGCCATGGCTGCATTCATACATGTATAATGCTGACCAGGCGCATAGTGCATTAAATCAACATGCGTCCATTAAAGGGTTACTGTCACAATTTGAACCGTAAATCTGGTTTTAACTAATTTCTTGTCCCAGACCTTGTGATGTGGGCCAGAAGCTGTTTAGGAGGTTAGGTTGTTAATGAGTCTATAGGAGCTAATCGACTTTGAGATCACTTGTGTAAAAGAAAGTTTTGGTGAGATGCCTGGACAGTTGGAACTTTTCTACATTTCTATATAGGGTAATTTATGGTGCGTGCTGGTCATCTCCACTTTGACCACTCTAAGAAGTCTTACACCCCAGATGGCGAGCAAACCGGAATGGTATTTGATAATAATGATATTGATGAGAATCATCATAATTATGTAAATATGACTGTGTGACTGCTAAGTGTATCAACCCTACAGTAAAATATGACTATGATTTATTTCGGCGTATTTGCGTGATACAATGCATTCTGTGTCATATATTTGCTTGCTACCATACACATGTACTTCATGTGGGAGACAAAACTGGCTCCGAAGTTGAATGAAATCTGAAATTGCAGAAGGAGGAGAACACATTTTTCATAATACACTCTCTCCAAGTCACCTGCTCCATATTCAACTTAATTCAGCAGAAAATAAATGAGACAAGCTCAAATTAATCATAGTAGAAACCTGAATCTAATCAACCTACTGCTTCTTGTAACCATTCATCATAAAGCCACATCTGGGTTAGCTCCCGTAAGATGTGAATTATCGCTTCATTTGGGAAGATATGTTTTGCAAAGATTAGAAATCTGAATAGATTAGGGAACCACACGGAAATCTTTATCTATTGCAGTTATAACTATTGGCCTTAAAAGGGGGTCATCTTTTGGAGATAAGGAATAATGTGGGTGGCCCTCTTCAGATGTCAGTCGGATAGAGACTATTAGAAATCATGAGTTGACGGTGTCTGCAATGACATATATACATACAATATCTGCTGTGAGTTGAGTCTTTTAAATCCTTGATTAATTAAATATCAGTTGTCTTGAAATACCCTGCACACACTATGGCTAAGAAGGCGCTTCAAATCAAAGCGCGTAAAAATACACAACCTAAGAAAACATCCTCCACACAATGGGCCTTCTATTAAAGCCGATTAAAGGTTTTGACTTAAAAAATTGCTTAGTTTCAACACTGAAAATTATCAGACTATCTTGAAGATTATACTCATGTTTTTCCTGAGCTGTCCAAATTTCTTAGTCATAACACTGATGTTTGCGAAAGGGATCATGAGTAGTGCAAAGAACATCACAAGTATCTCTCGGGTGTTATTTGCAGAGTAAAGTATAGTACAAGTCTGGCTATATAGTTCCATTACATCTGAGAAGTAATCAGGGCTTCTTCCACTGCATGAACTCTCTGATTAAAGCAACTTTAAGCGAAGCTAAACTTTGGTTAATGGCCTTCTTTAAGCATTTTTAATCTTTTTTTCATATATATTTGTTTGAAGTTGCTTCAATCAGCTGGAATGATGGCCATTAATCAATTTAAGTTTTTGCATTAAGTTGCTTAAATAGGATGGTTCATGCAGTGTTCTGTCCTGCTGAAGCCCCATCCTTAAATGTACAAGATAGCGCCACATCCACAGCCATCAACCTGAGGCCCTAAGGTCATTATTGCCTCTGTACTAGCTGTGTTCTAAAGAACTAGTCCCTCAGTGTATTACTCTATATGTAGGGGTAGTCTCCTGTCCCTAGGTGGTAGTATGGAAGCATCCTACAAGAATAAGGTAGAAGGTGTTAATAATGCTCATAAATATGTCCATAACAAGGGCTATAGGAGCTCCATCTAGAGGGAACAATACTGATATTCCCGCCATCAATGTCTACCATAAAACCTCGCGTATTTAAGCCTAACTCACGTATAAGCCGCACCCTGACTTTGGGCCGATCCTATAAGCCGCACGTACTGGCCTTCTGATTATGGTGACTTTTTTTTACTGTACTATAGGAGTAAGAACTCACGTATAAGCCGCACCTGGACTCTGTGCCAATCCTTTAAGCCAAACCAGCGATCCGACCAGCGTATAAGCCACGGTATATATGTGGGGTTTTACGGTAGTCCATTTTTTCTTTTTGACAAATGGAACCATGCTCAGGGCTTTTTCCGGCATTAAAACCCATAAGTCACATTTCCGTGTTACATGCGTCTATATGTACACATAACCATAGACTTTCCGGACCACTTCAGGGAAATCTCCCGGCTGCTTGGAGGCACCTGGAGGGGGAGGGGCAGGAGAGGGGGTGGGTGGGCTGAACACCTGTGTCTGGTGGACTTTGATTCATATTTTATTAGATGTTCTTTGGTAGATGCATTCATTAGTTACTGCTACTTTAGTCTGTTTGTTCTTGGGGACCATTGTCCTAAGGGGAGTAGGAATGGCCTTCCTTTTTTGTCTTCAGTTATGTCTACCAAGGACTTTGTGTGGGCCGACAAAGGAATTCTGTGTCGCTTTGTTGGTTTTGGTAGCAAGCAACGGAGGCTTCAATCAGAATATTTCCCTTTCTGTGATAGCGGTAAATCAATAGAGAAAGTATGAATGAACCTCATTGACAGAATATAGTAAATATACTATAGATATAGAAGACGAGCATGAAAAGGTACGTCCTACCTATTGCCTCCGTTTATGAAAAGATCATTAAAACATATATTTTTGGCAAAGGAAGCATAAGCCTAAATCTAGGATAAGCATGCTATTAACAGTTTGACTCTTTGATCCACGCAATGTTCTGATGGCAAGTGTCATGAATTGATGTAAAGACCAATTAGAGCCTCTAGGCTTAATCATCAGCCTAAAACATGGATGTCCTAATGAGTGTCACAGCCATTAGTAAATATTTATGTGCCGATGAAGCAGTCAGCTATTTAACCATAAGTGGGCCAAACGGTACTCAGGCAGGAAGAATAAATCAATGGGGCCATGCATGCCTGTCATAGTCCGATATTAATGTAGATATTTGCAATCTAAGGAGGTCCTGGCAGGAAATCCTGAGGTGGACTTTTTTTTGTCATTTCCAGAGCCAGCTTAAATCGTTTTTGAAAATAAACGGGCTGAGTCTCTGTGTATATCATATGACTATTGTCCTGTTGATGGGTGGAAATGGTGCTGATGGAACTAAGTGCATCTAAATCAATTAAATCAACTCATGAAGATAAATACATTGTAGATCTCAATGATGATATAACCTAAGGCAATTTCATAATTGATGCATTGTATAATGTCAACAAAATTGAAAACAAAATAGAAATAGTTTCTTATATTTTGCTTTAAAAATAAATTACTGTGCTCTCAAAAATATCCTCTCAGCACTACTACAAAACTAAACAGAAGCATCATGAAAACTCGGATTCAAGAAAAGATTGATTGCATAACCTATTTCACCTCATCTATTGCACAATTATTTGTTCATAATTAGGCATTGTAATAACTAGTCTGTTAAGGACATAATTATCAATGCATTGTTCTGTCTCTTTTTTGTTGTTGTAAAAATCTGACTTTCTATGAATAATTAGATGTAGATGTGCTAAATCTGAAATCCATACTAAGATATCCAGTATCATCAGTAATTAGCTATAAATGGAAACTTGAAGGCATAGATCAAAGGGGTTGCACAACCTGATAGCTGGTTACTTATGTCAATGACACAATCCTCTATGCACTTATGTCTAATAAAATAGGATAGAATTCGCAGCGATAACCTTTTAACTCCTCGATCTATAGGGTTCAATAGGCTCTGTGTCTATGGAACAGCAACCCTAGTTCTATTCCTATCATCGCTGTTAACAAACCCAAGACAATTTTGCAGCAAAACTTCAAATAGTACTGACATCAAAACTACACTGTCACTTTTAGGGAACTATATTTTATGAGGAATGGTGCAGAGGATTTCTACCTCTTCCCAGTTCCGGTCCTCCAACAGTTATGGCATAATAACATAACTTGTCAAACTCTTGAAATGCCATAACATAAATATATCATAGATGCCGATTGCATGTGATGAATTTCATCACAAACCTGGTATTCTGGAACTGTTTTATATAAAGCAGGTCTTGCGTTGAGATGTGTTGTATTAAAGTGAGTCAATGACTGTACTGCCACCTAGTGTGGCCTCACCACATTAGATTTAATGAGTATGGGGGTCGTGACAAGGTCTACTTACTGGTCTTTATGAGTATCGGTATCCGCCCAACGCTCTGCACCCTACAGAATGAGATAGTCTTTGTATCAACTATGTTAGCACGCTCTTTCTCCAGAGGGTTTTGACAATCAGATGCCCTCAGATAGCATTTAGTTATCTGATATATTACTGGTCATTAGGGCTTATTCCTGTCGGTGCTATTTGGAACAATGACTTGATCTAGTTTACAGACCAGTCAGCAAAGTGAAGGGGCAGGTAGTTCAGTTTCCCTAAGGTGTCACTTTCATTTGGACAGGTGGTCAGACAGAATTTAGCCCCTCATCTTTTTCCAGTTTAATGATCTGGGTCAGTCGCTGAAGGTCCCCTTTAAAAGAAATCATGTTGTGCTGTGGATGCCCATAAAGTGATTTTAATGTTGTGGTATGGCTTCAGTGAACTTATTTTAAACCGTATATATACACTCAAAAAGTCTCCAGACCCTTCCAAGTGACGGTCATAAAATAAACGAGTCAAAAACTTGTCTAAGTGACAAGGAAGTGGGTCTTCTAGCTGGAGATAAAAGACCCACTTGGGGTGTGCCAGCCAAAAACCCGACATTTGCCAGCTCCAGATTCTATTTGTGAGATGGTAACCTGATAGGTTAGACAACTTTTGACTCGTTTATTTTATGATAGTCACTTCAACGAGTCTGGAGACAAGTTTATTTTTTCAGTGTACATCTAGGTGCTCTATAACGTTGTTGGAGTGTGCATTCAGGCCTCTGTTTAGTCACAGGCGGCACACTGCTTGATGATAGGACATCCTATCAGCAAACCATTGTAGAGACTATTATGGTGAAGACCTGAAATAAAATCGTGACAATTCATATTGAATTCGACTTTCAACTAGAGGAGCTCTAAATACAACATGCATAAATCTATAACTTATAAGGTAAAGACAAAATTATTTCAAAGACAGTTTTCTCTGCCAAGCATACAGACGTAGGATTAGCCAAGCACGTGTATGAGCTAGTTTGAAGACAAGTCTTCGGCCGCTGTCACAGATTTAGCCACACCAGGTGCAGACTTGTGAATATATGTGTAGCCGCCATTCTCTGTGAAGTTTTAGCTTCTGTATCTGAAGGAATACAATGATAAGCAGTGTATAGAAAAAGGATGAGATGAGGGGAAGGTACTGCCTTTCATATGCCATAAAATGGCTTGCATAGAGAGGGCTCAAATCAATATTTTAGTGTTCCTGAAGTCGAATTGCGAAATATAATTGATAACGTTGTGTGATGCCCAATATGACCTCTAAGGTATCTAATTGGAATAATAGAGAGGTTACTGCATTGGTATGTTGGACTCTGCCAGGGCGATTCATCCGTCTATTAAGGAACCACATATGTAGCTTAAAGGCGCAAGTCACGGTACCCCTCCAGCGGCAGTCGGAGTGGGGCCGGCGCAGGTACTCAGCTCTATTTATAGGGGCACTGGGGCTTTAATGCAGTATGCTATTTGTCTCCTCTATGCATAGATTAGGCAAGTATTCACACCAGGACTGTATCCACAGTAGACTCACGGTAGACTCACCAGGACTGCATCCACAGATTATAAATGTTGATGCTTCAGGAGTTGATCCAACAGCAGCATTGTTGACGTGCTTATCACGGCTACATTTATGTTGAGAAAGGATCAGAGAAAGGCATTAAATCAACCCTTAAGTGGTCAGAGATATGGAAAACACTCAAATGGCAAATGCGATACAAAGGTCCCAGTAAAAGTGTTACGGTTTGTAATTGAACCTCTCCATTTATTTTGCAAGCGCATGGATCCTTATTATTTTGAAGCTAAAAAAAGACCACAGTGAATTGAGAGTTCTGCTATGTTCAATATCCAAATATATGACCTAGAGAGATTTCCAGTTATCTGACTCGATGGTTTGGACAAAAAGTTGATGTCCTTTTAGTGAGATTATCACAAGGCCCAAAATCTTAAGTTACAAGACCCAACATCATAACTACATCTCTGTAAAGCACAAAGGCTACAATAGTTCTTGTCAATTACCCCTTTAAAGTGGTACCGGAGTAGAGTAAGCAAAAGTTGATTTTGCATAGAACAATGGGACAGATCAGTAGCTTTGCCATCTAGATTATATACCTCTTCCTACATAGTTAATGAGTAAAATTCTAAGACCACAGAAGGAGAAAACTCTGTTAACCATTCAAGGGAGGGTCGCCACAGGGCACATTCTTCCCTTCATACATGCTGCTTGACTGCATGCATCATGGCGACACTATGTGGATGATACACTTATCATGATGTATGAATGCAGCTCCACTGAGTAGACTCGCCATGGCTGCATTCATGCATCATGACTTCACATGGCATAATACATTAAAGCACTAGGTGGGCCCTAAAGGGTTGACAGACTTCTCCCAGTCAGCTGCTCCATATTACAATTCTGGCAGCTGCCTCAAGTAGTTTATGAGAACACCCAGCACATCAATTCAGAAGAAAATAATAAATCAGACACGCTCAAATTAATCATCTAGCAGAAACCTGAATCTAATCAACCTAGTGCTTCTAGCAGCCTTGGCAACCATTCATCATAAAACTACATCTGGGTTAGCTTCTGTAAGATGTGAATTATTGTTTCACTTAGAAGGTGTTTTGCAAAGATTAGAAAGCTAGATGGATTATCAGATCCCAGGTGGTTTTATATGATGCTATTATAAACAGATAAAAACTGACCTTTAAGTGAGTCGTTGGTTCATGTCGTGAGGCAAAAGTGATAAAGTAGGTCATCAGAAGATGTCAATTCAGGATTTTATCCGACATTATTAAGTAACAATCTTTGCAATGACATTGTCCTCATCTGGCACTGTCAGAGAGAACAGAATTTTTTGGTTTTTTTTTCAGATCTAGGATAATTGGGTTAACTGTTGTGGATTTCATGCAAAAAGTGTATCTTCACATTTTACCAGTAAGACATTGATAAATGGCAATTTGGTTCCTTTCTCTGTATAGTAAGCAGAATACCTCCCTTAGCACAGGTGACTATACACCTAATATAATGATAGATGTAGGAAAGGGGGGGGGGGGTAATAACCTTGAGCCATGTTGACATTGGTTCATATTTTATTAAATGTTCTTTGGCAGATATATTCATTACTATTACTGTTACTTTGGTCCCTTTTTTCATGGTCGTCATTGCTCTTGGAGGACGTAGGAGTGGCCTCCATGATATTGTCTAATGTCTACCAAGGACAGGTTGTCTGCAGCTAAAGGAAGATGGTATCTTTTTATTGGCCTTGTTAGCAAATATAAAAAGGCTAGATCAGAATGATAGCTTCACCGGTGATGACAGTAAAGGATTGGATAACTGGGTCTGGATAAATGGGTGGATATTAAAAAAAAATGCCATGTTGTTTTATCCCAAAGAGATTTCTATACATGTACATGTACATGTATAGAAATCTCTTTGGGATGTATGTATGTATACTAGTTGATTCTGAATAAAATACGTCATTTCATTCATTCTGTTCTGGGTTAGCTGTTTCTGGCAAGCACCGAAGCCTTATCTAATGACAGTGCACCAGCGACTGACTGAAGCCACTATATATATATATATATATATATATATATATATATATATATATATATATATATAGGGTAATAATGTCAAAACAATGTGCCAGTTATATAGCAATATGGGAAAAGCATTTATAAAGGAAACACTGTTTCCATTTGTAAGTTTAAGATAGAGTGAGATGTTTGCAAACCAGATGTTGGGTGGGGGGATCTGAAGCTTTTAATAGCAGCATGCTATTTCCAGTTTGGCTCTTAAAGATAATATCCACGCATGTTCTGATGGCAAGTGTCATGAATTGATGTAAAGACCAATTAGAGCCTCTAGGCTTAATCATCAGCCTAAAACATGAATGTCCTAATGAGTGTCACAGCCATTAGTAAATATGTATGTGCAAATGAAGCAGTCAGCTACTTAACTGTAAGTAGGCCAAACTGAGAGAATAAATCAGTGAAGCCATCCATGCCTGTTATAGTTCTGATATTAATGTAGTTATTTGTAATCTAAGGAGGTCCCGGCAGGATATCCTGAGGTGGACTTTTTGCTTCCTTTAGATTCACCTTTAAAAGTTTAAGAAAGCAAATGACCTGGATCTGTGTTTATATCAAATAATTATTGTATTGTTGATTAGCTATATCAGCTAGATTCACGGGGAATAAACGTTTAGATCATAAAGCATTTACAGTTATATTCCATCAGTGAAGTATTGCTGGAATATGTCTGGTGTACATCATGTCGGCAGAAATGCTGATCCAGTTAGGTGTCCTGTATATCGGGACAGTCACTCCTATGGCCAAACATGTTGATATAACATATATACATGAATTCTGACCATTGGAGGCCATTTAGCTGCTTTTTCATCCCACTATAATGTAACTTTAAAACTACAATAGATTCTACTACCAATATACACTGATACCTTAGTGTATACTGTAAAACTACAGTAGAATTTACTACCAATGTAGACTAATACCTTAGTATATACTGTAAAACTATAGTAGAATCTACTACCAATCTACATTAATACCTTAGTATATACTGTAAAACTACAGTAGATTATACTGCTCAGCTATACATTTACTTCTACCCTTGCAGTTAGTAACGCTGTGTGATACAAGTTGTACACTAATGGGGCATGTGATGCAGTACCATTCAGAAAGGTCTTTTCCAATAGTGTTACAATAAAATTTTCATCCGTCGTCAGGTTTCAGCTTTGATATTTAAAGAATGCCACAATAATTGAACTCGGGCAGCAGATGGCTCATCACTTGAGTAGTATAGGGAGGGGCTGACTTTCTGCGCTATAAAAGTGGGATACACAAAGGATATACCGAATATGTCTATGGGTGAAATTGGATCGTATCAATAAGGTTACATGATACTCAATCTGTGACAGTTGCCAAAGAGACACTACACGGGGAACCGCCCATCTGAAGGTAGCAAGAATTTGTGATCAAAGTCTTTGAATATCCATCTATGTATTTGTATAGAGGGTCAATCAACCCTCAAGAGCTCTGAAGATCTTTTTCATGCACCTTCTTAAAGATTGAACAAGGGCGAACAGCTTATCTGAACTTGTCATACAGATCTTACTGCACGTTCAGTAACAGTCCAAGTGCAGTCGGGACAGGTACTTGGCTCTATATATATATATAGGGGCGCTGGGCCCTTAAAGATTGAACAAGGGCGAACAGCTTATCTGAACTTGTCTTTCATATATATAGGTATCCTGGCATATCGACTTTTGACACAATTATGAACCCAATACACGTTTATGGAGTGATCAGTCTTTAAATCAGGGGAATGGATGATTAAACAAGTCAAGCCCTGTCGGGGAGGAGAGTTATTTCATCTATTTTCAGCAGGGGAAAAAAGATCCTTCTCAAAAAATAAAAGGATGCGTAAGATTTTCTACCCGCCAGGGGGGGATTCACATATAAAGTCTTGATTATACTATTCATAACTCAAAGGTCCTACTACAGGGTTGATACACTCAATAAGGGCCGACATGCTGCAAAAATGCAATAGGCGAGTAACGCAACGCGCCAGGGGGCATATATGCCCAAAGAGTTAAGTCTATAAGGGTGTGTACCTGTGGTAGAGAAAACAGTATGGAATGGGAGTACATGTACTAATAACATAAGATCAGGATAGCCTTACCACAGGGAACATCACACACGCATGTCTATACCATGCCCTAGACATGCATTGCAATACATGTACAACACCCCACCCACCAACATCGCAAGTTTCAAAAGTACTTGATTGAGATCTGCTGTAAATATTTCACAGGGGTAAAGCAGAGTACCCTTTGAAGTCCAGGCCCAACAACAATGGCGCCCATTGTGAGACTGCCAGCATCTTCTTTTTACCCTGGGGTGGGGTGGAGGTGTTCAAAGAGGGAGTTAAGATGTATTATTTACAGAGCCGGCCAAATGGGATCAGCCCCTGCCATCTACACCAGATTGGATTGATCTTAAAGTCAATTGAAAACAGTTGAACATTTTAAGTCTACCCCAACCCTGCCTGCCAATATAGCCACAGAGCAAGACTGAGGACGTTGTAATGAGTGAAGTGTATGCCATACTGTATGGTACATCATTATCTTGGCGTAGCATACTGGCTAAATAGTCACTTGATCTCTTACGCTTTACTTTGTTTCTCGTTTTTCATAATGGTTATGTGCAATATCTAAAGTAATCTCATAGCAGATACCCAGCTAATAATTTATTTTTATTTTAGTTCAAAATAACGTTTTAAACGTTAGATAACGTTTTGCCATAGTAAGGAGCCTCAGAGAAACGTTATATAACTCTATATAACGTTGTAAAATGTTGTATAACGTTTTTTGTTTACTGGGTAGTATTGTCTATAGTCCAAGCTCTCACCCATAGATTACGCCAAGAACCCCACATGCACGTACAATGAAACTCTGACTTTTGGAATATTTTTTGATAGGTTCTTTTAGCCTTCGCTTATCTTTTTGTAGCCCTTGCTTTCATGGCATTTTCAATATATTTTTTAAAACACCAATCTGGCTGTTTGCCTTTCCAAATCGCCAAATCCATTCTCCTCACAGCACTGCATGTGTTGAAATATTCAACAGTTAACATTGGGATTTAGGTTAAGGATTGCCACTTTGCAGAAGCTTCTCTCAATAAAACTGCACTTGTGACTGTAGTCTCCACCAAAAAAAGGTTTTAAATCTGGATTGATTTTTTCAGCTCTGACTCTTGTAGGCTTGGATTAAAGGGAGTGTGGTCAATAAAATCGTTCCCGTCTGAAAAGTGAAGTAGGTCTCGGGGTTGTTATATGGATCGCACATGTTGCTTAAATACCACAATTGTCCTAACACACTCTAAGCATATAATCAGGGTCTATGGTATATTTATGAAGACTGTTATCTGGAGTATTCCTCCCGGGCAGTGCTCTCTCCCAGGGGGTATTCCGAGTGCTGGAGTGGGGAATTTCAGCCCCCATTGCATGGAGGCATGCGAAACTTCATGTCTTTGCCAGGGTTAATTTAGATTCCTTCAAGAACTTGGCCAGGCCCTTGCATTATTGATAGAATTGTCCAAAGTCTACAAACTTGTGTTTAATGATTGATCCCCCTCAAGTTTGGGTCACAACTTCCAGGGGAAAGGCTCTATGTATTTTGCTGTTTGGGAGGCATCATTAGACATTTAATGGAAACATTTTGTGATTGGTCGCTCGCATGACAAGGTAACAATAATGAAAAAGAGAAAAATTGAGAATAGATTAAAAAAAGGAATTCCTCAAGACAGGTGTTATTGCTATGGAGCAGTGTTGTTATAGTAAACAGGCGTACTATAGTAGGGAATAAATCGATATCTGCCTCACCAAAGAACGGTATAAAAACCCTTGGTTTTAAGATATCATAAATACTGCGCATGTAGCCTATGGATACATGTTTAAAAGGAATATACATCCTGGAGTAAAAACGGACCTTAGTTCAATTCAATAATGACTGAATGGAAAGGAAGTTAACACTATGTTCTATGGTAGGGTATACCTACCTGGCCAAATAACGGCATGAGACTCCATGCTTCTAAGATCTAATAGTGCATATCTACCGTGTATAGATACAATTATATACTTCCTGGCAAGAGACTGTGCCTCGGCTCAAGTCAATAATCAATGTAAGGAAGAAACTAGATTGGGGAGATTTCTAGACTATTAATCAGAAATTTTGATTTTACTGCCATGGTGCACCTGTCCAAGGTGTGACTATTAGCAACAATAAATAACCTCCACATCTATTGGGGCACCCTATGTTTATATATCTTTTCAAAGGAGAAAAGCTCTCTTACCGATCCGATATTGATGTCTTGTTCATCCTAGAAATCGACCCCTTGTCTTTATCTTTAACAAACATGATGCTGACCCTTGACTCTAGCTGTGTTACTATAATCATTGGTTTGTTCATAAATCAATAAGAGCCCCGTACTTCAGTCAATGTCGATAGATGTAGGGTATGGTCTATCGGCAGGGGGTGGATTGCAGAGGAAGGGAAAATGAATGCACTGTAGAACTGTTAACTATACGTCTGCTGTTTTGCTTATCATGTATGTATGTAAGTGCCCACCTATAGCAAGAAAGGACATGAAAGTCTTAACCCGTCAATTACCTGATATAAATCTTCCCTGCCTGACATTTCTAAATACATTAAAGGTAAGGCACTACAATTTCCGGCAGTAATACCCGGCCATCCTGACGACACCAATCTAATTAGGTGCACTCAGCTGCATACACAGAGGTCAACCGGTCAATAGTAAACCTTCATAATTAATCAAATTGGACAAATAAATCAATCTCCAAGCATTGGTGGCTGGTCCCCTGTGGCTGGTGTTACTACTAATGATAGTATGTGCTGGGTGATTGTCAAAATCTGCTGGGAGTCATCAGTAGTTGATTAATAAGACTTAGTGCTAATTTATATTTAATTGCTGATCCTAACTTGTAATTACCTGTCTGATGCCTAACCTCACTTTGATTGAATAATTCAAATGTACGATTGAATCGCATCGTTGCATATAGATAAGTTAGTTCAGGAACAACTACAAGAATTAAATTCAAAAGCTGCTACAATAGATTTGCAAAGGGATAAAATCACCTAAATTGTTTTTGTTATGGACCGAAGCAATATGTATATCCATATTCATGGATACTATTTTGGGACGTGTCTGTGTGGGGGAAATACATGGTGTAGTTGGGTGGTTGATAGAAACATGGGAGATATTCCTATTGTTATCCCTCCTCCCCACTTCCCTCAGCAATTAGGATGTAAGCCCTGAGCCTTATTCACACTCTGCTGTATATCTGCCATGTACAACATATATTGTTATTCACATCACAATCCTACATAAGAAGCATGCCCAATCCTATCTATGAGAGACATAGCCCCCTGATTATTAACCCCTTAAGGCCTGCATTATACATTAATGCATTGTCGTCATGATGCATCAGTGCAGCCCTGGTGAGTAACTCACCTGTGCTGTATCCAGCCATAATATCGTCCCCTGGGGAAATGTTTTCATCTTGTACGGTCGGCATGATGCATGTGTGCATCCCTGGTGAGTTATTCGACAGGGCTGCATTCATGTATCATGCCACCATAGGTACTTTGAAGCACCATGCAGTCATTAAAGGGTTAGAGGCATGTGAGGCCCCTGTGGACCCCCTTATCGCACGTCTATAATCAGGATGATGTGATACAGATGCTTAGGCACTGCTCCAATTCCACGGCACCCGCAGTCAACAACCCCCCCCCCCTACAACAACCCCCCCCCCGCCTAGTAAATACCCCCTCTTCCAACCTATGGCAAGCCGACTTGTCAACGTATGAATAACTGGAAAAGTATTGGATGGTACATGCGCGTTCATTTAAGGTTGATACAATGTAATTGGTTTAGAAATGACAAAATACTTCCAAATTTAAAGGAAGGAAAGTAGAAGATAGGTTTCTGATTTCTACCATGGTTTCGGAGCTCTAAAGTGTTACAGCAGTAACTGGACAGTCACTAGGAACCTTCCGACCTACCCTGCTCGAGGTGAACGACATCTGGATAAAGTTATATTATATGCCTCAAATGAAACTAAGTCCTGTGGAAAGTATTTTAAAATGTATTAATATCTTTTAGATGGCTGAAACTGAAGTCTAAAGTATCTGGAGGCAATTGACTCCCCATACCACACCCCCACCTCTTCAAACAGTGTAGTCCCTCCCACTTCCCTTGTTGCCGCTTTCTCACGATCCAATCATCTCCGCTCATCTAAGTTTCGATCTCTATGTCCCTTATGGATTTATGAATGCATGCATACACCCCGTCCCCTAAGCGTGTCTCCTTTTAATCTTAATATTATCGGATCTTGCATCAACTTTTGTGTGTAAGGCCCATGTTGGACTACTCTATGGAAGTAGATGCGCTAGTTAAGTATCTATTGGTCTATATGTATTCTGGGCATTGATATTCATTTATAGATGAGCTTCCCTTTAGGCTTCAGATCTAAGCGCGTTGTGCCCAAACTACAATCGTTGAAGTACTACCTTAATGACATTGTATCAATTTGTGTTTACCGATGAAACGTTACCTACCCTCATGCATGAGTATAAATCATTTAAAACATATGATGATGATGGTAGCTAAAGTATATCTGATCAAATTGACAGGAACCCACAACAAAGAAGCTGAACTTTAAACTGTTGTCATTAACGAATGTGGGTTGATCTGCCAATATTCCCCGGCCATGTGTGAAATTAAAAAGAGGCTATTTGAAACAAGTCATATTAACAACAATATCACTCTCCAAACCTGTAGTTCAATGTCACAAAGTCCTCAGCGTTGGGTGCACTCCTCCAGCATATGGCCTCCTCCAGTAGCTGTCTGTCAGCCTGGGGGCTGGTGGCAGTGTCAAACTGTGCAGCAGCACCTTAACAATGGGAGGCACTCACCCATGAAGAGGCCCCACCTTCCCCTTTCACACCCTCTCCTGAGAGACTCCCCACGCCCAGGGCCTTCTCCGAGGTGCTCACCTCTGTATGATACCCCCCCCCCACCCCAATACACACCCTGGAGGACGGGAAGCGGTGGGAGGGGGGTCTGGTGGGGGGGGGGGGTCTGTTACATTTTGCACTGAACCCTCACCCCATGTCCCCCAAAGCCAAAGTTGGCTATGGACAATATCTTCATGAAGAATGTTGAATAACCAAGTGTTTTTGTGTTTTTTTAAATATAAGATTTACTATGCTTAACTATAGGAAGGGCCGTACTCAATGCCCACATTGAATACAATGTGGCCGTATTCAATGGGATAAAGAAAAAAACAGTTTTGTCTGTTATTAAATGGCTGCAAATCAAAATATAAATGTAAATACCAACTACATTGATACCTCTCTGAACTATTTCACGAGTGGGGGCTGGGCCATATCCCACGAAGCTGCACGTATCTTGCACTCATGAAATACGATCGAAAAGGAAACCATTAAATCAACCATATGATCAGCTAATTACTTATAGTGAAGAACATGTAATGGCAGACGGTGAAAACGAATTGTGCGGACAATGCTCTCAACACCTCCCTTTATGCTTATAATGGCAATAAAGTCAAATGGCTGAGACTGCTGACACCAAACTGAAGTTTGCATACCCCTGAAAAACACGGATATTGACACTTTGTGGTTTGGCTAGCCCTTTGTATAGCTAGACTATGGGTGACTGTGCCCCCTGAGGGGTGAGGGCCAGGCAGGGGCAGCACCTACCTAGCCTCAGGCCGCACGGACTGAGATCCACATTGCAGTAATAATGAGTGTCAGCCAGAGTCAGGCTTTACCAGACTCGGCCGAGTCCAGCATGACCAGATTCTGGAAGAAGAATTCCCCATTGCCAGACTCTGGAAGGAGAGTCCGGCATGACCAGACTCTAGAAAGAGAGTCCGGCATTGCCAGACTCTGGAAGGAGAGGCCGGTATAACCATACTCTGAAGGAGAGTCCGGCATTACCAGAGTCTGGAAGGAGAGTCCAGTATATTAGCAGACTCTGGAAGACGAATTCCCCATTGTCAGACTCTGGATGGAGAGTTCAGTATTGCCAGACTGTGGAAGGAGAGTCTGGCATTACCAGACTCTGGAAGGAGAGCCCAGCAATACCAATATAGACATCATCTCCCTGTTATACTCAGTGAGTGCTGTACTGTAATGAGGATTACTCAGCATTGCGACATAGCTGGAGTCTGGGTGACGCTTACTGTTTCTCAGTGCATCCCAATTCCAGGGTCAAATGCCGCCATAGGGCGTGAATCGTGAGGTGGTGGATGACGGTAAGAGCCCCCTGGCATGCCTCTCTGTCAGGAGCATTCAGCCCCGGTGAAACCCCCTCCCTGACTTTGTTGATAACCTTAAAGATTGAACTGAATGGTATCCATGGAAGATGAGGTAATATCTTGAAACACAACGTATATTCTTCAATATTTTACTAAATGTTTCTTCCCTTAAGAGATAGCCGGGGAACCTGTCCTAGGGAAAGCAGGGAGCGATACCAAACACATTTAGGGACCAACTCTCATGGAAATTGGCGGATTATTTCTATCCTTCTGTACATGGGCAATACAAGGGCAGAAGTGAAGGAAGACCTCCACATTTTAGCATTTTGTGAGGTGAAATATACACCGAGTTTTGCCGTCGTTGAGTAATTGACCTTGGACATAAAGACTACACAGAGAGAAGAAATAGCGTCAAGAGGGAGTCCAGGTTGCCCCAGAATGAATCCCTGTCTTGGGGAGTCTAGGTCGCCCAAGGGAGCCTAGGTGCCTCTCTGGCTGACCAAAGGGAGTCACGGGGGGAGTCATATGATCCAGAGAGCTATATGACTCCCCCAGGTGACTCCCGTAGGTCAGCGAGTCACCTAAGGTGACCTGGACTCCCCTAGAGAGGGGAGTCATTCTGGAGGAAACTTGGACTCCATTTTGACCGTGCCCAACCAGTTGAGATCAACTTCACCACTCCTGGAGTAAACGGCACAGAAAATGTTGCTGACACTGCAAAGTGACGGCCATGTACCCCGAGGCCATCCTGTGGTGGGTGATGTCTGATGTACAATAAGCCTAGAGACAGAGGGTACTTAAGCCTGTAAGGACCGCATACTGCTTTATTGTACTATGCACTTTGTCGTCATCATTCACAAATGCAGCCCTGGTGAGCCACCCGCGCAGTGCTGCATTCATGCATCATGCCTACCCTGCCGGTGTTGACACACTCTGCGGGTGTGGGTGATGCATGAATACACTAGCAGACTCGCCAGGGCTGCATTCATGTATCATGACGAGTAAGGACATAGCACATTAAAGCAGACTGCAGCCCTTGCAGGTCTCCACCCAGTACCCTGTGTGTGTGAGGTGAGGTGAGGAGCAGTGCAGCCCATGTATACCTGAGGGAGTGCGCATTGTTTTACAACGGAGGGGAGCAAAAAATTGCAACCCTATTTAGCGAAAAAGCCCGCACGTTACTTTAATCCAAAGGGGTCGCGTGCGCTCCATTTAAACCGCCTTGAGGGGGGGGGGGCAGAAATAAATTTCAACCCAGGGGGGACCAACATGATTTTGACCCGCTCCCACGGAAATCCACTGACCCCCCCCCCCCCCTGCCTTTGTTGTTAAAAAAATGACCACTCCCTAAAGTATAACCGTATGGGGTGCCTGGGGACAAGCACCCGGGGGTATCTGTCTGTATCAGGTGGGTGCTATACAGTTAATGTCAACTCTCCAGGAAGTGGAAGGGGGAGGGGTTGGAGGAAAGGGGGGGGTGTCCTCATCCAGGTTATACAATAACAACCTACGTAAAACTTCTTTTAGATGGAACTACATGTGCACAATATACTGACGAGTGCGTTTCTATAGTTGCATTTGGATTAAACGTAGGCCTATAGTGCTTTGATACGCATACGTGCAGCTGGAACGAGTAGACTACACCCTCAGAAAAGTGAGAGTCATTGTCGCTAAAACTACCCTCACCTGAGAGTCAGGCAGTACTTGACCCTCAGATGAGGGTAGTTTTAGCGACAATGACTCTTTTCTGTGTGTGTAGCTAGCTATAGGGCTGCATCAAAGCATCACACAGGCCCGTCTGGAGTGTATCGACCCCGTACTCTCATAATGATGCTTGAATGCACCATGGCAACAAAGGGCACAATTCGTAAAAGCACTATGCGACTCTTGAAGAGGTTCGACTGATCCTATCATGATGAAAATTGTCTAATCGCTAAATAAAAAACAGAATTGAATACAATCAAATCGGTATTCAAACAGTATTGATGTCGTCAACATATTTAGGTTCATGATGGCTTAAATGTCCACAAGAGGCTTAATCATCCGTTCACAAATTGATATTGGTATTAGAAATGTTTTATAGGGGAGTCTATTGGGTGTACTCAATTCTACATCAGGTGTTGTAATTTCGCATGGATTCTGTGTTGGATACCGGAAAATGATATTGCGTTGTACCTGAGCATTATGCTCTTTATGGAAGTTGCAATTGCTATGCATGCTATATATACATGGCAATGTAAACAGGATAAATATTGGCTTTCCTCAAGCCAGATATCAAGAGATAAGGGAAGGTTTTTTTGAGGCACCAGCATCTGTCCGCACATATGGTGTTATAACAAACATAGACAGAGGTTACCGAGAATAGTTCACCACTGGGGGTCATGCTATTTTGTATTTATTTCATTATTTACACTATTTGTTACAATTGTACTTGGTTGATCTGAAAACGCTGTTTCATAATAGTCACATGATCAATTAGGGGGATGTGACCGGCCGTGAAATACTGGTGAGGTTTATTTCACTCTCTCCTTGGTTAAATCGATGGGGCTGCCGCGTTTATCATGAAATAAAATAATAGTAAATCTTCCACTGCCATGGAGTTTGAAAAAATGCAAAATAACAAATAGAAGCACCAAGAAATGAAATGGCTCACAAAACCCTTCCACATTCTATATTCCATCAAATTCAAAATGGCATGGGCAGTCACATGCAGATCATCAACTGGATTTCAAGATTTCTAAATGATTTTTCCTCAACATGTTCTCCATATTTATCCCTGATAATACTTCATGCAAACCACAGCACTAAAGACCATCATGAATGTGGGGCCAATATGGACTGGATTTAGCCTAAAGATACAGACAAAATACCACTGGTAGCCAGATTAACCCTATAGGGGCCGCATAGTGCTTTATCGTCATTGTGCATAAATGCAGCCCTCTGGAGAGGCTACTCTCAAAGTGTGCATTCATGTATCGTACCGACCTGTATAACCCTTTGTGTGTGTAGGGTCAGCATCGGGCATAGATGTAGCACTGGCAAGCTACTCGCCCGAGATGCATGCATGCACACTGACGACGAAGGGCATAGCGCATTAAAGTAAACTTCGGCCTTTACAGAAATAAACCCTGGTATTATTCATCCATTTCTGAGAAGGTGTGGGAGGAAGATGGAATAGCTTGCAGATACGCCATGATTCAGATTTGTTTTCCAGCCCCTCTCATTGCCAAATATTTAAGCTGAAAATGGAATTCTGAGCTGTTCTTACCAGTCCAATATTTGTCAGGAAGCAGATTTCTGATTGCAGTTTGGGGTGTTTAATTTCATGCTTCCTCTGAAGTTCCTTTTACAGGGAAACCTGACCAGAAAATAACATAGATAGGTTTTCCCGTGATTTATGGATTTCCGATTGCACCTACTTATTGAACTGCAAATTATGTATGAAAAAGGGGCATATTAGCCCTTTAGTGCTTGTATAGTTCTTTAGTGCGCTATGTCCGTTATCGCTATACCTGATACACTGGTACGAGATTGATACACTCCTGAATTATTAGTATGATACATGAATGCAGCCCTGGTGAGTTACTCACCTTGACTAAGGGCTCCATTTATTCACCATAACGACAAAGGGGCATATTGTAATAAAGCACTATGCGCTCCTTAAAGGGTTAGGATATTCACCGTTATGCGTTATCAAGATAATTATATTTCCGCCATGTTTTAGACCTGAACTTGTAAGCGATATTATTTGCGGGGAAACTGCTGATGAAGAGGATTTTATCTGTTTCAACTTTAAATAAGAGTACCGGAAATCTCTGGGAAATCGCTGCAATATGGCACTATGCCCTAATATTCTCGCAGTGTTCTTATCATTTAGTTGGCACATTTGCAGCATGTTGGCCCTGGTCAATATTACTAGTTACTGCAGTGCCACATATAGGCTATAGTCTGGTTCACATCATACCAAGTGGGCACAGACATGGGTTCAACATTGAATTAATCAACGTTTGGTGTTTTGCAAGTTCAAGTAATCTTGACGCACGATTGAACTGGGTATGGGAAAGCTGCACACTATTGCACGTATCAGTGCCAAACGCCCCATTTATAGGAGCAACTCACAGAGGCCAGGTTATCTCCAGAGCAGTTCCTTACTTATCCTGTATCTCAATCCTACAGAGCCATATACTCACAGACTGCATCCTCACTATTATCAAAGAGTAAATAATACCAAGAGGGTCAACTTATAGCGTTCTCCCATAGGTTAGCATTGTCCCTCGGAAATCAGAATGTTTTATACTGTGAAAAGGTGATAATATTACTTGGAGTGTAGCGCCAACATTAATTAACTCTGGAACTTTTTGGGTGATTTGAGTAATGGTTGAGAAAAGCAAGTTTTTATCATTGGATTACTGCATATTTTTGATCTTGTATAACCTGTGTGGTGCCCTGGTGGATGGGGTAGTATTAGTATTAACTCTTTTCTATGGTTGTCTTTATTTTAGATCTCTCCCTCAGACTTAGTCTCTACTCCTCCACCCACGCACGTTATTCTACTACAACCAGGTCTGCCAGGAGGGACAGCTGCACGAAGGGGTGGATAACCACATCATTAACATGGTTTAGTAATGACCATAGAAGCCACCCACCTCCTTCCCCACTACTACCCTCTACTCCCCCTCCTCCTCCTCCTCCTCCTCCTCCTCCTCCTCCTCCTCCTCCTCCTCCCACTCCTCCTCCTCCTCCTCCTCCTCCTCCCACTCCTCCTGCCCTCCTCTTCCTCCTCACTCCCCTCCTCCTCCCCCTCCTCCTCCTCCCCCCTCCTCCCCCCTCCTCCTCCTCCCACTCCTCCTCCTCCTCCTCCTCCTCCCACTCCTCCTCCTCCTCCTCCTCCTCCCACTCCTCCTGCCCTCCTCTTCCTCCTCACTCCCCTCCTCCTCCCCCTCCTCCTCCTCCCCCCTCCTCCGCCTCCTCCTCCCCCACTCCTCCTCCTCCCCCCTCCTCCTCCTCCTCCTCCCCCCTCCTCCTCCTCCTCCTCCTCCTCCTCCTCCTCCCACTCCTCCTCCTCCCCCCTCCTCCTCCTCCTCCTCCTCCTCCCACTCCTCCTCCTCCTCCTCCTCTTCCTCTCCCCCCTCCTCTTCATTCCCCTCCTCCCCCTCCTCCCCCTCCTCCCCCTCCTCCCCCTCCTCCCCTTCCTCCCCCTCCTCCCCCTCCTCCCCCTCCTACCCCCTAGAGAGAGAGAGAGAGAGAGAGAGAGAGAGAGAGAGAGAGAGAGAGAGAGAGAGAGAGAGAGAGGGAAGTCTCTCATTATTGGGGAGGGTGACACCCTTTTCCTACACCACTGCCCAATTCCCTGTCACATAGGTCCGGCCCACACCACCCACAGAGCCGGGGATGGATTATGGGTGATTAAAACGAGAAGTCTAGATCTGCCAAGAGCATGCACTGAGTCATTACACATTCAGGCCGAGATAATGCATGAGTAATAACCTGATAGTATCTAAATGTGGAGAGGGAGGGAATCGAACTGAGGGGTAAATGGGTCACATATATTTTGAGCCTAAGATAAGAGGATAAGTTCCATGTTCTAGGTTCAAGGCTATACGATACTACATTTGTATTGCAAGATCCAGAGACCTAAGTCCAGGGGCCTGGGAGGTTTTGTCAGTGCAATAAAGTTTTATGTTGGTGGTAAATCAAAGTAAAGCAGATCAGTGGAAAAAAACACACACTTAATTGGTCTTTATTCTCAGTGCTTTTACTAGGATAAGTGGTATTAAGCTTCAATCGTACTCTGATGTTATTATTTACTATGCACCAAGGCCTTAGACTCACGATTGTATCTTAGGTCATTGCATTTCAAGGGTCAATTTATTCGATGGGCATCTGGAATAGAATTTATGATCTGATTTCAATGGCTTACCATGTCTTAGTGAACAAAAGACAATCTACATATTCATAGCCGACCACGTGGTACAAAGCACCTGCTGGTATCAAGGAGTTTAATTGTATTAATACAGCAAGCCTCTAACCCTTTACGGACCACATGGTGCTTTACCGCATTAAGCCCTTTGTTGCCATGATGGTTGACCATAGCCCAGCGCTGCATTCATAGATCATGCCAGGATGATAACACTACAGGGTTGATACACTCCCAGAGAGTCAGCATGATGCATGCATGCAACCCTGGCTGGTAGACCCGCTAGGATTGCATTCATGCATTAAAATGACAATGGGGATAGTATATTCACGCACTATGCGGCCATTAAAGGTTTAAGTAATCAAATTAGATAATACCCTCTAGCAGTTGATATTTATGCGTACATGTATATGATGTAAATTATACACGTTTAAAGTGCCCCTTGGTGCTGATGCTGGAATGTAACAGGGCAATGGCAGAGTACAAGGTATCATGTGTAGACATCATCGACTGAATACATTAATTTTCCATTTTTGATCATTTCTTATGTGCCAATGCCAACGGTAATGCAGGATATTATTTTATTTTATCAATATATAAACAACATATAGAATAAGCTGAGACCTTATCTCCTATTACAGAGTGGAATCCTTACTTTCTTCCTTTAAGTCCACCCCCACGGATGTTGAAGCATATTTGCAAGGCAAGCCTATAATTACCTGTATACAAGGCATTTTAATGGGAAAAAGAAGGCTTAATACAAATACAGGCTTCATGCCGAGCCACTTCACCGACGATACCGGTGATTCTGAGATAATCAGATTAATGAACGTAAGGCGATTTCTAGTTTTTTCCCTCACATGCTCAGGACTGTTTTCTCTCCTGTCATTAGCTTTGTTTGATTTCAGCATCTCATCTCTATGTAAAGCCTGAGGACGGTGTATGACATATTAATATATCTATACATACACCTTTTTATGGTTTCTTCATATCGACTAAATCCTGAGGATAGCATTTCAAACCGAAAATAAAACCTTAATCTAAGCAGGGAGATTTGTTGGAGGGCATTGGACATGGCTTATGCCATAGTGAGCAGGATAAGCTGGGAATATGCAGTAGTTATGTTGCTTAATATGATGTTACATCGATTTGTGTTGAACCCAATGATAAGGCCAAAAAAAAAAGGTGTGTTTCAGCAGGGATATAAAGTACTATACCCCATGGTTTCAGGTTACCCGATCCTACCTAGCAAAACAGGGCCGACCCTAGACATTTTTATGCAATTTTGAAAAAATATTAATATTTTGGGTATTTTGGGGCTATTTAAGGGTCGATCTGATAGTTCATGAGTCGAGGCGGTCGTCGGCGAGTCGGCATTGTAGTTCGTGAGTCGATTTCTGGCTACTTTTCAGGCTAAAGTAAAAAGAATTAAAGTAAAAAAAATTTAAAAATCCGACCTACCTACCCTAGATTTTCAGACCATGTAACCTGAAACACACCTTTTTTTTTGGCCTAAGGATAATACTACAGTACTTAATATTATAACATAGCAAACGATTATGTAAGTGGCATACATATGAATATTTTACTGTTTAGCTGCCATGGTCAGTGAACTGTACTTGGTTCAATCAACCCACATCTTTTCACTCAGGTGTTTTCTAAGTTACAATCTTCAAGGTTTGGATATATCCAAGATAGTAAATGTCCATAGTCATATATCTGAGAGTATAAATATGAGATATACATGCGACTCAAATCTATAGGGCAGTGGCTGATAGGGTAGCGTGCATATTCTCTAACATGTTACCACCTCACAGCCTCCCCAACCATGCTCATCAGTCCACACGTCTGGAATATCCCTTAGCAGTAACGAAGCAGAATGTGACAACCTTTTTGTGACTCCTATGTAGCCAGTGTTGAAGGCCAGCTGTCAGAGGTGACAGTAAGTGACAGTAGGGTGAGGAGCACTGACAGTGCGGCAGGGAAGATTAATTACATGGTATTCCAATGAGGAAAATGAAGCTGTCACTTTGACGATGGTATCAGCTAAGGTCCATGATGTAGGGTTGTTTACACTGCAAATAGAAGATATAATTTACATACAATGAACTGTACACATGCAGTAGATTCTACTGTGTACTTAGAATAAAACAAAGCTTGAGATTCCCTTTAACCAAACTGAAGATATTTCATCAACATCTTCTCTAAAGCCAGCTATTACATAAATCAACATGTGTGCAGTTTATTAGCAAATGCCCCGTTCCTGTGTGACTATATCAGGAGCCAACCCCTTGTATGATTAATTTACTCAGGAAAATAATCTCTCGCACAGGATGTTTTTTCAACTGCACTCCCTGTTTCTAATTCCAACAGCCAAACCCTGAACCACCAGACAAGTTGAAGGTTGTTCATATTATAGTTTTGCAATTTAGGACTGAGGTGTTCAGTATGTTGTACTACACTAAATAGGCTGTAGAGAAGGGTTTCTTAAGAACGAAGACCTATGGTGCACTTTTCCAAAATGTTCCCTCCCCTTCCAATAGTAAGGTAACACTACACCCAGCTTTCTTTCCCCTTGTTATGACAAACCATATATTTCCTATTGAGGAATACCAAAAGAAATCATCACATCTAACATGTCACATCTTTTCTCTGGTTACAGATACCATTGCGGAGTACTGCGCGTCCGAGTCGTTTGACATTGGGTGTGCAGTAGATGAGGCTATCCTGATGCGGAGCGCGCTGTATGGTAGGATGAAGCCCGGTCGGTGTATCAGTGGGGAGTACGACCACTCCATAGGCTGCTACTCTGACGTCCTCCACTACATGGACAGTCAGTGCTCAGGCAGACAGAAGTGTAAAATACTGATAGCCACATTAGAAGCTGTAGCACAACCCTGTCAGAAGGACTTCAAGTCCTACCTACAGGCCACCTTCAGATGTGTTAAAGGTCAGTGTGATATGATATTGTCGTGTTCATTGGTAATTATAATGTGTCTTTACCTTGACAATGTATTGATTTTGTTGAATGAAGAACAACTGTACCATGGGTGACATTGTATTTTGATACATGAAGAATTGGGACAATTGAGATCTGAAATTTTCGGTGATGTTATACTTTACTGTAGTATACAACACATATTTCAAGCATTTTGTAGGGATATCTACGTTCTTGGTATAAGAACAAAATGAAAAGAGGAGAAAATATACCAAATCTAATATATATATATCAACGATTATGTAAAGTGTGCAGTACCAGGGAATTAATTATTGTGCAATGTATGAAGTAGATCAGTATATGAAAAGGGAAATTTTGAAAAATAAGTTGACGCTGACGGATAATAACGTGGTTTAATAAAATAATAACATAATTTAAAAAAAGAAGAAAATGAGGACGGGGTCATAGTTGTGAGGTGGTATTGAGTTACATAGGGGCACATCTAATCTGTTACTGGGACAAAATCTGCAAAAAAACACGTTATAAACAGATATAAAACGAGCCGTCTGGTGCTCTGTTTGTGATTGGTCTTCCCCCTGTGAGGGTAAAAAAAAGATGCAATAAAGAGTTAAACGGGTACAGATAGGTTAAGGTGGGGATGGGGCGAGCTAATATTAACTTTCAGGGGGAATCTATAAGAACTTGGTGTGCAACTCGAAAGAGGACACAGAGAAACCAGTGTAAAACTAGTACATTAATTAATTAAGCGTGGATCTCCAGGTAAAATGATTACAGTAAAAATATACATTTGTCTGCAATATAGGATTAGGACTTGACTTAAATGACGGTGACTTTATTTCCAAAGATCATCAAAAGTACAGTCGAAATGGAGCACCTAACCCCACCATAAGTCGGCATGATCATTAGTATACGGTTAATCAAGTACCTCAAAGTACAATGTATACCACAGGATTAAAAGTCAATTACAAACATTAGAGATTCTGCCTGTTGCACCCCCTCTCCCCTCCCCACACACAAACAAACACGGGCTTTTGTATACCGAGCCCCTGCGAGAACGAATATTTTGGCAGATAAGCAATAGCATAATTCACGACAGCACCCTATCCACTTTCTTAAGTATGAAATGGCTTGATATCCATGTGTGCATAGCCGCAAGGATGCCATACCTCCCAAAAGTGGTACATTTAATTAGCATGCTTCCCTTTCCGATGCACATTGCTAGACAGCATATAAACAGCCATAGTCATGTTTACTATCCACAAACGGAGATAACCCAACAGTGCTGCATCCTCAATTAGCTTTTAGTACGTCATATTCCCACTAGGGGTCAGACAAGCAGCGCCTGACCACGTGATCTAAGCCAATCGACCATGTGACGACGTTAGCGCCTGCGCAGTGGGCCGGAAAGCCGTCAGTACGCCCCCCAGTGGGAGATGACAACACTAAGGGCGGCTGGACACGGGGGACGGGGTGGGGGATGTAATATCCAAGCACATCTTACCCCGCAGATTCTTCTTGTATATGGACATCTCTGAAGGAAGCTGTGAGGATGTGAGGAAGGTTATCTGAGGAGCAGAAGCGAATATCCCCGACTGCAAAACTGCAAGAAATCCCAATAATTGAATTACTCAAATGACCATCTTGCATTTTACAAACCATGTGCCGTATCTCTCTACTCTCTCGTCCTTTCCTGTATTTGTCAAGATCCGCCTGTGTCACTTTTGTGATCCAATGATAAAATAATGTTGAGGTTCAGAAGTGAAATAATTTTCTGTACACTATCGGGACATAAATGTCAAATGTTATGTATCAAGTGTACAGGTACACTTCTAGCGTGTTTTTGGGACAAATTGTTATAACACTGTAAAAAAATTCCGTCAAAATAACAGAGATTCACTGGCACCACTGGGTGCCGGACTTTCACCATTAAAATAACAGTCAATGTTATTTCAAGTTCACCGTAATTTTAACAGTGAAAGTCCGGCACCCAGTGTTGCCAGTGAATCACCGTTATTCTAACAGAATATGGGACATCACTGTCATTTCAATACAGTAGTTATAATGGTATTTTGTGTAATTTAACTCATTTATCCCAGTATTTTTCTGTTCATTTATCCACCTATACCTAACTCTATGCTCACTATGGTTCCATGCTAAATTTGGTACCATCTCCAATCAGCCATATCTTTTTAGTGTCAAGACTTCAGGCCTAATCATTAGGAATCAGTCTATGAGAGCTTTATAAAATGCTTCATGACACATTGTAATGCCAGTCCATGAGAAGAAGTCACTCTAGGATGGCTACAGAGCAAATCTTACAGCTGTCTATCTATACATTTTTCTTAATACCACAAAAATGGTGTTCTTTGCATCCATGAAAATCTCCTCATGAACCAAACTGCCACCTGGTGTGATAAAACTAAACATCAATTAAACGTAGCTTCACCGTAAAATAGATAAACTGTGTTTCACCGTACTGGATTACAGATATTCACAGTAAAAGTGGTTGACTTAGCACTGCCTTACCGTAATCACATTTACGATGATCCACCGTAAAGTTTGACATTGATTCTTCGTATATTCAACGGAATATTTCTACAGTGTTTTACAATAACAGTTACAATGCATCATCCTTTCAAAGCAGTATCAAAGCAGGAGTTCTAAGTAATATATATTTCCCTGCATAGATGACAGCAATGAAAGACAGAGATTAACACTGCACATCATTGGCAAGGTATAGGACAAAGTTATATGACCAGGCAAGTTTGGGTGGGGGGAGGGGGGGGGGGGTCATTTTGAAGGTCCCACTAAAAAGCAAAAATGCCCTGTGAAAAGAGTTGACTGTAGAATGGTGATGATGGCAGGGAATGTCAGAGAGCCTCCAGAGGGACGGCTGGAGGAAGCTGAGACCTTTAAGGATCGCATAATACTTTAAATCACCGTGCTCTTTGTCCTCATGATGCATGCATGGAGGCCTGGTGAGTAACTCGCGGGGGCTGTATTCATGCATTATGCCGACCCTTCAGAAGTGTATAGAACCAATAGGGTCCGTGTGGTACAAGTAGCAAGGAGACATGCGTTTATTATGCCGACAAAGGCCATAGCGCATTAAAGCACTATGCGGCATTCAAAGGCTGAAGAGGTTGGGGAGAAGTCGCGGGCCGGGTAGAAGAAGTATGTGAGATGTTGCCTGTGTCCCCGGGTCCGGCTGGAATTGCTGGCCGGAATTGTCCCGGTGGGGGATCAGGTTAAAGGACTCTCCACGCGGGTAATCACCATCTTATCAAAGAACTGTCCTTGGGAGCTGACCTGGGGGTCAGGAGGCTGGGGAGGGGGGGGGGGGGGGTCACACATACAACATGGGGGGGGGGGGGATGTAGGACCCTTACCACCACCCCTTATCACTTCATAGTTCAGTTTAACACCACTAGGAGGGTCTGACTGTACTGGGTCTAGTTATGGGCTATCTGGGGAACCCCTTTGCGATGTCATCATACAATCTCTAAATAATACCCTGCTGCCTTCGAGTTGCTGACAGATTGGGTCCCTGCTCCTCTAGGTGGACCATCATAGACTCTATTTGGTAAGACCTGTGCTGCCACTGGTGCTGTAGAAGAGAACTAGAGCCCCCTTACAGCTCACACATAGCAGTCCATATAAAACCCTTGTTAGCCTTTAGTAGCCGTCACAAATTAGGTGCTAACGCCATAAAGTAGGAGCTATAAACGCCACAGAGTCCATTCAAGTCCCCCTAGCTGTGGGAATATCCCCTATAAAGGCTGACAGTGCTATATGGGAGGGCCTCAAAACGTTAAGAATACTCACAGGATTTATTGAATATCATAAAATGTCGAGAGGATTTGACTCCTGGGTGTCATATTAGCATGATGTAGTTTCGTTGGTATTGACTTGGAAAATCGTTGATACGCTCACTTACAGGTCTTTTTCACAGGGGCCGATAACTCTCATTCCTATTTTTGTCACAAGAGAGCACATGTGCTCAGAATTTGTGACATCACTGACTTCGCGCTTTAAACTTTTACAATATTGATATATATATATACCAGGGAGGAGCTTATATAATTATGATAGGTCATACCACCATCCAGCAAATTAGGGTCAACATTGCCAGCCTGACCCACCCAAGGCAAACCAAATGGTTGTCTTTGGGTGGGCGCAAGGTGGGCACAATTTGCAGGGTGTATGACAAGCTTTAAATCATTGGATTTTCAGTACTAAAAAAGTACTGTTAGTTGCTGCCTGATAATGAGATCGGTATGGGAGTCCTTAGTCCAAGGGTGCCTTATCGTGAGGATAGCCTTAAACAGTTAAAGAAACAATATCAACACTCACACTTCACCATATAGTAAAGAGTAGAACAGTGTATAACAATCTAAGATAATATCTCCGTAGCCTCATTAAATATATCATTTCCTCGTTTCCAGTGTTTGCTGCCCGCACCCAGACCTGTCAGTCGGACGACATGATGACCCTCACCTCCCCGACTGGTATCATCGCGGGGGGAGTGACTCACGAGATGCCCGAACTCCTCACCTGCCGCTGGGCCATCCGGGTGCGCTCCGGGCAGAGCGTGGCCCTCACACTCTTCTCCTTCGACCTCATCACCATAGATGGGATGAGCGATAATAGGGGATTAGCGGAGCAGGGCGACATGCTGGATGAGTGCAGTATGCAGGTGTCGGTCCACGAGCGGCAGGAGCGGACTAAGATAGACGTGTGTAACGTGAGACAACGGGAACGCGAGATCTACCAGAGTGAGAACCACGTGGTGCACGTCGAGGTGGTGGTACACCGCAGTCCGCGCAGACCCAGGTTCATGATCAAGTACAAAGGTAGGTACACTCTTACAAGAAAACATTTTTTTTGTGGAAAGCCACTGATCTCCGAAAGAGAGGGCTTGATGCATGGCTTCCTCGGTACCTGGTACCATAGCAGGAGATCAGACATTAGATGTGAGTGAAAAATGTTCACCAAAAAATGATACGTAGCACACCGTTAGAAGGAAATTGAGCTGAACAGTACTATATGCTGTAGTTTTAGGATGGATAATACGTTATTAGTGTACATGGGCAGTAACCCATTGTTAGTTTCACTTTACAGCACAGAGTAAAGAAGTAGAATCACAGTGACTCCCGACTTGGAGTCTGTACTCGATCACTGAGGTAACTCCCCAACGACTCTGAAGTGACTCCCAATCATTAAGGAGTCTTAGAATAAGAGTCATGTAATAGATATACTATGGTTATGAGAGGCTTACTCAAAATAACCACTGTAAACTGGCTGGCACCTTTAAAGGGTGCCGGCCAGCCTACAGTAGTCATATCTTGTGTTAGCCTCACATAACCATTGTCTATCTGTTTTAAACCACCTGTGAGGTTATGTGAGTCTAAGTGGAAATAACCAAGGTGTGAATTCCTTTGTCTTAGCCCTCCGCTGTGGTTTAATATAGAGTTACTATAGAGTCCTGCTAATGTTAGGGAGTAACTTAAGAGTCCTGGGGAGAGTTACCTCAGTGCTCAAGTCGGGAGTCACAGTGATTCTACTTCCTTTCTCAGTGAATATAAAAGGACGTATTTATGGTTTCACTACTTTCAGGGCAATCTCTCAAAGATTTGATTCTTATCCCCCAATTCTGAACTATCCATTCATAGCCTATAGATTAAACGCTTTTTACACAATGCAATCGGAGCCGAATCGTCATGTAGACTCATATTTGGTGTTTAACAATATTATTTATTGTACTACAAGCTGTGTTATTTAGAAATAGTTTCCAGGTTTAAAAACCCTCCTATAGCCTGAGTGTGCATGATGGTATATCCATATCTAATGGAACCAGAGGCAGGCGCCACTCTCCATATACTACTCACCCCAGTAACATAGACTGCAAACTGCCACACCTTCGTTGGTCGGGCCTTATATGCTGTTGCCAACACTAGTGCCCTTTAGATTTGATGTTAGCACTTTCTACATTACAGTGTCTCTATTTATCTTACAAGTAAATTACATATCTAGGAGGATTTGTGTCCAAATGTAATCCATACGCAGTAAGAGTTATCATAGAGTGCACCGTGAGACCTGATAAACCATGAGACCCCGTCAATGAGTGTAAATAAACAGTGCACTACTACATTTGCACATTGGCCCTAAATCTGACAATGCCATGATTGCAAGCTAAACGAGTGGCAATGGAAGTGGTTGGAATAGAAGTAGAGCCGCCTTCAGCATGGTTCTATTTTTGAGACTTTTGAGCGCCGGCTGTGTGATGATAGTACTCTAGGCATTCTATGCTGAGAATTACTGAATGGGGAAAATTAATGTATGCGATAAATTCACGTACTAATCTGGGCTTGCTCATTCAAGATTACTGATGTCGACAGATTTGGAACCGAGATTGCAGTCATCATGTTTGATGAGAGATAGCGACTATAAAACCGACAACCCGATGAGTAATGCCACAAATAAATCTGACAAGTCCTTTACAAATAGGCTGATTACATCATTGACGATGGCAGGGCCCTGCCTATTCCCACCGACCCTGGCCAGACCACTTAGAATCGGACCATGGCGTAGGTTGCAATGCACGTGGAGCGCGATATTATCTCTGTCTCTCTGGTCACTGGGTGGCTGGGTAGGGTGCTACTGCCCACTGGTCATGGCTACTCTTGTAACAAGACTACTGTATTTCGGATATGCTACCATGTTAGTAGTGTTATCCTTTCTCTGGTTATATAAAACATATTTTAGGTTTAAGTTTGATAGTGTTTATTTTCAATTCAATTCCTTTTTTGGAGTGGCAATGGAAGTGGTTGGAATAGAAGTAGAGCCGCCTTCAGCATGGTTCTATTTTTGAGATTTTTGAGCGCCGGCTCTGTGATAGTTCTCTAGGCATTCTATTCTGAGAATTACTGAAAATTAGATTATAATTCTTGTATTTTATAATCTGGCCAATCTATCATTATGTAGATCTACAGAGCAGATCAGTTCAGCGTTATGTGGCAATGTGTGTAATCTCATCTATGTAATTTCCGTGGGTAGCCATGCAGGCTTGTATCCATTGCACGTATATCCGACAGCTCTGCAGATACATGTATGGCATATTGCCACTCTTGTTACAACATGTCTTTTTAACACGATGCACCAGTAGACAAGCTAAATCAAACTAGGCCGAGGATGTGCTACAACTATATGAGGGCCTACAGCTTTTTGTTAAAGGACCCAAGGGCCCTCTCAATATACATTGTCTCTGGCCAGGGATTGGTTAAACAGTTGTGGGTAATATGGCATCTGTTGTGCTCCGTTTTTGTCCATAGGCTGCAAAGTGTCCACGCCCACTATCATTCACTGTGGGAATTTACAAGGCCTGTTATCAGTTTAAGTAGACTGGTAGATAGAGTGCTAAAGATACCAGTGGACGCTTGTTTCTCACAGCCTGATCAAACACAACACATACCACAGAGGAAGATATAGCCTACAATCATGCCAGAATATACTTGTACAAAATGTTGCAGTAGTATTTATGGTCTGAGTGAGATCTATTTAAAGTCCCCAGTATATGCTATGGTAAAACATGTATGTGGGGGAGGATTGTATGAGTCCAAGTGTATACAAACTGCATTTTTATCTACAACCAGTTGTGTCTTACCCTGGTCTGAGGGAACTATGCAAAATTCCTTAGGGGCTGTGGACAAGGCGGGATACAATGGAGTCTGGTGGTTGTGAGTGGTTGTAGGTGGGTGGTTTGTTTATTGCCGTGTCCTTAATCTCTCTGGCTCCTGTTTGGTCGGTGTCGGATTGCTTCGTTTTCCATTAGATGCACGAGGTTTATTATGAGACAGGCCGTGAGCATCAAGCGGTACAGAGTTTGTATGGCCACCCTGGTGGTAGGCTCGTAAACATCAACCACGGGAAAGTATTACCCACCACGGCTGTATTCATGCATCATGCCGACCCTTCAGGAGTGTATCTACCCTGTAGGCTCAGCATGATGCTTGAATGCAGCACTGGCGAGACAATCGTCAGGGCTGCATGCAAGCATCATGACGACATGCAACATAGTGTACCAATACACGGTGCTGTCCTTAAATGGTTAGCACATACAAAGTAAGTTTATTCAAACCAGCTATTTCTAGGTAAGATTGAGTGGGAAATGGGAGCCTGGTGTATATTTACAACGTGTCTGTATGTAAGGCGTCAGCCTCGGCCAGCGTCTATCCTGCCAGTTGGATAGCCTGGGAGCAGGCAGAAATCTTACCCTAATACACATATTATATTTACTTCTGTCAACTATAGGTGTAATACATACAGTAGCCCCTTGTTAATTTGTTAATCCCTTTGATCTCGATGAGAATCTCTCTGTACTTGGATGTGTATTGGCCAATACACACCCATTGGCGCCACCAAACTGGCGCAAATGGGTATCAAGTGAGATGAATGTCTGCTCCCAGACCATACACAGCAGAGGGAACGGAGCAGTGTTGGGATGGGAGTTCGAGACTGGTAAGGCGTTGGCAGTAGGAAGGAAAATAAGCCAACAAGGTGAGGGACGATCTGACTCTGAGTCTGAAAGTGTTTCCTAAACAACTGTTTCAAGTGTTAGACACTACAAATCCTTCTTGAGTCTAACCATACGATATTGTGAGAGAGTTTGCAATGCTGGACTCGTGTAGGCTGTCTTTCAAGGCTTCAAAGGTCCAGCATTTTTTGCCTTTAGTAAGAGAGTCAAGCACTGCCAGACTCCTGCAATCATTGCCCTGAAAGGAGTGTTGATCTGGAAACATAATCAAGCATCAGGCTCCTAGGACCTTACCTTCTTTGTTGTGTAGAAAACTTATTATACTCCACTAGGTCTTATTCTTCAAACAATATATACCATTATTTGACTAGGTCTAAAATATTTAAACAAATTGCTCTTGGCATGTTGGAAATAAGGTCAATGTATTATAAATGGTGCTCCCCATCTCCACTGAGTGCTATTTCTAGCTATTTATTACAAAAGCCTGTAAATATTCACTCTCCTGCAAAGGTCATCCATTGTTATCATGGTAGTACTCGATTGAGAGTCGCCGTAAATGAACCACTATTGTGGTTATTATCTCATGAATATGATAATGAGGGAGTCCCTCAGCCCCCAATTTAATCAACTGGGTGGCCATTAAGGAAAACAATCCAAGTATTGTGAGCTGGGTATTTTATGACTAACCATGTTAAGCCCTACCCTGCATTCAGATCGGCCCCACCCTCCATACCATCGATCACTGCAGTGTGCATGCACTAATTTCCTCTCTTGTTGATATATATCTTTGGTCCCTCTTTAAAGAGGAATATACGTTAGTTCATGGCAGTTGAGAATTAATCTAGTATTCTGCACCGTCAAGTAGACCGTGGCATGGTCCAATGACATAACCATGCTTTGATATTCTCCTAAGAATTTGATCTTTTTAAAAACAAGTTGATCTACCCTGTAACCCTATATCAACCGGTTGTCAACGTTGAATCAAGGTTCTGTGCCCACTGGGATTATTGTCCCTACCATACATACCGTATTAAGCCGTTTTTCGTAGTTTAACTTCTATGTGAGAGATTTACATATGTGAGAATGATATAGTACCAGGCATTGAGCCAGAAGAATCCTCCATCTAAATAATTCACATTGTTTAAATTATTACTATACTCCCTGCTGGACAATTCTAATTTGAGTGTGGTTCAACTCCAATATGAGAGATGTATGGGTGAGGACGGGATAGCTGGTAGAACACGCTGTAGGGAGTGATTTGTCAGAGGAGGGCGGTTCATCAGCTGGTTTCTACCAGCAGCATGCCGCCATGGGCCACAGGTCAGGGGGTACCCATCTGCTACATAAACCATACGGTGTAAGGGCCATGTGGGCACTGTTAGAAAATCCAGACCCTCCCCATAACCTGCCCTTCTCCTCGTCTCTATTCTCCCCCAAGCACCCCTCCAAATCCCCCCCTGCTTTCCACACCACCCCCATCACCCTCCATTCCCTCCCGTTCAAGCCCACATGCCCTCATTTCCCAACCAAGGCCCTTTCTCCCACCAAAGCTCCTAGTGTCGTAAAAATTCCCCATAGACTCAGCACTAAGGCCCCCCTTATTATCGCCCAGGGGACGAGCCGGTTTGTGGCAAGGCTGGTTTGCGGCATGTCGTAAGGCGGCCTATGTTTATAACCTCCACCACGATGTGCTACTCATGCAGTATCTTACAGTCTACAACGCCCCCCCCCTCCCCTCTCCAAACCACCCCCCCTCCCATCTACCCCTGAACAACTCCCCCTTCCCTTACATCCATCCATCCCGGCACAAGCTAACTCCACAAACAGGCACGAGTCCCGGGCTTATTTCAGGACCAAAAGACCCCACGAATCATTGTTAAATTGCTCTTTTACCATATTGGCAGGTTTAAGCACCTGGTCGCTTATAGATCTCAATGCCCCTGTACCCGCAGCGCTTATACAAGATAGCGCTTATTCATGATACAGTTTTTAGTGCTATACCAATTTCACTGTACACTGGAGCTTAGTCAAGATAAGCATAAAGCACTATATTCCGCACTGTAAGAAGTAAGTACTGTACGCCTACAGCAAAAGTTGCTGGCAACTTTTGTTCCAGTAGATTTTGCTGTAGGTGTACAGCAACTGACTTGCTGTAAATTTACAGCAACTTCTACTGTAGATTTACAGCAACTTCTACTGTAAATTTACAGCAACTTCTAGCGTGCATCTACAGCAAAAGTTGCTGGCAACTTTTGTTCCAGTAGATTTTGCTGTACATGTACAGCAACTGGGTGCTGTAAAGTTACAGCAACTTCTACTGTAGGTTTCATATTGTTGTTCTCATCAATTTATATCAATTAATACCCATGCATGGAGAGTATTTTCCTGCATAATAGTTCAGTCACAGCACAGGATAATACACACTACACAATGTAATGGTTTAATCCTGCTTCATTACAGCTGAACCGTATGTGATACAGCTTTTCCCCAGTCCGGGCACTTAAGCATTTAACTTTTCCCACTGTGGTGTCTATTCTATACTTTTGCTGTTTTTTTGTATTATTCAACACAATTATGCAAATATCAATACACTTATTAATGATAACTGCATTTAGTGTCTCATCCATTCTTATTCAACGATGTCTGGAGAGTTGTGAGGCTTTATTTGACTAAGGAAAGGGTTGGGTGGAATAATTAATACAGAAATAGTCTACTGCTGCCACCTAGCGGCGGAAATCTACAGCATAATGTACTGTAAATGTACAGCAACATTGCTGGAGACCCAATTTACAGAACATAATGCTGTAATTATACAGCAAATAGTGCTGTAATACCAACTACAGCAAAAAGTGCTGTAAATGTACAGCACATTGTGCTGTTTAAATACAGTAACTTCTTACAGTGCGGTTAACCAAAAGACACTTAGATGCATACAATCAATTTGTATGGTATAGAAAGACGGTGGGGGGGGGGGACGCTGCTGGTCTGAATTTACCCAAAATGGCTACACCACCCTGTCGTCCCTATAGAAGTAGTTGTCACACTGGGTATGTTAATAACCAACTACGCGTCCATCTTACCACCCCCCTCCTCCCATCACCTTGCCATCCCACTGAGTTATTACTCACTACGTCATCTTCTCGTGAGAACTCGTCCTATCTGCGAGATTTCAGGCTGCACCTCGTGGGAGAGCCCTCTGCCGGTGTTTTGACGAAGGACGGCCTTATGGCGTCAGTGTTTCAATATCCAGAGAGGATTTATTGTGACGTATGTGCATGTGTATTGTGGGCCCCCCAGCTACGCCTGCCATTTACAAAATGAAAATTTGACTGAAATCTATCAGAAGATGGAGTACTTCCTACAGTACCAGAGACCCATTGATAAGCCCACAGACATGTCGGAATAAACAGGCTAATCTCCCAACAGCCAGGGAAGTCAAGAATAAATAGGTGTTGATGTAGATGAACTTTACTATTAATGGTTGTGAAATTAACATGAATATTATTTCTTAGATTCATATCTTTCAAATTATCTAAGCACAATATAATCCTCCTTACAGTAAAAGTCAATTAACCAAAAGGTTTTCTGATAAAGCTGATTTTAGAAAATAAAGCTCAATGAAATAGGTAAAGCCTCGCTTAGGGGTAGAGATCTGATGGCATATATTACAAAAATGTCCTTGATAAGATATTGAATGGGGTTGTTATGTATACCACATCTAAAATCTAGCTTATTTCAAAAAGAGTCAGTCAATGCTTGGCTCTCCTCAGGAGAGTCCAGCTTTGTCTGACTTAACGGAAATCGTATCACAGCAAGAAATGCTCGAATCTCCTCCCAGCGTCTAGCAACGTCATCTTCTGGATCATCACCAGGCGCCAGTTTTGGAGGACTCCCCTATTATTTAGCATTCTTCTAGGTTTATCCCAGCATTGCCTCTTTTTGAAATGCCTGACTCTGGGGAGATTTGGCACACTGGAGAGTAACCGGCTGGCTTATAGGATTGGTTTTTGCTCTGTGCACACCCTCAGAAAAGTGAGAGTCATTGTCGCTAAAACTACCCTCACCTAAGAGTCAGGCAGTGTGTGCAGTTGGCTTTAAACCCTGTTTCCTCTATTTGCAGCTACGGGTTGTCCTGACATCGAGGCTAGCGGCGAGACGTGGATGAACCGGCGCGGTGACCACCTGTTTATACGCTGTAACGAGACCAACGAGACGTGGTTCCTCACCTGCCGAGAGGACAGGTGGATAGGGGAGATGGGCAACTGTACCTCAGGTAGGTCGTCCTTGGTCGTGAGATTGATCTCCATGGATTTATTCTGTGGTCCGTAATTCATTTATCAAGGGTATGCTAGTGTTGAAAAAACTCTTTCAGGGAGCATAACCCCAACTAATTAGGTGGATAGGTCGGATTTTATTTTATTCTTATCGATTTTTCTTAAATGTTGCAAGTAACATGAACGAGTCACGAATTGGCACATTGACCAAGAGGTTGCCAGGATGACTCACTAAGTCCTCCAGAAAAAGTGATAGCATTATATATCATGAGGTCAGACACCTAAGTAGGCCACTGTAATAAATGGGAGATTGCTCATCAAGAAAATCGAAATCTAAAAAAAAATCTCCAAAATTGAGGAAAGGATAGGGTCAGCCCTTCTTTTTAAACTATGGTTAGGTTGCCTGAAACACCTTTTTTTCGCTAGGGAGGAGGGGATGTGGAAATCAAACCTTTGCCCTTAAGAATATATATGTGCAAAAAAAATCCTCTCTTTTACATGTATACATAATCCATGACTCAAAGCTTAATGGGTAGGGAACGAGAGATAACGACTCAGTCGGTAACGAGAGATACATGTGCTGCGATCTCATAACGACAAGCAGTATGACCTCTCCCTCCCTTATCAAATGGTATCCTGCACCCCATGCACCCTACTAATAGTAGGTGACTGGCCTCAGGCTCCATTTCCATGTACCCAATGTAGGACCTATGACACCATAACCACTACCAATGCTAGAGGTGCCCCTTTCATGTTAGACTTTACATGTGGTTATTACCGTGAGGTAATAAATGGGCACAGTGGAATTGGATGCTCAGGGTGGGTGATTGGGGGACATTTGGAGTGATGGTGACACATACAATGTTTGGAGGGCGTTTTTGTTTAATATTACAGAAATTGGGTTACAATTTAATCGACCCCGACATCTAAATGTCTGTCTATATTTTTGTATGTCAAGCCATGGTTGTCACTTTCAGGGTTCAGTACTAGACACATTACACTGTTAAATAGTTAGTGACAGTTAGTATAGGTATATAGTATGATCCATTGTGGTTTTACAGTTTCCATGTAGGTGCAAAATAGAGCATCTTAACAGATCTTCAGTAGAATATGCTGTTTACCTACACTACTTTTTTTTACAGTGCAGGGTTGCTCTTGTTTAAGGATATAGCTAGGAGATACCATCTTTATTGCAGTATGCAACTTAGGATGGGGTTCTATTCATGTTGATGAAATCTTTTCCTGACGTGACAATTGTCTAGAATCAGATCCTTTCTAACGCAATAGCCAGAGAATTATCTAAAAGTAAATATTGAAGCCAACTTTAAAAAATGTTGTGATTCCAGAATAGTATGTTTCCCCCAACGGCTGTCAGAGTTGGCATGTTTGAAATAGTCAGGAGCAGGAAGCAAAACCCATTAACATGAGAAATTAAGAAGAAAAAACTTACTTTTTAGGAAAGCTTGAAATTGTGATCAAAGATGTCTGATTACCAACCTGATACAGTTGAATCATAGGATAGTGATGACGCCACGGCTGTGTAACTAAATGAACATTTTATTTTTGTTTCAATTACTAGTCCAAGATTCAATAATTATTACGAATTAAGCAATGAGCAATGTTTTAGTGGAGAGGAGGAATAACTACAATAATTATTGCTCCTTATTTTAACAATGTATTTTAATATGATTTATAATCAAAGGCTATTTTTCTCTCTCTCTCTCTGAAAAGTGTTCTCTGCTGGTTGACTTTCTTTTGGTGGCAGTTTTGAGTAATAAATGTTATTTTTTCTTCTCAGATAAATCTTGGACCTCGGAGAAAGTGTTTGGAGGTAACGCATCATTTCATCGAGGTATGTCTGTAATAAGCATGGTCACACCGCCCATACCGGGTGCCAAACCCCAACTGTATGCCATATTTACAAAGTATTTTATAACAATATCTACATAATCCTATTCAAAATACTATTATTATTGATTCCCTAAAACTCAAGTAATAGTTATTGCTTATTACACACATAGGGTTTATTGTGAACTTGTAACCATTTAAGGACAGCATCATGCTTCAGTGCATGTGATGAATTTGTTGTCAACACAATCGGCGAGTAACTCCCTGATGCTCCATCAGTGTATCATACTGACTCTTTGAGAGTGTATCAACTCCTTAGGGTCTTCGTGATGCATGCATGCAGCACAGTCAAGTCACTCACCAGTGATGCATTCATGAAATATTGCATTAAAGCACAATTCTGTCCCTACATGGTTAATCAAAAATCACACTGTGCTACCTTTGCTGTATCCATGTTTAAATACGTCCGAGTAGTGAATTTTGTGAAATACGTAGGCTTACTTTGTACCGTGCATTTGGGATGTAGCAGTTACTAGCTGAAGTGAATAGCGCCATTGTAATTTTGTATCACATCAAATAATTCTGTACTCAATACATCTCCACACTCCAAATGCCTGGTTAGAATCTTACTTACAGTAGCTATGTGGTAAGGTAAAAGTTGTCAATATTTAGGAACAGAATCTCGGTAATGATGAAAGCCAACAGCTCTGCCTTCATATGAAACAATGCACATTAATAAGTTAATAACATATACCGAGGTATTCAACCATTGATATTCAAACCCCATGTGTTATGATGTTGGATTATCAGCTTTTCATTGGTGCATCATACCACACCTCTGGGGTGTATTAACCCTCTAGGGTCAGCATGATACATAGATGGAGCACTGGCGAGTAGACTCATGCATCATGCTGACAACGGATGCGCTCCTTAACCCTTTAAGGACAGATGTCGCTAAAAGATAACATTTGTTGTCATGATGCACAAATGCAGCCCTGCCGGTAACTCACCAGTGCATCATGCCCACCCTTTAGGAGTGTCTCAACCCTGTAGGGTCAGCATGATGCTTGAATGCAGCCCTGGCGAGTCACTCGCCTGGGCTGCATTCATGCATCATGACGACCGTGGGCTTCATGCATTAAAGCGTTATGCTGTCCTTAAAGGGTTGATACCATGATATACATGAGCAGTAAAAATCAGTTAAATACACAGTTAATGTAAACCATTGGCGTCCCTAACCTTACAGTGTGTGTTGTGTGTGTTACAGCGTGGATCGTGTTCGCCATTATTATCGGGGTGGTGATCGGCCTGCTGGTCGGTACCAGCCTCCTCACCATAGCCCTCATGTGGAGGAAGAGGTAGGTCACAAGCACAAGCATTCTATAGACCAATGCAGCAAAAAGGGTGACTTTTCAGAAAGGTTGTTGATAAAGTTGTTGAGCATTTCTGAAGCATGACCTCAAAATACACAAATATAATCTCAAAATAATGCAATGTAATATACATTATTTGAAAGATAATCATCCTGTGAATCTACTGATATCAGATGTTCACAGATGTAGCCATTATAGACAATGTTATTAAGATTCCTGTAGAACCAATGTCAACACAACTTTATAATGTAAAAGTCACCTTTCTTGCTGCATTGGTCTATACTACTATTATACACTGATAATAAAACCTATAGTCAGTACTGACTATACCATCATATTTTGACCCCCGTAGTCAGGGAACTATACAACTTAGTCACATATTAGTCATAAAGATAGTCAGGAGTGACTATATGTGGATCACACAAATTGATGATGTCACAGGAATGTGTGCACAGGAAACAGTTAGGATTCAAATTTGAATGGTCCATGGACTTCAGGTAGGCACATCCTCTCCTAAACCACTGTTCTATGGATATCCCTGCATGTTATATGTTATGTTACAGTTGACTATGACAACTTAAGATGTTATAGGGTGCATGAGTTCTCATGTTTGATAGAGTTATCATGGTAATTTGTTCCAATTATGATAACATAGAAATATATGAACAGTGTATGTCTAGACTGACAGAGCATGATAGGCCTACACAGGAGCCTGTCACCTGCTCTGCCTTATCCTAGCCTGTCCCCTGGCCTGCCTTATCCTAGCATGTCCCCTGGCCTGCCTTATCCTAGCCTGTCACCTGCCCTGCCTCATCCTAGCCTGTCCCCTGCCCTGCCTCATCCTAGCCTGTCCCTGCCTTATCCTAGCATGTCCCCTTGCCTGCTTTATCCTAGCATGTCCCCTGGCCTGCCTTATCCTAGCCAGTCCCTGGCCTTATCCTAGCCTGTCCCCTGGCCTGTTTTACCCTGGCCTGTCACCTGCCCTGCTTTATCCTAGCCTGTCCCCTGCCCTGCCTCTTCCTAGCCTGTCCCCTGCCCTATCCTAACATGTCCCGTGCCTTATCCTAGCCTGTCCCATCCCTGCTTTATCCTGGCCTGTCACCTGCCTGATAGAGCATGATAGGCCTACACAGGAGCCTGTCACCTGCTCTGCCTTATCCTAGCCTGTCCCCTGGCCTGCCTTATCCTAGCATGTCCCCTGGCCTGCCTTATCCTAGCCTGTCACCTGCCCTGCCTCATCCTAGCCTGTCCCCTGCCCTGCCTCATCCTAGCCTGTCCCTGCCTTATCCTAGCATGTCCCCTTGCCTGCTTTATCCTAGCATGTCCCCTGGCCTGCCTTATCCTAGCCAGTCCCTGGCCTTATCCTAGCCTGTCCCCTGGCCTGTTTTACCCTGGCCTGTCACCTGCCCTGCCTTATTCTAGCTTGTCCCCTGGCCTGTCTTATCCTAGCTTGTCCCCTGGCCTGCCTTATCCTAGCCTGTCCCCTGACCTGCCTTATCCTAGCCTGTCACCTGCCCTGCTTTATCCTAGCCTGTCCCCTGCCCTGCCTCATCCTAGCCTGTCCCCTGCCCTATCCTAGCATGTCCCCTGCCTTATCCTAGCCTGTCCCATCCCTGCTTTATCATGGCCTGTCACCTGCCCTGCCTTATCCTAGCTTGTCCCCTGGCCTGCCTTATCCTAGCCTGTCACCTGCCCTGCTTTATCCTAGCCTGTCCCCTGCCCTGCCTCTTCCTAGCCTGTCCCCTGCCCTATCCTAACATGTCCCGTGCCTTATCCTAGCCTGTCCCATCCCTGCTTTATCCTGGCCTGTCACCTGCCCTGCCTTATCCTAGCTTGTCCCCTGGCCTGCCTTATCCTAGCCTGTCCCCTGCCTGCTTCATCCTAGCCTGTCCCCTGCCCTATCCTAGCATGTCCCATGCCTTATCCTAGCCTGTCCCATCCCTGCCTTATCCTAGCCTGGCCCCTGCCTTGCCTTATCCTAGCCTGTCCCCTGCCCTGCCTCATCTTAGCCTGTCCCTGCCCTGCCCTGCCCTATCCTACTAGCCTGTACCCTGCCCTGCCTTATCCTAGCATGTCCCCTGCCCTGCCTTATCCTAGCTTGTCCCTTGGCCTGCCTTATCCTGGCCTGTCACCTGCTCTGCCTTATCCTATCCTGTCCCCTGCCTTGCCTCATCCTAGCGTGTCTCCTGGCCTGCCTTATCCTAGCCAGTCACCTGCTCTGCCTTATTCTAGCCTGTCCCCTGCCTTGCCTAATCCTAGCTTGTTCCCTGGCCTGCCTTATCCTAGCTTGTCCCCTGCTTTGCCTTATCCTAGCTTGTTCCCTGTCCTGCCTTATTCTAGCCTGTCACCTGCCCTGCCTGATCCTAGCCTGTCCCCTGCCCTGCCTCATTCTAGCTTGTCCCTGCCATGCTTTATCCTAGCCTGTCCCCCGCCCTGCCTTATCCTAGCCTGTCCCCTGCCCAGCCTCATCCTAGCCTGTCCCCTTCACTACCTCATCCTAGCCTGTTACCTACTCTGCCTTATCCTAGCCTGTCCCCTGCCCTGCCTTATCCTAGCCATGTCTACCCTGCTGAACCTTGACCTGCCTCTGGTACTTAAGTTTCCCTTATTTCTCATGATTGACTATATCTATTAGTCATTGTGACTACTTTAGACCATGAAACCATTAAATTCATAGTCACTTGACTATATAGCCCAAATCAGCCGATTTAATGGCTGACTATAGGTTGACTATATGACTAACTTACTATAGACATAGGTGACTAACTTGGTATAGTCGTTTTTGCTACATTCATGTGACTATAGAAATGTAGTCCGCAGTGACTAACATTTCCAGGTCCATTATTATCAGTGTAGTCCATGGCTGCATTGTACCCCCCCCCGTTTTCGGATCAGCTATTCCCTCTCGAATAGGTTAATTTTACTTTACTTTGATAAAGAGTGTCTACCTAGGTGGCTAGGAACCCAAAACCCCTAAATATCTAGTTGATAGCTACTCCGTTAAACCATTATGTGTCTGATGATGACTCCATTATACCCTGACGAGAACGAGAGTGTCTACAGTTCAATATCGGACGACTTACTCCTCACAAGGGCCTGGAGACACTTGATGTCGTTCTCCATGGCTACGTTTTTGGCTATGATGTCATCAGCATAGAAATAAACAATAAAACCAATCTTTAAATGCTTTTTGATTGGACAAATTTAGATCCTTCTTGCCGGGGGAGGACCGAACAAATTGTGGCGCGTATATGCTGGGAAATGTCCTACCAGCTTGTTTAAAAAAATACTTGTTTCAGAAGCTTTAAACCCCAGGCCCTTCTTCTTTCAGAAACCGCGACCAGCCGTCCACACCGCCGTGCAGCATAGAAGACAACTGCGGCCAGAACGACCTGGCCATGTCCACCTCCCTAAACCGCCCCAGCTACCCAGCCCTCCTGAGGCAGGAGAAGATGGTGGGCTCCGAGATGAGTGAATACACGCACGTGTGGGATGTCCAGGCCCCTGTAATATGCCAGGACGTGGTCCCCCACCACCTCCACACGTGCAAGTTGTTGAACAGTGGAGGGGACTACTCTACCTATGGTAATAAGGACACCTGTAAGGTAGAGAACAGTGCTAACATGCTGCAGCAGCATCAGCAGGCTGCTAGTACCTATAGTAGGAGTGGAGAGAGTGGCTATGAGAGCCCTACGTATGCAGGAGGGGATGACAAGCCCAATGTTATCCCTAGGAATGTACCGGTGTACTTTGATATGGACCCCGCACAACTGGCATGTCCGCACGGGCATACCTTGACGCGGATAACCCGGGCTACGTAGTAGGACGGAGACTTTAACTCATTGACTATCTACCCCCACACTGAGCTAAACATGGGGCTATTCCATGGTAGGAAGCTTTATTGGGGGATTTATTAACAGGAAGAAGAGGTAGAAGATCATTGAAATGGTTGTAAGATATATACCATGGACTTGATTGGCACTTGTTGTTATAGCATTACTGTCCACATGGGGGTTGGTTCACAGGATCTCCAGAACTGCAGAGGACTATTTGCTATTGTTATAGAACTAGATTTGATAATAACTAAGGCTTTATGTAGCATTTTGTTTTAAATATTAAAGAAGAAGTAGGTTGGTTGTTTGAGGTGGACGCGAATCATTGTGATTGGGTGATTGTTACACTTAACCAAGGGAAAAATCGACAACCAGGATCATATGACTGTATTCGACTATGGTTACAACCCCATAATTCCCGTCTTCAAGACTTCCTGTTTCACAGAGGACGCCATTTTCCTGTTTGATTAAAACAGGAACAAGTATTCTGACAAAGAGCTGCATGGCCAATCAGTGGAACTGTCCGAATTGTGATTTTTATCATTCGTGTTTGTGAATTTTGTCGACTGCCCTTGACTGCAACTGGCTGCCCTTCTTTGGCCCCGTGGATCTAACGTTCTCAACGGAAACCCAAGAACTCAAGGCAAAGCTGTTCTTTTATAAGGATGCGCTGTTAAACAAGAATTGTGTGCTTGAGCAGATACCAAACCGAGTGAGTGAAAAATTGACATTGTTGCCATGGTTACAGCCAGCTGACGCCGTGTTGTGACGTCATAGGGTGACATTGACCTTGATGTGTTTTATATGATGACCTTGTGGTAACTATGGTGACGGCGTTTGATAATGTTGTGATCTTTAAGAAATAATAACATGCTACTAATGTGTGAATTGATGGGTGATTTTTTATTATTCTAACCTTAAGTCACTATGAATGAGTGTGCAATGTTGGTTCCCAGAACATTACTCAATAAGACTAAAATGGCTGACCAGTTCTAATGGCATGGATTGGATGCAATATCATTTGCATTGGGTTTCAAAGAAAGGTACAGTCTATCTACAACAACGAAGGATGATAATCCATGGTTGCTATCTTTGTTTGTTTTTGCAAAGTTCAAATCAAAGAGGAGCAAGTCACAATACTGTGTGTATATATATATACAACGCCTTGGATGGCCAGAAGTTGGATTTGATAAATACCATTCTGGATGTTAAGGAATCTATTATAAGGGGTGAGTGTGTAGCTTCTGCAGTCCAATGTCTGAGAAACCCCAACTTCTTTTTCTGCATTCCTCATACCGCCCAATGGTACCGGTCCGGTACTTCGATAGCAATGTTCCTCATTTCCCGCAACCTTTTTGAATTAGCCGAAAATGTATAGTATTTTCTCGTAAACGAATAAAGAGAAAATAACCCTTCGGTTCTCAAAGCAGGTGCGAGCTATATCGTGCAAGGCAATATACCCAAAATGGCAATACAAGGCATATGTAACAGTCCCAATGCCTCCCATGCTTCCCATTATCATATCAAAGTGTTGGGGTTATGACATTGTCTTTGTTGTGATATATTTTTGTAGTCCTACAGTATACTAATACCGAGGTACCTTCACATGGAGAGAAGGGAAATGGAGACGATCCAAGAGCCAATTCTACCAAAAGCCATTTTCACAACTCTCACTTTACCACTTTGACAGTTAATTTAAAGTTAAACCTTTAGCAATGGCTGTATCTCATTGCATTGGACATCTGAAATAAAGGATATAAATAATTGGCAGCACTTGTCTGAATTGCTGAATTATTTGACAACCATTTGAAACTAAGTTGGCAAATTGACACTTGCAGAAACTGTAAACGTGACGCATTTGGTGGAATTGGCTTTTAAGGAAAGAAAACTGTTACACGGAATTGAGTGTGTTAATGACAGGGAGAAGGATTCCTTACCCATTGGTGTTTGGTGTCCGTTCTGTGATTGGTGGTTTGCAATTTGCATCAGCAAATCTAGTATCCAGACCTAGGTCTAATGAAAATATCTGTGCTTTATATGAATGACATTCTTAAGACGATGTTCACTGGTGTCTTGACCAGTGGTGTAAATAAACATACTATGATATTGGTATCAACTCTGTGTCTCAGTGTTATAATTGAAAATCATATATTACACTGTAAATGGTTAGTGTAGCCACACAGTAGAATTACTGTAGATCTACAGTAGAATTTACTGTAGAATGGATTTACAATAGAATATACAATATACTTACAGTAGATTCTACTGTTTGCCTACAACAAACCGAACACCTACAGTAGAATCTACTGTACACCTACAAAAATTGCAACTAACCTTTTACAGTGTATATACATACCATTATGATTACCGATATGAGTAAACATGTGAAGACAGTATAGGGATTGTTCAATGAGCTCAATATCATAGTCAACAAGAAAAGCCTGTGTTCCAGATCCCTTACGCAAATGGAGGGATGTTGTCTAGATCTTATTTATTTGTTATTGTGTTACCCCAAGCCCCTTTGGAATAGCCTGTGCTATTCGATCCTTAATGTATCTATAAAAAAAGCCACTTCTGCCCCCGCCGCTACTATGGGAGGGGATAGACTCCTATATCTTTTATAATCAATTATTGACTGTGTATCTTAGAGCTAGAAGGCACCAAAATCAGATTAACTCTAACAGATGACTTCTGTAGAATAGTCCATAGCCCCCTGCCTACACAGCAATGACATTACAACTCACCCCATTTAGATTGTTTTAAAGGAGAATCAGTCACTGTTGGTCCCTTGGGGTCTAGACATAGCCCGAGCCCACAGCTGCCTATTTTAAGACTACCTCAAGACTTAGATTTCAGCATTGCATCCAAAAATGCCCCTTTCAATTTTATAATTATTACTGTGGCACATTGATAATGTATCAAATGCTTTGTACAATTGATATTCGCAAAAACGCTGGATCGGTAACATGGCGGGGCTGGGACACCCTTAAGTCCCTCCCTCTTCGCATCTCCCCTAACTCTCAAATAGAGCTCTATACTTGTCATAGTAAAACGTTCGACATCTCCCTTAAAGCATGCAGTAGTCAGTTTGCAAAGGAATTCCTTACTGAAGTCGACATAAGCACACATTGAGCTTTTGGATTGTTACTCATTGGTAGGGAGTACCCTTGTCAGTGCTGCATTTATTTAGCATACCAACCAAGTGCATAGTGCATTGGAGCACAATGCGGCCCTTAGAGTGTTAAAATTAAAATCAGAATTCAATTTTCGATGACTCTCCTACAAATGGTTTGCTGGTCGCTGGTCCCCTACTTACCACCGACACCACTTTCACATTAAATATCAGGAGAGCTCTTGTTCCGTTGTTGACACAACACAAGGGCCTCCCACTGCCTGTTTGAAGAGAAGAATGAGTGACAGAGCAAAATGGAGAGAGGGTGATTTTTATTGAGAGGTTTGCTTTAAAAGAAGAAGACACAGGCAGTGCTGTCAGGCCTGGTTCGCCACCCATTACACGTCATCTGGTGCTAGTGCAAGCAGACATTACTTAATCCATTAACCAGTAATTAATAATAGTTAATCCCCCTGTCAGTCCCACTGCAGGTGGCTAATAAAGGCCGCGCTAAAAGGCTTCCCCGACTGTAATTAAGCCGGTTCTGCAGGTGTAGAGTTTCACCCTTTTTGGGGCAGTGATTCAAAATTGCATTAAAGGTAAAACAGTGAGTGGAGGGGGGATAGAGTCCTCCATGGCAGACATGTCCAGGAAAAAGAAATCCACTTGGACAAGCAGTCCGCCTTGTAATGTCAAGATGAATTGTGTTTGTTAACGTAATGGCCGCCCTACTCTCGTGTATTCTCGTGAGAGGGACGAGACTCTCGCTGCCAACGTGACATGACGAGGCTTGACGAGACTTTGCTGCAGACTCGGGTGAGTGGCATGAAAACAGAGAAATTGAATATACCTAAAAGAATTGGGTCCCAGGCCACTCCTCTCTCTGTTTTCAAAAGTCTAGATATAATCGATGGCACTCAGATTACAGCTGAGAAGTATAGAATTGCTTGCCCAAGTTAACACATCTTTGGTTTATATTTAATTTAAAATGCAGGATTTTGCATACAATAATGGGCAGGAAATCATACCCTGCTCTTTCGAGGCATTAAGGTCTTTATATAGAGCAGGTCAAAGTGTGAAAAGGTGCGAAAGTCAAGCATGCAGATTTTTCAACTTTATTGATTCTTTCCCTAATTATCCTATACTTTGAAGAGATCTGTTTATCATGATGATTAGAATATCCATTAAAGAAAAGCTTTCTATAGTAAATCATATCCATACATTCCAACCATTAGAACGTCTAATTCTGATGACCTTCCATCCAAAAAAGGCTGTCCCAAGAAAAATAACCTAGAGAGTGCTTCTGGTCCATTCACATTCCGACCCTAGCAATGGTCATCGGATTCCAATGAAGCGGCATCATAATATACGGTCATCATGGCGTAGAATATGTTATGCTCTGATGAAAACTCATGAAATTATAGATTCTAAGATATATGGCTTTTGCCTGCGAAGAGTATGGTATTCCTTAACACCATTTCAGAAGTACCCAATGCAGAGGCCCTTCCATTGATCCACTAGATTATCAAGCGTTCTAGCAACAAGGAAACATTAACAGATTCACAAGCACAAATAATTGTAATGTTGCAATTATCTTAATATCCACTCTCTATAGTTTCTGTAAATCATAACATGGCGAAACTGCCAGTTATTTGCTGTATTGAATGCTTCTCAACCACTATCCCGCCCTCAGGCAAAAAAATGGTTTGTTTCAGGTAACATGGGTAGAAAATGTAGGGTCGGTAAGTCGGATTTTTAAATTTTTATATGGAAGTTCTAGCCAACCTTTCTGCATATCCAAAAGTAACAAACAAGTATCAAAAGGTGAAAATGTATTTAAAATTGCATAGAAATCCATGTAAAATGCCGTCTTTTAATTTCATATCATTTGAAAGAAAAAATGTTTAAAAGGTACGAAAATAATATAAGAAAGTATGATTTATTTTTTCAAAATTGCGTAAAAAACGTAGGGTCGGCCCTTTTTTGATAGGGTCGGTTGGGTGACATCATTCACAATATGGACCCCAGTGCTTGTAGCCCTCAGTACAAAATCATCCTCAGAGCACTTACCATTTGGAAACAAAACATACTCAGCCGCTCCTCTACAAGGCCTATCATGTGAACCTTAAACAAGCCTTTTTATTTTGCCTCAGCTTTATGGCGTTGAGGGATAAGAGATTCTAGACATTGGCACCAATGTGCTGGTCACGTTACAGTGATGAGCCGTGTGTGTGTTTCCAATGTGATATGTATACTCTTCCTTTTATTTCACTCTAGAAATTGCTTTCCTTTTTCCAAGGTTCATGGATCAGCACATCAGATCATGAATTGATTCTCTTGGAGACCTTTCTCGAGGTTAATAATTATAATTCCCAAGTTCTGTTTAATATAAATAACGTGGAATTCCACAGAATATGACACAGTCAAAAGCTGTTCACATATTCTCGTGCCAGATACATGCACAATTCTCGCAGGGATCCCCAGTTGTGACTCAAGAACTGCATGAGTTCTGCCTGAGATCTTGTTTGCAGGGTAGCCCACTGCTAATTAAGTTCACATGATCCGTGTAACGGATGATTTGCCTGACAGACGCACTTCCATTCAGGAAAGAGTGACAGATGAGAGTCCATCAGAGAAATGGTTGGTATCCGTCGTCTGCAGTGGAACAGGCCCTTTAGACTCTGGTTAGAGGGTCACTGCCCGCCAGATGCTAATGAATAAGCAAAACAATTCCTGGAACAGCAAGAAAGTTGCTAGAACTGGCACAGGGAACACCGCCTTGGCTATGACAGCTGTAATTATAGCCCTTTAAGGCCCACATAGTGGTATTGATGTATGCTATTCTCTTTGTCGTCACGATGAATGATTGGCTAATAACTAACCACTGCTGCATTCATCCATCCCAACGACTCTATAGATGTGGATACATTCCCGAAGGGTCGGCATGATGCATGGATGCAGCCCTGGCCAGTAGACTGGCCAGGGCTGCATCCATGCATCATGACGACAAAGGGCACCTTAAAGCACAACGCGGACCTTACAGGGTTGTCGTGTGGAAGGAGGCATTCCTGGGCTGGGTTGGCAGCAAGACAGACAACCAGCACACAAAGGTGCTTCCCACCTGGAGTAGGCATCAAAAGGCATCAAAAGGCAGCAAAAGGCACACATGACAAGAGAATAGGAAGAAATATATACCCACCTGCCTCTGGTCTGCATCAGTAAGGACGTTATCAGGAGATCCGTGGGGAAAGGTGGTATGCTGGTACAGTGAGGCCCATATCTCACAATAGCCCTTAAACCCGCAGATCTTACTGCACGTCCAGTAACAGTCAGAGCGCAGTCGGGACAGGTACTCAGCCGTATATATAGGGGCGCTGGGCCTATAACTCTCAAGATCTTCCGTTTTGTGATATAGGGCACGGAGGCACGGATGAAGTCTCAGAAAAGACTTTGCTATTCATACAGATATATACTGTGTCTTTGAGTTTTAATATTGGGCCATCTCTGGTTTAACCACTGGCTGTGTGCCGTCGCCGTCTTATGCATTTGTTGACCTTATATTGGGCCAACTTTAGGCTAGTGCTGGGCAAAGTTTGGTTATCAAATTTTGACCCAATGTTTGCCCAACTTGGTATGTTGATCAACTTAGCTGGAACTTTTGGATAATATGTCGATGACTGAAAGTGAAATGTTGGTCCATTTCAGATGTTGGATTAATATCAAATTTCCCAAATTGGCCTAATGCAGCAATAACCAATATTGGCCCAGATATTAGTGCAGAAATTGGAATATATGCTCTTTATTCTATTGTAAAACCTTGTCCATGTTTGCCCTGGGCAGTCTGGGCAGCAATTTATAACGCCTAGTGGACACAGCATACCTGCAGTTAAAGTAGAATATATCTGCAAAATATATTCCCAGATATGTACATATTTCTGGACGTCAAAACGACCATATATTCCACTTTCTTTGTCGTATAGTGGACACAGGCCTATTATGAGAGTACACCTATTCCCTGGAATGGCGAGCAAAGTCTATGCAATCTGATGGTTATTTTAGACACTGTATTTCATCAATGATAGCCATTTGATATATTCAAAATACACAAGGGATCTATCCGGTAGCACATTATGATGGAATGGAAGGAATGTGGTTTTTAAAATCCTTTCTTGTGGCAACCTCTCCCAATGGTGGATATGGCCATATATCTAGGTTTGGTCCTACATCAGGCCAAAAAAAAAAAAGGTGTGTTTCAGGCAACCCGACCCTAGATTCCAAAAAGGGCCGACCCTAGCATTTTTTCCCCAATTTTGGAGATTTTTTTTGTTATTTTTTCTCAATTTTACAAATTGTTTCAAGAATAACAAGCTCCTAGTGACCTCAGAGGCCTGAATAATTGATTAACTTTAGATTATGGCTTTTAAGAGGAATATCCAACAACTTCTTGATATTCTTAGGCAATGGAGGAATTATTGAGTCATTCTGGTGAGTCGCGAGTCGATTTGTCGATTCGCGACTCATTCCTGGTACTCTCTCTATGTAAAAAAAAAAAAAAAAAAAATCCGACCTACCTACCCTAGAAATTCTGACCATGTTGCCTGAAACACACTTCTTGTTTTTTGGCCTCAGCAAATATATAAGGCCAAATTTTAAAAAAAAGGTGTGTTTCAGGTTACCCGACCCTATACCTAGCAAAACAGGGCAGACCCTAGAAATCTATATGCAATTTTGAACAAATATTTACATCTTAGGTCATTTTGGGGCTATTTAAGGGTCAATCTGATAGTTCACGAGTTGAGGCGGTTGTCGGCTAGTCAGCATTGAAGTTTGTGAGTCAATTTCTGGGTACTTTTCAGGCCAAAGTAAAAGAAAAGAAATATGTAAAAAAAACAACTACCTACCCTATATTTTCAGACCATGTAACCTGAAACACACCTTTTTTTTGGCCTAACGGCCCAACATTGGTCTAACATTTGGCCAAAGGAACCTTTACCCATGATGCAGCACTTGGCCCGTAGACAGGTTAGAGCTGAACGTCATATTTTGTCATAAGTTGGTTTGATTTCCAACATAAATACTTCCAAGCGGTTGCCAAGTATGGCCCAACATTGCATTTGTACATGTTTAAAGGCCCAGTGCCCCTATATATAGGGCTGAGTACCTGTCCCGACTGCACTCTGACTGTTACTGGACGTGCAGTAAGAACTGCGGGTTTTGCCGATATTGAGACCTTGTATCTCCCAGTGGGCACAAAATTTGTTGCAATGTTGAATCAATGTGGAATCAACATTGAATCAACATTGACAACCAGTTATCAATGTTGATTCAATGTTCTGTGCCCACTGGGCTTCAGTACCTGGGATACTGCAGAGTGTGGAATACGTAATTTCAGACTTTGCCTCCTCCTGTCTCTCGTGCACCTTCGATGCTGGACAGGTGTGAATCCAAGAGATGGGACATTATTTAACAATATATTCAGATTGTGGGTTTGAGGGAAGGGGCTCAAACGGAGAAATATTTCACCTCTTTGCGCCAAAACGAAATTAAGCCGACACCTTACTACAGGGGTCTCTTTCAGAACAACTGCTGTATCTGCAGGGCCGTCAAATATTTTGGCGTCAGCTCCCGGCAGCGGCAAATCAATGCATATTGTCTATTCTTAAACACTTTAATTATCGTCAAACCCGAAATGTGTGCCCCCGGCAGATACGGCTGTTGTGAAATAATGACTCAATGGCTCAATAGTTACAAATATCAAAGCCTAGAGCGGGGGGTTGATTTGAATGTATATCCAGCACACCAATAATCAACTGGTACCAAAGTGTCAGTGCTGTGTGCCCCCCCCCCCCCCCCCGCAGACTCTCAACAACCTGCTATGGATGTCCCCCTTAAAGCTGCCATAATTAGAAGTAGGCAGTGTTCTGACTTCTCCTGTCTCAGGTAGTTTCTGACAGCCAGGTAGGCACACAGGTGTGATGTGGTGTCGGGTGCTGGGCCCAGGTATCTCTCACACACTTCTGACTTAGATCATTACCATCTAAGTTGGAGCAGTTATAGGTACATGTGATCCCATGACTTTTCTGAAAAACACTTAAAAAACTATTTTCTAAGGAAGCGATGCAAAACAAATTTAGACGTGTACTTCACTAGATGAACTCAGTTTTATCAACATGGAACCTATTTTTATGGTTAAACTCTCAAGTAGGTGTTTACCTCTTTCCCTGTTCTCTACCTGGGTGCCAGACTCTCTGAATCGTTGTATTCTTGACACTAACTGACAGACGAGATCTTGTTGTTTGCGGTCAAGATGGCGGTGACCTCTGTAGCAGACGACAATCAGGTTCTGGTGTCTGCCACTTGCCGCCATTTTGCATTGCACATTACTCTGTGACCTGTGGTCTCCTCGTCCCTAACTACCCGGGCCATGCAGTGCACTGGGCTCCAGTGGCAGTAGGAGTAACTTGATGACAAACATCTGGGACAACTAACTACAAATTCATCTCACCTTTTCACTCTGTTAACATGGCTTTAACTACCGCTAACTATCGCCGTAATACATGAATACCTGTTGTCACCTGTAGCCATCGAGTACATGTATATACACTGTAAATAGTAAGTGTGGTACCCAGTATAATCTACTGTACTTTTACAGCAACTATTGTAGATTTACAGTAGGTCCTAGGTACTGTTTACCTACAATAAACTGTTCATCTACAGTAGATTCTACTGCACACCTACAAAAGTGGCGACCAACTCTTTATAGTGTACCTTATCATGCATATTGGGCTATCCTACACAGAATGATCAACGAGAATTCCTGTTGATCTATCAGTCAATCACAGATGGTATTATATTTACAACCGGTTATCCTATACTATACTATGCTAGGAGAGTGTACACTCACAGAAAAGTGAGAGTCATTGTCGCTAAAACTACTAGTGCCTGACCCTCAGGTGAGGGTAGTTTTAGCGACAATGACTCTCATTTTTCTGAGGGTGTAGTCATCCATCCGGGTACCTGGGTAGGATGGTACCTGACTCTCCACCTAGGGGTGCTGACGGCCACTTCCTATCCTCTCAGCCTGACCTCCCACTTCCGGTCCTGACGCTGGCCGTCCTGCGGCTGTGTCACGGCTGCTGATTGGTTGATTCTATCAGGTGGGGCTGGGGGCGGGGAGATTAGTGACGGGGTTATTGAGGGGCGGGAAACGTATTACCACGGTAACAAGGTATATGGAGGGTGATACCACGGCGCATGCGCAGACTGGGGTAGATGACAGCTAACTTCCGGTGTGAATTCAGCATGGGGTATATGTAGTTGTATAGAAACAACACCAGGCCTTCTGCCGTCTGACCCAAGTCACCAACTTACAAAAGATGAGATAACATCCCTCTTAGAAGTCCTCATAGACCTTTTCAGAGTTATCAAGGTCCTGTGATGATGAGATCGTTTGACTTTCAACATAATCCAGAATAGACACAGTTAATAGCCAACAACAGCAGGATTAATTTCCATTGCTTTTCACCAGTTGTACATGACTAGTGGCATCACACGAGGCCACAGGCCAGATGTGACTCGACCCACGCTCAAGTAAAGAATGATAATATGTAACCTGCTTCAAGGGTGGAATCTTGAATCTATTACATTGGGTTACAGTCTAAAATGAACAGAGACACCAGAAATAGAAATATTTGTGACGACTTTCCTCCTTGTGTATAGCTTGTTTAGGGATTAGATGGAATATAGCAGTGGATTGGAATAGATGAGTGGAAGTATGCGAGCACTTATGTTCAGAAATAGACTGTTTTCTCATTAGGCCCTTGCTACCAGTCCTAATTTCCTTCCTTTATCACAAGGGAGCTTTTCAATTTCCGCCATCTTCTGTTTTTTTGCTTCTCCAAGGAGACGGTCATTTCCCTTCTATACACGGCGGTGATGACATATATTCTATAAGGTAGCGTATTGGGATATGGCTATGGTCTTCTATACAGTAAGAAAATATGACGCACATAAGCTTTTATATATAAAATGAGACATTGTAACAACAGTTTGTTTGCCATTTACTTTCCCTTTTTTCAAATGTTTGCTTGAAGTGAATCTTTTTCATATTCATTTAGAAACCCTACATTATTAATATTTGATCCAGCTAAAGACCTTATACCAATCCGCTCCGTATCACCATAGAAACTATACAGTAAAACTTCGTTATAATAAACTCTGATATAACGAATTTAGTTTATAACGAACTAATTCCAAAGATTGTGAATTACTGCTATACATTTCTATAGTAAAATAACTCTTTTAGAACGAAGTACTGGTACTCTAAATTCGTTTATAACGAAGTAAAATATGTCTTTTCAGAAAAAAAAAACAGAAGTTTTCTGTCCCTTTGACCTCCGACAGGTGTCTGAGGGGGGCTTCTGTCTCTTGGAAACTAAACCTAGCCCTTTCTCCTCCCATGTCCTAACACCCCTGAGCCCCCCCCCTCCCCGGCCTCCACCTTCCCTCCATCCACCCTAATTCTCTGGCTTCTCCAGGGGGTGGGGGACGGCAGGGGGGGTGTTAGGGTGACTGTCCCTTTGAACTAACCCGAGCCCTCTCTCCTCCCGTGTCCTACCCACCCCCCTCCCTCCCTGGCCTCCACCTTCCCTCCATCCACCCTCCTTGATGTCCTGGCTTCACCAGGGAGGGGGGGGGGGCGGCAGGGGGGAGTGGTGTTGGGGCGACTACCCCGATCTCCCTGATGCACTGGCTTCCCCAAAGAGTGGGGTGTTACAAAAGCTGAATTTTGTTACTACGAAGTTCGTTTATAACGAAGTAATCTTGATCATAACAAGGTGTTTGTAATAACGAAGTTTTACTGTATTAGCTGCAGCGCAATAACAAAATCAAGTCTTGGAGAAGGACACAAAACAAGTCTAAAAACATATTTATGTGTGTATATACATTTGATGGCTTAGAAACCTCAGAGGTTGTTGAGAAATTGCATTTGGCAAAGAATTGAGGATGTTTTTCAGGGAAGGCATTCATCCGTACAAACAAGTGTAGGGGCACGAATAATACGTGTACATATAAGGTCCGTGGAGTCAGAGCGGCAAGTGCCTCCAACGGACACTAGGTGGCAACACCTAAGCCATGTCCTTTCGGTTATCCGGTAGCGGAGCCAAGCAGGGCACTCCAGACGGCGCTACGGAGGAGTGCCACGTCGACACTGCTTGGTCCGCGCTCAGGGTATATAAGAGGCCGAGGTTGGCTACCTCAGGGAGTTCGTCCCAGGACGAGCTCTGACCCACACCTTTCGTACCTTCGCTTTGACAGGGGCACCTACACCCCTCCCACATTATGGCTCCTGCACCAGCCATGCTGGCACAGGGCTTGACTGTCCGGTATTGCTAATGCTTCGAACTATCGATAGAATCCTGTGTGTCTTCGAATGGTTGAAAGACCAAGTGAACCGAGTATAAACCTTCGTGTACTTTTGAGGCTGTGATCGAATAAAAACCTGTTGCATTCAAACCGAATTTGGAACCTGTGTTCGGGTTATACGCATCTGAAACCCCTACATTGGTGCCGTGACCAGTTCGGGTGAAACACAGAATAGCACAGTCGGTTAGGGTGAACATGGCTGAACAGGCAAAGGGTGGAGCATCCCTTCATCCTATTTCGAGTCCGGATCCGGAGGTGGTGGCAGCCCTTGAGAAACACTATGGGCCAAACCGTTCGAGTTCTACACCAGAACCAAGGAGAGGCAATCCTGATACTATTCGAAAAGATCTAGGGTCAAACCTAGATGATTCTTTGTTTGAGACTGGCGGTTCGAAGAGGCACATTGCTCCTATGCCAACACAGGGCATGAGGATGCTGCATGCTGAACGACACCAGCGACAGGAGGTGACACGTCGTCATTTCGAAGAAGAGAAGAATCGATTCGAAGGAGCAAGAATTGCAGAGATGGACAGGATGAATGAAGAGTTTGAAGCTTTGAGTCATCGGTTGGTACAGCTCCGAAACAGGAATGAAGATTTAGACGGGGAAACAAGAGAGAAACAGAATTGCTTGGACACAGCGAAAGCAGAACTGGAACATATGGAAGACCAGTTCTCTAACCAGCAGAATGTCTTGCGGCGACGTACTGAAGCTCTTGAACAACGTCAAGATAAGACCATACATGATTCGGAAGAGCTCCATGATACCATCCGAGAAGCAACCAAGGCGATGATGGAAGAGAAGGATCGTCTGATTCGGGAAGTGGAAGATTTACAGAAGAGACGAGATGAGGAGTCAGCTCGAAGTAGCTATTCGGGGTTCGGTCATGTCAGTGGTGGCATATACAACTCATCATCTGGTGGGGGTGGTGCCTCTGCCTCAACCGGAGGAAGACCAAAACGGGTGACCATTGATACAGGTGATTCGGATGGAAGATCTTCACGTCGTGACCAACGCCCATCGTCGTATGATGACGACTATTCGAACCCTCCCAGCCGTTCTAGCTCTCGAGAGAGACCAAGCCGTCCGGGTTCGAATGATAGATCTTCGAGATCTGATCCGAACGAGCGTTCGAGTGGGCCCTCAAGGAGGTCAGGAAGATCTCCTACAAATGCAGGTAGACGAGTATCTCGCCGCGAGTCAATGTCCCCTGGGATGAAATTGATTTATGATACGAACCCCTGCATTGCTGAAATGGGAGTGGACTGTGTTAGCAGACAAGCTGATAATGCTGATATCGTTGACTGGAGCATCGAACAGTCTTTTTTGTTGCACAGAGACAACCACAACGCTGCTAGATGCACTGCAAGCACTCCGACTCCGTTCACAGGCAGACAGCCATGGCAGGACTGGTTCGCAGACTTCATGGACGATATGAGGTATAATCGGTGGTCAGAGGAGGAGTCGTTGGACGAGCTTTTACGGGCATTGAGAAATGGCCCCGGCAAGCTAGCTGTTTCGAGATGGAGAACTATGCATGGTGCCGGATCGTTTACCCAATTGGTGGAATGCGCCAGTTATCTGATAGGTAATGTGGGTAATGAGGATCCGCTTCGATTGTTTCGCAAACGGACTCAAAAACCAAACGAGTCGCACCGTGTGTTCGGTCTAGAATTGCAATCTCTCTTGCAAAGGGCTAGACCAAGATGGCAGTTAGATGACCCACAGTTCCTAGATGATTTGTTCTCGCAATTCATTGAGGGATTAAGGGATTCGGATGAACGGACCGCAGCATGTGATAGTTGGAAGGCTGGAAATTCTCTCACTGATTTGTTCATGGCCATAGAAGACTATGACAGGAAACGGCATCTGCTATCTTCGAGAGTACTTTCGAGAACTTCCAGTATGGTACAAGACCCACCAGCCTCTGATACAGAGGAAGGTGATTCTGGAAGGGAGGAGGAGATTGGCGCGGTTGCTCAAAAGAACAGCGGCAAATCTTATTCCAATTCGAATTCGAAGCGCTATCCGAAGGCTGACAGGAAAACACCACCTGTGACCCCAGGAACTACAAGCGCACCTTCGACTACATCCTCAACTCCCAGTTCGATGGAAGAACTTCTGTTAAGGTTGACTGACTTGATGTCTGGAAACCAGCAACCAACAGGGAGGAATTCGAAGCCGAGAGTGGACAAGACCACTAGGAAGTGTTACAGGTGTCAGGCCCTGGGACACTTTGCTGCAGAATGCCCAGCTGAGAAGCCGGTACCAAAGCCTGAGGAGAAGAAAACGGAAAACTAGAGGGGGTTGCTCGGGATGGCAAAGTAGTGACCCCTAAGGTGAAGGAAAGCCAGCTTATCGCCAGCGGTGCAAGCGAGGAAGTCCGAGGTGCAGTAGAGATTGGAAGCTTAGAGGAGGGGCCTGATCAGTCCCTTCTAAGTATGTCCAATGAACCCAGAAACGTAGACGTCCGAGGAGGAAGTACTGGGGAAGCGACGAATTGGATACAGGAGCTGGAAGTAGTCAGCAGTGCCCGATTGTCCCTGGATCATCCCTGTCTGAAGCACTTGAAACGACGGGGAGTAGATCTTGGTGTCACTAAGGATTTCGAACGGTTCACCGTTAACCCATCACCACTGGATGGGAAGAGGTGGTATTTGACTGTAGCAGTGAAGGGAAGGACTGCGGAATTTCTAGTGGATACTGGAGCTAGTCACTCCATGGTCTCCAAGAGATTCCATGACCTTGTAGCCGATGAGCCAGATAACTTCACAACGAGGGTAAAAGCTCATTCGGCCGACGGTAGCTGCATGCAGACATTTGGTAAAGCATTTTTCGAAATCAATATAGGTGGACATGATTATCTCCTGTCCCCTACTATTGCTGATCTGAGTGATGATGGCATCATCGGATTAGATTTCGCTGCGTTGTACGGGGCAATGTTGGAACCTTGTAGGGGGATGTTAAAGATAGAACATCCGTACAAGGTGGCCGTGCAATGCGTTTTGAGAAAGGTATCTTCTGTAGCCTCGGTGGTACAGGCGGTTAAGATACCCCCAGGACAGACATGTGATGTGCTGTTTTCGAGTGACAGTATCTTCCGAGACCAGATGGCGGTGGTTGAACCCGATGTGGTGAGACTTGCATCAATTGGACTCGAGAGTGCAGATACTTTCGTAGGCAGTGGCAGTAGGAATTTAATTCCTATTTCGAATCCTGGTGGTGAAGTCCGTTATCTGATGAAAGGTACTCCCATGGGGCAGGTGATCGTTGCACAGGCAAGCACCAGTATACTCTCAGAAGATACCAAACCGAACCTTGAAGGGATGTTCGATTTGCGTCCGGAACTTCAGAAGTTGCATTTGGTGGACGATTCGAGCTTGGTGACGGGGGACCAGAAAGATCAGTTGAGACAGGTATTGGTGAAATATGACGCAGCCTTCGGGGAGCCCACTGGTTTGGGGCGAACTGATAAGGTGCTACATTCCATCACTACAGAGGACGCTGTACCTTTCAAAATCCCTTATAGACGCCTACCTTTGAAGAAGAAGTTGATGGCCGAGAAGGAAATCGCTGATCAGCTGAGATTAGGGGTGATTGTTCCCAGCACTAGCCCCTGGTCCAGTCCTGTTCAGATGGTGACTAAGAAAGACGGCACAATTCGCTTCTGCATCGATTATCGAAAATTAAATGGTTGTACTAAGAAAAACTCCTATCCTCTTCCCCGTATAGACGAGACTATTGATTCCCTGGGTGGAAACCAATGGTTCTGTACGCTGGATTTGCAATCCGGATACTGGCAAGTTGGAATGAAGGAAGAGGATCAGGAGAAGACAGCTTTTTCGAGCCATGTCGGTCTTTTCCAGTACAATGTGATGCCGTTCGGATTGTGTAACGCCCCTGCAACATTCGAAGCCATGATGGAATCTCTGTTGAGTGATCTGTTGTGGAAGGAGTGTTTGGTGTACCTGGACGACGTAATTGTCTTTGGGAAGACCTTCGAATCGTGTCTGGCTACGCTAGTCAAAATTTTCGAGAGATTGATAACCCATGGTTTGAAATTGAAACCAAAAAAGTGTCATCTGTTTCGAACTTCCATTAACTATCTCGGTCGGATAATATCCACTGAGGGAGTTAAAGCGGATCCTGAGAAACTAGATGTTGTGTCGGAATGGGAAAAGCCAGAGGGACCTAAAGACATACGGTCCTTTCTGGGCTTCTGTAGTTACTACAGGGACTTCCTACCGGGGTATGCCAGAATAGCTCAGCCTATGCAGGCTCTAGCTCACTGGACTCCGGGTAGAAGGAAGGAGCCTTTCCCATGGGGTCCGGAACAGGATCTAGCATTCGAAGCCGTGAAGAACCTATTTCGAACCACGCCAGTTTTGAAATATCCAACAGCTGATGGACATTTCATACTGGACACAGACGCCAGTAACGACAGCATAGGTGCTGCTCTGTCCCAGATGCAAGAGGGGATGGAAGTGCCACTGGCTTTCGCTAGTAATACCCTCAATAAGGCTCAGAGGAATTACTGTACCACTAAGCGCGAATTGTTGGCGGTAGTGGTGTATACGAAGAAGTTTAAGCACTTCCTTTGGGGAGGTGACTTTACTTTACGGACGGATCACTCCTCCTTAAGGTGGCTGTTGAACTTTAAGGAAGCAGAAGGGATGATCGGTCGATGGCTGACCCATCTGTCCGAGTTCGGGTTGGAAAATAGCCAAATCCAACATAGAGCAGGGAACAAGCATATCAATGCTGACGCCCTTTCGAGAAGACCCATACGGAAATGTTCTAGAATGGATTGTGATGATTGTGGAGCCCATAACGCTGTAATAGCTGGAGTTCGAATGCCGTATGATGTAGGACATTCTAAAGCAATGGAATGGTCCACCGAAACCATCAGGCAATTCCAGAAGGGTGATGCTATCATATCAAGACTAATAGAACAGGTCTCCAGTGGTGCCCAACCACAAAGACCAGCCATTTCGATTGAGAACCGGGAAATGAGACAACTACTTGCTCAATGGTCTGAGCTAACTGTTGTTGACGGTATCTTATGTAGGTGGAAGATAACACCGTACAAGACCAAAATTCGGCAAATCGTGATACCCACAGCTATGCGAAGGGATATCATGTATTTCGTACATGGACACCAGACCAGTGGGCATTTTGGAAAGAAGTGCTCCCTTGCGCGACTCTCCAGAAGGTATTACTGGCCTGGGATGAGTAAAGACCTGCTTAGGTGGATCTCTACTTGTCCAGATTGTTGTCTGAGCAAACCAGGTGAAGGCCTGGGTAAGTTGCCACTAACTCAAGAGCTTTGGGGAGTTAGATTTGCACGCATAGCGGTTGATATCATTAGTGGCCTAAAAACCACTCCTGATGGAAACACGTGCATGATGGTGATCTCCGACTACTATTCGAAGTACACTAGAGTGTTTCCTCTGAAAGATCATAAGGCTCATACATGTGCTCGTGCATTTGTAAAGGGTTGGGTGCTTCATCTAGGTGTACCCTTGATGTTGCATAGTGATCAAGGCAGAGAATTCGAATCCGAGTTATGGGCAGCAATGTGCCATAACCTTGCTATATGCAAAACCAGAACGAATCCGTACAGGCCTCAGTCTGATGGTCAGGTAGAAAGGTTTAACAGAACCTTGATACAAGTCCTGAAGCCTCTGGTCAACAGTCAGATGGATGATTGGGACGAACAATGCGAGTTTGTTGTACATGCTTATAAAAGTACGGTGCATGCTTCCACCGGTTGTTCCCCCAATCTGTTAGTATTCGGAGAGGACTTGATTATGCCTGCTGACTTGGTGTTTGGCGTAGCTGGGATAAACGCTGAAACACCCTGTCAGGTGATGTTCGTGGAGGCATTGAGGGATCAATTCAAGTCCGCATATGAGATGGTTCGATGTGAGCTAAGCAAATCTGCTTCATGGCAAAAAGTGGGCTATGACGTAGGTTTGAAACTTAGGTCCTTTCGAGTAGGGGACGAGGTAGTTAGGCTACACGACCCCCTGCAGCAGTTGAAGTTGTCACCCAACTGGGACGGTCCATTTACTGTGGTTCGGATTGTTTCAGAATCCACAGTGGTGATCAAATCCTTGTTGGGACGCTTGTATAAATCCAATGTAGCTCGCCTACGTCGGTGGCAGGGTGACGCTTCAGCGCATTCGAAGTCAGGAGAGCATTCGAAGTCAGATAACACTGAGCGGAGAGCGACCACCCCGGAACGACCTGGTCCTGGTAGACCTAGGAAACTAGTGATACCCTCAGATGAGAAGAAACCTATGCCTCCTGGTATTGGTAAATTAAAGCGGGGCCGGGGTAGGCCTAAAAAAAATTTACCAATTCGAGCTTCTAGCAAGAAGGATAAAAAGTGCGTAAAAAAAGTCTCGGCAAATGAAGGTCTGAAGGGGAAGAGGGCTGTCCAATTGACTACTGGACATCCTGTCGAATCTTCCCGGACGACCAGGTCTAAAGAACCCAAGGTCGGGTTAAGGCGCAGTCCACGGCATAACCGGGGGACTGCTGTGACCTAATTTGTATACACAACAAGAAGTTTCGATTCCATGATGGTAGTACAGACCTAATTGCTGTCGAGCGAGCAGAACTAGGGCGGGTGTTGATCATGAACGTCCCCGAGGGTGGTAGACGGATTTATCCGGCGGGTATTCTTATGTTACCCGTAATGACATTTGCCTACACTCCTGAAGAATTCATGATTAGCGGTACCCCTGGTTCTGTGGAACTGACTCAATAAGGATTACACTCCGGTGAGCTACCCGTTCGATTAGTGGCGGGAGACGCGAGCGTCTCCCGCCGTGTTATCCGTCAGAAAAGGGCTATCCGGTGAAGCGTGAACGCTGATTGGTTGACCTTTGCTCCCGCGGCGGGCGTGGCATCGCGAGACAAGAAGGGCGGTCGCCATATTGGATCAGTGCCAAGAAGACGCGCGGACGCTGCAGGGCAAAGGAGGAGGAAGAAGGGTCTTGTTATCGGCCAAAAGTCTCCAAAACCACATCATAATACGCGCCAACCTGGTTAGTTCCCGCTCATAGTGTCATTACGACACGCGGAGCTTCGTACTCCGCAAATCTTCGATTTTTAAACTTCGTTCGGTGAGAACATTCGACTTCGATGGAGGAGCAGTACACCCCCGGTGAGGGCCTCCAGTCCGACGAGTTAGATCTGTTCAGAATGGACGATGGCCAATTCGACAACGTTCAGGAATCGGATTATGAATCCGCCTCTGAAACCACCGGGAGTACAGTCACCGTCCGTGTGGCGGGGATTGGCTCCTATTCGACGGCTGAACGGGACCTCATGGCCATGCCACCCCCGGCTACAGTCAACCTGGGGCCGTTGCCGTGGCGCAATGTCCCAAAACGAGTTGCTTCGAAAGACATAGACAATTCGACGCCAACCCGGCTCAACGCAGCCGGTGATGAGGAGGAAGATGAGATGCCAGGGTTGGAGGAGGTAAGTCAGAAATTGCCTATCCACGCAGTGTCTGACGAAGAGATGGAAGACGTTGTGCGAACATCGCTGGCCCAGCAACAACTAATGGAAGTGCTGTCGTGCGATTCGCCATTCGATTCCTCGCTGAAACTACATCCCACATTAATGTCGATGATGTTGGACAGGCTGGGAGAGGAGGGCTTCTATCGTTACGATCCCACCTGGTTAGACAGTTACGGAGGGGCGATTCAAGGAGCTTTTAAGAACGGAGTCTTCAGTGACATTCTGTTAGAGTGTGGTACGAACTTTCGGAATCTCCAACAAGCTAAATCAATGGAGGAATCAGTGCCCTCAAGTGATGGGAGCACAACCAGTACGAAGGGGAAGAAAAAGAAACTCACCAAAACCAGAGGTAGTCGTAAAACTTCCAAAACTAGTACTCCTCCAGCTGCTCCAGCTATGTCCGAAGTATCCGAACCTGCCTCAGCTCAGTCCGAGTGCTCTTCGAGTACTTCCCATTCGGCTTCAACGTCATTCGAAGAACCAACCACTACCACCGGGATTACTGAGTCTCAATCCGAATCTCTTCCGAAAGCCCCGGGACCTTCACCAGTCCCATTCGAAAAAGAACCAGCTATCCTGGAGATGACTCCGATGGAGATCCATTCGGATACCTCAGGATCAGTTGAGCAGGAAGCTCGTTATGCTCAGGTGGTCAGAGAATCCGATGAACTCAGGGCAGCCAATGAACAGTTACGGATAACTCTGGAGGCTATGCAAGCTACCCCCAGAACTCCAATGACTCGAGCCCAGTCCCGTAAGAACCCCAATCCACAGCAAAAGGGACGGTCCTTGTCCGACGCTTCGGATGTGGAGGAGGTTCCATTCGAACTGACTAAAAGCCAGAAACGGAAGGCAAAGAAGAGTGAGGCACGACAGCCCTGTCTCCCTCACCCTTCACCTCCCCAAACTACTGCGATTAATATGTCCCCAACTGTAAGGTTGGTGGACGTAGTATCCGGTACTGCCTCTACTCCTTCGACGCCTCCTAGGGCACCCCCCAGGACGCCTTCGACCCCTCCAGCAACTCCGACCAAGACTCCAGTGCAGGTTGCCATGCCTGTATCTCCGTCTATGTCTACGTCCTCCGAGTCGGGACATTCGAACACACCACCTGTGGTTTCATCGCCCCCTCCGGCTACAGGGGCAAACGCCTCCGCAGATGTTCCGAGTTCTCGAGTGGAAGAGATGATCTGGCGCAATGCCAGCGGGGGCTTCAAGAAATTTAGGCCCGAGTGCATGGAACACTGCAAACGTTCGAGGGAGATGTATTCGTGTCCCAAAGAAACGGACTATGAAGGGTTGTCGGATGACGAAGAATGGATGAGGTCCAATATGACTTCACCCAGTTCCTGGACATGGACGGAAAACTGGTTCAATCGGCTGCTGGACCGAAAACAGTTCCCCGAAACCTACTACAACCATGAGGGACGCCCCAAAATTAGATGGGCGATGGCCCGGTACAAGAAAGGGGTAAGGGAGGAGTGTCCATTCGATTCCTGTCGCAGCTACCCCAAACCCGAGGAGGTCCGCCCCATGCCTACTCGTCTTCGATTTATGCGGCATTTGGTTGAATGCCACATGCACCACCGTGCGATGTACGTCTGCGCTGATACTGGCAAATCGAACAAAAAGTGTTCGGGAGAGTGGACCACCCGAAGGGGCAGAATGATCGAACACCTGATACAATGTCATGGCCAAGCCATGATGTTGGCCAGAAAGAACGTGGGAGACCTCCATGCATCGCTGGTGGCCGGCTTGGACAAAGTAAAGTTCGACACCATCACGATTGAGACCCTCCAATTCGGAAAGGTCCAGTTGAGCAGGAATTCGAAGCAGTCAGCTGTCTTCCAGCGTACTGATCGACGTGGTCGACTGGACTTGAACAGCACCTTGTACAAGGAGTTGTACGACTGGAGAGCGGCCAACCCCCTTCCGGGGAAACGAAGTGAAACCAGGAGTCCAGCCACTTCCGAACCTGACTGTAAAAAGGTCAAATCGGCGGTTCCGGCTCCGAGAGCTCCATCTGCAGCTCGAGGTCGTGCGACAACGATTGAGCACCGGTCCCCACTACAGGACTTGCGTCCTGACTATGGTCCGGACTTCTCAGCCCCCAAGGGTCGTTCCCAACTACAAACCCTTCGTCCACTGACCCCTGGTAACCTGGCTAGCAGGGCTGAGTACCCTTCAATGGCCTTTCCTGGTCCGGAAGTACAGACTGAGAAGGATCCGTACAGAAATCTTCCCACTGGTGTCTCTGTAGGGGATGCCCTTCGCCAACCGGACTCCCGGAACGTGGAGATGGGGGATTCGGATCACTTTGTGCTGCCTGGGAAGAAGGACTTGGTGGTGACGACCACCATCCTCACTCCTCGGGCAGTAGATGAGGTGAAACCAAAGGCTGACAGTTCTACAAAGTCGGTGGGGCATAAAACCCCTGCCACTAGTGCGAATTCATCATCCGTGAAGACTGAGCCTGTGGTGGACCCGGTTCCAGTGACCACTTCGAACCCAGTTACCACCACACCAACGACAACCACTGGAGGAGGGAAAGCAGCAACTGTTGCTGCCACCCTGTTCACCACCACTACCACCGCAGCCACCGTGCCCTATAAGCCGAACGTTCGTGAGGAATCGGCAGTTGATCCTGACAGGTGGTATGACTTGATGATAAGTGGTGAGAACATTCGGCCGAGGGTACAGTTCCCAGAAGACTACTTCGAGCCTGTGAAGGCTCCGGATGCAGTGTTGCATAAGGAGCTATACGAACGATCGTTGCAGGAGCACTTAGCTGGCATGCAGCAATATGCCGCCGGTGTGGCAAGGGCATCAGCCGACTACGCAATAACCATGCAGGGCAAGGAGGTCGAGAGGCTGAGGAATATCTTCGAACGACAACGGATTGACGAACAATCAGAGCCAGATAAGGTGACCGAACTCACCAAGCAGCTGGCACAATCGAAGAAGGAACTCTCAACAGCTCGTGCCTTCCAAAAAGCTGCGGAAGACACTTTGAACGATCAGGCCAACACTATGAAGGCGCTGAACGTTAAGTTCATTCGAGTATTCGGGATAGGACTCACCCAATGGAGTGGGTCCCTCGAAGAGCTCTTGAGCTTGGTGAAGGACTCTTAGATAACTTGTGTGTTCGACTGTTCAGTTGTGTGTTTGATGACTTGTGCATATGATGTTTCGATGAGATTGTAATAATTGTGTTGTTATTATAAAAAATTAAAAAAAACGTCCATGATTAAGGTCATGATTCGAAGAAGAACCATAAGCCAGGTGTAAAATGCATAATTGTCAAGAAATGTCTTCGTTGTTCATACTTTAAGGAGTATCACTTATGCTATATACTATGATTAGAACCAAAACTGTACATAATGTTCGATACCTACCTTTATCTCCAAAAATTTTCTTTTTGGACATAACAACTGGTATTCGGATTTCGAGAGTATATCTATAAAGCCATATATCGGTTGCCTCAGGTAGAGGCCAATATTACTACATTCCTTGATTATAAGAGTTAATGTCACATCTATGTTGGTTCCAAGTATTTCATAATTCTAATAGTTCACGTAATTACCTCTCCAGGGACGGTTCGCCCACTTAAATATTTTCGAGCCATTACTTCTGTGTCATTCCGTCCTAGAAAGTCACATATTGTGCACTCTTAACCTACCTTAATATGATTAATGTAGTAATCAATATTGTATCTCAACAAAAACCATACAGATCTGTGATCACTGTAGTTAGAAATAGTATAGAACATATATATTCGTATATATTCATATCTTTATTAGAGATGGATACTTACGTATCTATCTTGTCGTTATAGTGTTGGATCTGTAAGATCCCTGTTATGTACATAGAAATGTAAGTGTTGTTTGGTGTAACAGGTCAGTCTAAATCTAAAATTGTACTTTCTACATGTATGTATAAAACGTATTTCGTACCTTTAAATGTACCCCGGTATTGTCATCATGTACACTGATATTATTCTCCTATATTCGAGTATATTATATTATATCAGATGTATTTCAACCCTTGTTATAATCTGGTGGGGGTGATGTAGGGGCACGAATAATACGTGTACATATAAGGTCCGTAGAGTCAGAGCGGCAAGTGCCTCCAACGGACACTAGGTGGCAACACCTAAGCCATGTCCTTTCGGTTATCCGGTAGCGGAGCCAAGCAGGGCACTCCAGACGGCGCTACGGAGGAGTGCCACGTCGACACTGCTTGGTCCGCGCTCAGGGTATATAAGAGGCCGAGGTTGGCTACCTCAGGGAGTTCGTCCCAGGACGAGCTCTGACCCACACCTTTCGTACCTTCGCTTTGACAGGGGCACCTACACCCCTCCCACATTATGGCTCCTGCACCAGCCATGCTGGCACAGGGCTTGACTGTCCGGTATTGCTAATGCTTCGAACTATCGATAGAATCTTGTGTGTCTTCGAATGGTTGAAAGACCAAGTGAACCGAGTATAAACCTTCGTGTACTTTTGAGGCTGTGATCGAATAAAAACCTGTTGCATTCAAACCGAATTTGGAACCTGTGTTCGAGTTATACGCATCTGAAACCCCTACACAAGTCTCACCCATTGAGAACCACATAGGCTATATGCTTCACGACACATACATGTATACATATAGCTCATGAGCGAGGTACTAAAGGGCCTACACCCACCCACCCATCCCGCCACCTCCCCAAATGGTCTTCTTACAAACCAGGCTGTCACCTAGTTAGCTACCCTAGTAAACTGGGGGTTAGACATCAGCCATTTCTGAATTTATAAGCAATGAATTAGTCACATCCAAGGACTGATACCATTTATACCTATCTGACTAAACTGGGATATCCACTACTGACTAATTGTCTAAACCTGAATGTCATAATATTGTACACTAACATCTAGAGTACAAAATGGATCGAGATATGGACATGTGATGGGGGCCTTGAAAAAGGTCTCAAAATAAGTGACCGTAATTTGTGAAGGTTCCCTAGCAGCAGACACATTAAATGTGTCTAAAGCTACGACTAGAATAGTGCAGGTCAGGGAAAACAATCACCCAAGAATCGACCCCATACTTTTGCAGACATCACCAAATAAGGGTCCTTAGGGAGGGAACTTCACCTTATAACGGCCATAAAGGCGGCCTATTAGTCCCCGTGTAACAACGTTAGTGTAGTGTACTGGTACCGTTAGCTTTACAGCAGTCAATGCAAGTCACCTCTAACTTATTGAATCCCGCTATCTTTTAAGTAATTGCACGCGCCGGCATCCAAATAATGAACAAACAAAGTATTCATGCCCTAAATCAATGAAATTAACTATTTTCTAACACCCCTTTGGAACCTGGAGGAAGGGTCTATTACTATAATAGAAACACTAAAAGGTAACACTGTGTCTGGTACGAATTGTAAGTAGTGTACTGAAAGGTAACATTGTGTGAGGCACACACTGTAAGTAGTGTACTGAAAGGTAACATTGTGTGAGGCACACACTGTAAGTAGTGTACTGAAAGGTAACATTGTGTGAGGCACACACTGTAAGTAGTGTACTGAAAGGTAACATTGTGTGAGGCACACACTGTAAGTAGTGTACTGAAGGTAACATTGTGTGAGGCACACACTGTAAGTGGTGTACTGAAAGGCAACATTGTGTGAGGCACACACTGTGAGTAGTGTACTGAAAGGTAACATTGTATGAGGCACACACTGTAAGTAGTGTACTGAAAGGTAGCATTGTGTGAGGCACACACTGTAAGTAGTGTACTGAAAGGTAACATTGTGTGAGGCACAAACTGTAAGTAGTATACGGAAGGGTAACATTGTACAATACAAAAACTCCTCTGATTATGGGCCTTTGCCTTTATTTCATGGTGTTTACTCTTCAAAATATGTTTAATTGCATATAAATGGCCATAATAATTTTAACAAATGATGACGTCACAGGCCATGGGATACGGAAACACCTATCCCATCGAGGGCATGAGATACAGGAATTCTAGTACTTAAGCATAGTGGTCATCGTATCCACCATGAAATGAACTGAAAGGTAACATTGTCTGAGGCACAAACTGTAAGTACTATACTAAAAGCTAGCATTGTAAGGTAAGGTCTGTAGAAGTTATTGGCACATTTCGAGTATAACAAATGCTTTTCAGGGAGCACAATATAGGGTCAATTAGCATACACCATGTGCATTTACCCCTACACCTATCACTAAAGGATACTCTTTGCAATTAACAAACTGCAGTTATTTAGCCACTTCCTTAGTGCTGCCACCTGTGGGCACCGCCCTAAGACACGCCCGTATAGCTGCCCTTAATGGGACCCGACCCTCACTGTGGGCAATATGGCTAATCCCTCTAACTAACAATTTCACCAGCAGGGAACTTGATCCCCCTGAGCTGCCACCAGCCACTCAGGCAGGGGAGAGTTTAACCCTTTAAGGACTGCATAGTGCTTTATTAATAAACCCTTTGGTGTTATACTGCATGACTACCGAGTAACTTGCAAGTGATGAACTCAAGCACCTCCCCCATCCCATTGGTCTGATATACTTCCAAAGGATCGGCATGATGCAACCTTGGTAAGTAGAATGGCTAGGACACCATTCATGCATCATCCATAGATAGTACAGAGCACTTCACAGCACTGTGCGGCCGTTAGAGTGTTCAGCAACGAACTCCCTCTCCGCTCTCTGCTGTCTCTGCCGTCTTCCTGATCTTGCCTGGCCAATGTGTAAGGTCCTGCCAGTAGCTAAAGGTAAAGGTACATAGTTAATAAACTTACATACAATGTACCAGGAGGACCATCTGTAAGCATTGTACCTCATAATATTATTGTATCATTAAAATGTATTATTTATGGAATTCCCTCATTGAATGGAGTCACACTTGGGAATAGGGCGTGAAACCCGGTGAATACTAAGATGCTGATGATAAGGTCTTAAAATATATGTAAGGAAATTTAAATAATTATATTGACAAGGGATATGAGATGTTCTGAAAGTCGACCAGCGACATGGGACACCACCTCCCTCCCACTATCCATGGGGGGCGAAAGAGGTAGTTTCTCCATGAAGTATATATGTGTTAGATAGACTACACCTGGACACGGTTCTTCCATATACCCACTGCCCCACCAGGTCTAGACGAGGTGTTATACACCGAGTCGCTGACCTGGTGGGGCTCGCCACCGTGGGTTAAATAGGTCTATGTGTACCAGAAGTGTATGTTTTGTTGAGAAGAGGGGTGTGGGACCAGTTTGGGTGTGGACATCATCTAGTCTTAACCCCTGTGGTATGTTGTATGTGCACCTGGAGTTTAGAGGTAGAGTCCTTGCTCTACCTCCTCCCCTCTCTGCTCTCTGTCTCCCCTGCTCTGCGGACCTTCCTACAGGGCTGCATAGATATGCGCGCAGCTCCCAGGTTAGTTCAAGACTTGGCCGTTGGTGACGCATCTCTGGTTACTTCCGGCCTGCAAAGCACTCTGGGCTAATCCAGGTGGCTTCTGGGATATCGTCTCATGTGCTATTTGGGCCAATACCGACCGGGTTTCCTTGCGGTAATTCTATTAGAGGCAGGGAAAACACACGTTGATTGACTGACAAACACTACCGCACGCCGCCCAACAAGGAATATTTCACGTTGTGAGACCTGAAAGTACTGGTCGTCACAGTGAATGTCAACCAGCTGCAAACCCAAGCTGTAGAGCCACTAAAGGAACTGGTCTCTCATCATATTGACTTGAAAATAGTTATAACCATGAAGCTCCTTTTCTCTTTTTTAGTTTAGTTTTAGTGGTGTTTTTAGGATACAGGGAAAAATAATAAACTTTTCGTGATGCAAGTTTACACCTTGGGAGTTGAGAGTAATGGCAATACTTTCTAGCTAACTGCCTTACTAGTATTGTTAAATCGATGACAAACATGTCTACCATACCATTGCGATTTAGCGCCGGGGCCGGGCCGTTAAACCCAAGAAAGGCGCTTATTCAAGATCCTATTTCAGTGCTTAAGGAATATTTTAAGACTGCTGTACCCCCCGGTGCTTATACATGACCGCCACTGTTTCAAGACTGAAGCTTTATCATGACGGTAAGGTATATCCCTTTAGAAAATGTGACATTTTTTTCTCAGAGGATGCCCTAACTATTGGCATGGTTCAATAAACATGCATTGTCTAACCCTGATAGCACTACATGACTGGAGACTTTTAGACTTAAATCTTTTAATCATTAACAATGGTCATCAATCAAATAGGGACGTTGGAGAGGAGGGCCCAGTGTGTGTGTGGGGGGGGGGGGGGGGGGGGAATTAGAATAGAAGCAGGAAGGATGGATAAAGGAGAATAGCAGGGGGTAGGAGGAGAAAAGTAGGGGGAGGCAGAGAGGTCCTGGACGTGGAGGAAAAGCAGGGAGATGTTCAACCGGTTCCATTTTGAAATCATTACAAATTTCCGTCACGCGCTGCTTCCCCGACACCAGGCCTCGGCCTGCCACAGAGGATCCCGCAGTTGCCATGGTACACGCACCGGATGTGGTCCATCGCCGGGGATTATGGGTAGGGGGCAGATTAAAGCCGGCGGACGCAGGTGCTCTATTGGCCAAGCAAGGTGAATACTAAGATGGCGCACCAACGCTGGTTCCCCAGCGGCAAGCGTCTTATATACGGTTTACGATGGGTACCGGCGGCCGTGCGGCTGGGCGATAATACAGGAAAATAGTGATAACTCTCAGCCAGCCGGAAGTGGGTTATTTTGGTGCCCCCTGGTGGCCAGGTTTTTATGTTTGTGTGACGTATGAGGTGTTTTATGTACGTATAGACTGCGGGCGATAATGTGTGAATTGACGGCTTTGTGCGAATTGTCTCTGCAGGGTGAAAAATGGACGTGAGTCAGGGTGAGATTTTACAACAGATTCTGTAGGAATGAGGAATAGGTTGCTGCCTGGAATAGCTTCTTCTTTCCAAGTAGTGGGACAGGTAGGGTGTTTTAGAACTCATTTATTGTTAATAATGTGTTTGAACAGGGACTACAAAGTTCATTATATATACCACCTAGGCACAGCTCTTTCATTTACATGGGTAAAACTTGATGTAATCATTGTATCACACTATCTTACAGGTGTTCCCGCTATGTCATTCTTACTGTCATTCAAACTGTGAATAAAGCGGTAAAATTAAAGCATAACGCTACCCCTTAAGGTGGCGTGCTGCACGTCATGTGCACGCTGAAACCCTTTAAGGGCCACATACCACTTTAGCGCGCTGTGCCCGATTTCGGGAAAAGATAATGCAGTTCAGTAGAGTCTTATCCCAGACCTGCACCCGTGCATCATGCCGACTCTTTCCCAGTGGGCACAAAATTCCGTTTAACGCTGAATCAACTTTGAATCAACATTGAATCACCATTGTCAACCAGCTTTCAATGTTGATTCAATGTTCTGTGCCCACTGGGTTAGGAGTGTATCAACCCAGTAGGGTTGGCATGACGCATGAATGCACTACTGGTGAGTTACTTGCATTCGTCCATCATGACGACAAAGGATGTAGCATATTAAAGCAGGCTGTGGGCCTCAGAGGGTTAAGCCGCTTACTACACTGTGGGTCAGGAACCAGAGCCGTCAATAAGGGCTCAAATACAAAGTCAATACTGAGTAAAACTTAAATCTCACATTACTCCAGCACGTCCTACTCTCCTACTGACCCACATCCCCATCTGATGGCTAGAATACTACACAGAGAGAAGAAACAGCGTCAAAAGGGAGTCCAGGCTGCCTCAGAAGAAGTCCCTTGTTTAGGGGAGTCCAGGTGGCCTCAGCGAGCCTAGGTGACTCTCTGGCTGACCTAAGAGAGTCACCTGGGGGAGTCATATGACATATAGCTTTATGACTCCCCCAGGTGACTCCCTCAGGTCAGCCAGAGAGTCATCTAGGCTCCTTGAGGCAACCTGGACTCCCCTCTCTAGGCAACCTGGACTCCCTTTTGAGGCTGTTTCTTTTATCTGTGTAGAAAACTACAAGTACCAAAACTGTTTCAATACATACACTGCAGCTGAAGGGGTCGAGAATAACCTCTTAAACCCCACCCTGCTGACCATCTCGCAGAATGTTTTAATACTGGTTAAAAAAATGTTGTGTTCATTAGTGGCATATTGAAATATGTTTGCCTTAGCTAGAGAACTGCATCCCAAATATCTGCCAAATATTTGTGGCCCATTTGCGATTTAAGGACCAGACACCTATGTCTTAAAATGTCACTACCTAGCAAAATCCCTATCTAGGAAAAGCCTCTTCAGTGAGATTTAAAACCATCCATCGTCGTATGATATCTAACCTTCAATGAAAATAGCTAATGTGGGTGCTCCTCAGGTTCAATTCACTGCTAGAAAGCTCCCCCCTGAATTATTAAAGCATCACCTTTCAAATTCCCTTTAATTTCATTTGAAAAATATTCCTGTATCTCTTCAGCTTCCCCAATATTTATCCATAACATTTTCTAAACTATTTACGCTCAGAGGGATACTGACGTAAGATTGAAGGGCTTTCATTTTAATCTAATTAATTAGTCACAGTTAGCTGAATTACGCCAATTAACATATTTCCACACACTGAAACGCAGATAATTAATTGTGTTATGCCAATATGGCAAGGGTAATTTGTGGTTTCATTCCCCCTCTGAAGTAATTCCCCTTCACATAAGGATGAACAGATTGGACCAATATTTCATGGTTTTGGAGTTATGTTCAATGGCCCTGGATTCTAAAAGATAACAAACATTCAGGGCTGGTCCTGAGTGTGGATTATGTAAGGGAATTATTTCTATTATGTCTGATGCATTCATCCAACATCTGCCAGGTGCTGCATGAATGCATCATACCGACCCTACAGGGCTGAGGTTGATGTAAAGGCTTGGCATGATACACCATTGCATTCCCCCTTTGCTGTAGTGCATCATGGCAACAACATTGACCTGGGAAAACCTCTTGAGACCTCATGCTACATTTTATAGAAGGGCTTAAGAAGATGCATCAAAGTTGATGTGTCAACATGTTTCTGAGTGATGAAAAAAACGTCTCAACATTCAACTTCAAATTTGGGCACTTTGTATGCGTCATCAAACCAAGCAGAGCACACAGAGAAAAGAAACACAGACAAAGGGGAGTTCAGGTTGCCTCCACAATAAATCCCCTGTCTAGGGGAGTCCAGGTTGCCTAAGGGAGCCTGGGTGACTCTCTGACTGACCTAAGGGAGTCACCTGGGGGAGTCATATAGCTCTCTTGGTCATATCTTGCTCAAACGCCAATACTGGCTTTTTATAGGTACTCATAACGTCTAGATCATAAATATTGGTACCAACACTGTAATAAGTTGGCTGACATTTTTGATGTACAGTAGATTCTACTGTAGTTGTACAGTTTATTGTAGAACAGTAGAATCTACTGTAAATCTACAGTAAATCTACAGTCGACTCTACTGTAAGTCCATTCTACAGTAAATTATATTGTAGATCTACTGGGTACCTACACCAACTATTTACAATGAGCGCCTTGTTGGATCACTGGTTCTTACATAGAACATGGCATATATGTCGCGGCCTTTATATATAATATAAATATATAAATAAAGGCCGTGAAACAATAAGCTACTGTTACCATGGTAATGACATCAATTTAGTATGATCCACTGGGTCTAAATATTTTGGATATATCTTTTGGAAATTAACAGTGGGTAAGCCGAACATACCGCAGAAGTATTTTTGTATAGCGTGAAAAGATTTAGGGTTGCAATGTGCAGCCTCTACTCTAGCGTTCAAGGCCCACATTTTAAAGCCGCCATACCAACAGTCGGTGTTGAGCTGGGACCAGCACTCTGGGGTTATAAATACATAGGCCTACATATAGTTGGAGATGTAAAACCGTATAACTAATTCAAGGTGAATTCAGTGAAAGGTTATAAGGTCAGAAACATGCATCAGTCGATCTATAGTCCCATTTCATTGAGCGCTACGCCCCTGATCGTTATGTGTATGCCCAGACAGATATTAACCTCTGACCTTGGCACATGAGTACACATCTTACACACATGATAACAACACATGTGCCCAGACTGGTCGCATTGAACCACGTCTTAGAAACCTTTGAGACAGGGAAGGATTCCCGGAAACAGAAAAAATGGAAGCCAATATTCTTTGTGGTTTATGGTTTATTATTTATAATGTGATGAGGAATAGCTTTTTCTCCGTCATGTCTTGATACATATCATTGATAGGTTATTGACATAACGGTCATAGCCAAGTGTCAGTAGTGGGCCTGCTGTACCTAAAAACAGTTTTTATTGTCATCGCTCGGAATCTCTCTTTGGGACAAAGTAGGAGTTGTTCCAAGTTCTTCTTATTAAAACTCTTACTAAAAAATAAAATGTACTGTTCACACTCTCTGAAGTTGCTTCTATCAGGATAATGTGCACAGTCATTGGTGAGGCGAATCAACTCAAGGCCGTATATTACCACCACAGAGAAAATAAATAGAATCAATGTGACTCCCAACTTGATCACTAAGGTTCCTCTCCCCAGGACTGTTGACAGTAACTTTGGTGTCACTCTATAATAACTCTATAATGACTCCTATTCTAAGACTCCCTAATGATTGGGAGTCACATTCCCATTTTGGAGTCACCATGATTCTAATTCTTTTCTCCGTGATGTGCATTTCGCCTCTAGGGGTTATTTGAATGGGTACATTCTCCTGGGGGGGGGGGTCATAAATGCTGAGCTTGTGTGTGACCGAATATACATAGCTTGTTACCGGTATTTGTTTTATCTATATAGATTGATATCTTTGAAGATTATTTTAAACCAATGATATTGTAGTACATGAAAGTGAGTGAGTGGATGGGTGCGTGAGTTGTTTGGGTGGTTGATTTGGTCAGTGTGTGAGGAAGTGAGTGAGTGAGTAAATGGGTGAGTAAGTGAGTGAGTGAGTGAGTGAGTGAGTGAGTGAGTGAGTGAGTGAGTGAGTGAGTGAGTGAGTGAGTGAGTGAGTGGGTGAGTGAGTAAGCAAGTCAGTCAACCAGCAAGTGGGTGAGCGAGTGATTGAGTAAGTGAGTGCATGAGTGAGTGCATGAGTGAGTCAGTCAGTCAGTCAGTCAGTCATCAAGCAGGTGAGCGAGTGAGCGAGTGGGTGAGGTAGATATAAATAACATTTCGAATAATAGTAATGATAGTAATCCCATTAGGAACAACCATTCTCAGTTGATGGCTATAATAGCACATATGATTAAGATCCAACAAATCAGTCATATGTCTGCGATGGTAAATAGTAGGGCTTCACCAAATTGATTACTACAATAAGCAAGGTATACCCTTCAGATTATATGGACCCGATGTTCACACAAACCATACCACGGCAGTCGTGGGCTAGAAGTCATACGATGCCACCTCTTACTCATCAGCTCCCGACGCTTCAGGGGAAAAACAAGAAAGCAAGAAGAAAATATTACTTCTCCACTCAGCAAAGCTGCTTATAAGCCATTCCACCCACCAGAGGTGAAGCCCGGCAACTTCCTCCCTCCCCACCCGGACAGCAACACGAGCCGAACCAGGCAGACCGAGGGGAGCCCGATGTGTAGGGGTGGGGTAGGGCTTAGGTGGGCACTCTACAACCAAAGCTTTCCTTGCAGTTGGCAAGCTTTGCGCCAACGTTGTCCTAGGTCGTTTATTTTTACTTAGTCCTCAAAATGTACTTGTGGACAAGTTATCAAACAAATTGTAATATAGCCCCAAAATAATTAAAATTTTCATAATTGATACGTGTGACGACTCGTAATCCCTTCAAGAAATATGCACGTAAGTGGCCCAAGACGGTGGAGAGCTTTTATCGAGAGATACATGAGACATTTTCATCTGCCATATTCTATAGAATTTCCCGGTATTTGCACAAGGAGAACTCGAGAAATACACTTCACTATTCAATGTGTGTACAGCTTTCCTCGAAATGTAGTTGAGGCATTTTCTCATGTCTTATTTTAAGGAATTTCTCGTTATTTGCACAAGTAAAACATGAGGAAAAAGGACTTACACGTGACAATGTGTCGTTCTCAAATCTTGGACACAGTAACTATTCTTGGCAATCTCCCATGTCTATCTCATATGATGCAACTAATACTTTCCCGAGAGGTACATGAGACAGGCTATCGAGTGTAAAGGGCAGCATCTGCTTTCTAGACCTCCCGTGAGAGACAACTTTCCTAACTGGTTTGGATCTGTGTAGGTCTTTGCAGGGGCGTGCACAGAGTGCCCGTATACTTGTGATGCCATTTTCAGGTAGGGGGGGCCTCATAAATCCTCGATAGACTTAATTCAGGCCTAGTATACATGTCCATCGGGCGTGCACAGTATACATATGGCACTACATTATATATTATAGCGCATTAGGCTATGAAGGCCGCCATCTTGACTCAGAGAAATGCATTGTAATTAGGCCCCCCGACTTCAGAGTAGTGCATTATGGGTAAATTTTTATCAGTCTCTTTGTTCCAGGTGTGAAAGGAGGGGATTTACCTAATAAGGAGATAGGGTTGTAGCCCCCGACTATGTGAAGTACCAGGATATGCTAGTCCTGTTTAACATATACTATTACGATATCAGCTTCTGGCAGAGACACAGGCAGCCATTTTGAAGTATAGGAAAGTACCACCCTGGGACTGGGAGCTGTACATAGGGGTGGGAGGGGTGCCCCTCCCCCCTGAGTGGGAGGGGGAACCATGCAGCCGGCATTAAGACATGCGCAGACGACTCAATCAGAAACCAAAATGGCCGCGCCCCTAATTGGCGGCCATGACAGGTCCGCGGTGGTCACGTGACACTGCCGGGCCATCCATTTCCGGTGGATTTGTCACCCTTTTCAAAACCACTTAGGAGAACTGTCATGGCGGCGGTCAGCTTTGCGGGGAAGAATTGTGATCCGTGTGTGGGAAGGGGGGGGGGCTGTGGGCGGGTTTCTCACTTAGTTTGTTTAACTCTTTAATAACGGCATAGTTATTTAATGAGCTATGCCATTTGTCGGCATACATGGTGCATGAATGCAGCCATGTATGGCCAGTCTACTCACCAGAGCTGCATGTATGCATCACGTCCACCCTGCGGGAGTGTATCAACCCTGTAGGCTCGGTATGGTGGTTGAATGCAGCCCTGGCGAGTTACTCACCATGCCTGCATTAATGAATCATGACGACAAAGGGCAAGCTGCATTAAAGCACTATGCGGCCTTTACAGAGCTATAAGGCTTCCACGTGTTGTCTTAATGGGCAGTAAGGGTGTGATTATAATGAGAAGATGGAATCATATTTATAAGGGTAGACATTCGTTGGGGTTTATTTAATCTATTAGGAATGACTCATATTGTCATAATTGTCAGGCAATTGGAGGCTTTCTAACAATTACTTTAAAATAATGAAATTTTGTGATTGAAATCGATGACAGCTATATGATAGGTGTGCTTTCAAAGTGAGTGGACTCATAGTAACTCGGTACAAAGTACAGGATACACACGTGGGCGGGTCCTGGGCCTAAAATAAGTGTCAAAAACACCACCACACTCTAAAAACAGTGTGTTACGTTTACACACTTTTCAACACACTTTTCTGAAGCCACTTTTAACACACTTTTTTTTGGTAACACACGACACACTTTTGGCAAAAGTGTGTTGAATCTAAAAAGTGTGTTAGTGTACAAAGCCATGGTATTGAGGAGGTGGGGATTAAAATAGCTGTTCTACACCTCACAGAGTATGTCAGGTGCCGTGGGTGAGTTGTCTAGGTGCTGGCACATGAGTCCTGTCCATGCAGGTTCGAATCCCTTGACAAATATTTTTTTCTCAATATTAAGTATGACTACTTTCTACATGGGTTAAGAGTTAAATTAGTATAGATTTATTTAATTTCTTGTTAGCGCTATTCCTGTTCATACTGTGCATATACTGTGTGTATCACTTTTAAAGGCTTCTTGTATCTAGGAAAAGTGCTTATTGAACCGCTCACAATAAAAGTGGGAATAGAAGATTATATCAAAACTGAGTTTGTATTGACAGTAAACAAGTCTTAGTCAACCACTGTGAACACATCCTAGCTTCTGACCCTGGCGAAACTGACACACCTGATAACCAACTGGTGACTGTGGCGCAATGTGCCATGACCGTACCACCGTCAGATAGCGTGGGATGGCTGCTCTCACAACCTTTTCTCAGTGTCTCCAGTGGTCCATTGCAGCCTTTTCCCCTCCCGGCTAGGACCACCTTCGTCAACACTGATATCTGCTATCTCTTTACCAGTCGCAAGTGTATTATGCTTCTATGGGTTGAAGCGGATCGGTGCAAGTCTCATGGGAGACCAGGACACTGAAGGTTCACCGCAGTCTGTCTACCGACACTTACAGACGCGACTCTTGTCAGGACAACTTGTTTCACTTGGGAAGATTTGGTGCCAGGTCTCCTCTGGGGATCGAACCCAGGACCTCTCACACACTTGTCCAGCGACTTGCTCACTAGGTCACCAAATCTCCTTGTACAATCATGGTGTATTCCCCCCTCAAATAGGTACCAGAACACACAACAGTGAGGAGACACAAAGTATTCTCAAAGATCACACAACTTCTTACCAGTTACCAGTAAGCTATATAAGTTACCTTGGGGATTAATATGTTATGACATGAAGTGGTTCTTAGACAATACAAAGACCACCCTTATTGAGGGATGCCAATGCACTGACTAATAATAACATAATTTGCAGGGCTTGATATCTATTATAAAGACAATAGTTAATCAGCTATCAATAAGCCCTGCTTTTACAGCCTTGCAGAACCTCTAATAAGATCTTACATGTGATGGTTATTTGGTTTACGCAAAGAACATGTGTGTATAGTTGAAGAGAAATAACTTCCCATCTATTTCCAATATGGATTGAGTGAGTTTGCACATTCAATGAGATTCAAATAATACAGTTTTTGTATGTATCTCATTTCAAATTAACCCCTATTAAATAGGTGTTATATCTTTCATTGTAGTAGAGGGGATTGGTTGGGGAGGGGGTTGTAAAACAGTTCAACCTCTCCTGAGGTGGAAAAGAAATTTGACCCTTCTTGAGGGGGGGGGGCTAAAATATTATGGTCCTTCTTAGAAAATAAACATTTCCATTTGACAGTGAGCCCCATTGGGAATCAAGCCAGGGATCTTTAAGTTCTCAGTCCAAAGACATGCCTACTGAGCCACTGCGACAGCTACTATATGGCTGTAAGAATGTAGCATAGGTGCATGATAGACATTTACTGCTGCTGCCCCCTTTTGTATATGATACACACCTCTCTGACCACAAGTGTGTAAGCAGGTAAGTGAGTTGACAAAAAGTGTGTTACAATTCATAAGTGTGTTAAATCTCAAAGTGTGTTGCAAATTTATGTGTGTTACCCTTTAAGCATGTTCCCACAACACACTGTTCTTAGAGTGCATTTCAATATTAAAGTTATAGATCGGAGTACGACTATCCTTTGGGATTATCCCTTTCCAGGTAGAGATGAGATGATTCTATGTTACCCCTTAAAGGTAAGGAATAGAAAGTGGTGACATTACTCGGTGGATGTTATGAGAACATAATTATAAGAGTTCATTTACCTCACCTGGTGTGTGTTAAGACCATTGATAAAAAGTCTTTAGTGACATTCCCCAAGAGGGGCTCAAACTCACAACCTTGTGATATTGAGCCAGGCCTGCTCCTACCTGAGATAAGCCGGCTACTGATTTTGAGTACTTAATGACATTATTTCCTCATATGTATTTACCGTTTGGCAAAACAAAAAAAGTGAGACGTCTGAGTGTATCAATAGTAGGCGGACATCGTATATTATAGTATGTAGCTCAGCTGAAGGACTACTGCCCTATGAGTCCTAGAGAGACCTACCGGTATATACTATGATATTATGATATAATGTTATTATGTGCCGATTCTTTTTCGAACTAATTTACAGGAATCTGCCACGTATAGCAGGCGGGGAGGTTGGGGACCCAGTCAGTACTAAACGTGTAAGTAGTACATGGCATAGGCGATTCGACTATGGCTTATGTGGACAAGAGGTATCATTGATCCTTGCCCAATATATATAATGACGATTTTTATGTAAATATTTAGTGCATACCTCAGCTTGTAGAATGATGTAGAACTTATACTACCATAGGTGTTAGGTTTTAGGTAAGGTTATTGCTCAGAGCGTCTCTTATCTAGGTGAAAAAGGTTCACTATGTGACCTTGTCTTACTATATGTGACACAATCTGCGAAAAGGGACGTTAGTGCAGGGTACACTAACGTTCCTTTTCCCAGACCATGTCACATATTATGTTTGATAAATAATAGTGAGGCTGAGTCTATCAGTAAAACGTGTGGCTTAAGGCAAGGGGCCTTACTTCATGTATTCTCAATCTAATATTCTTAGTATTTATGCCAAATTGATACACACGATGCCTTACCCTCCTATTTCTGCCTTTGCCCTCCCATGACTCCTGACTTTGTCCTTTCTGTCCTGCCTTAAAGATGGTGTGTCAGCTAAATGTTTGGAGATTTTTTTAGTCTATCATATTCCTATTGTATATCCTATCCCATACGTCTTCCCTTACTTTTGAGATTATTGGCAGTGTCTTAGTCTATAAGATGAGCACATGCAGTGCGATATTTTTCACTGTAGGTCGACACTAAAACTCCCCATGTGTTTATACTGCATGGCTCAGTGCTTTCCCTGTTAGCTTAGTTCCCGGTATGCTCACATAGGGGGGACACTGAGTAACCGAGGTGAATAAGCAACATTGTATTCTATCTCAAATCATGCATTTATAGACAAATATATTTAACATTGAGCACTACAAGTCAGCTAAAAAAAATAACAAAACCCTTGACATTAAAATCATATCCATTTTGAAGAAAAGGTTTGGGAAGTCTATAAGTTTATATACCATCTTTAACCTTCATATTGTTTCCCTGCCCTGCCCTCTCCTTAACTGGCCCACCCTGCCCTGCCTGTCCTCTCTGCCCTTCCTCCTTTGCTGCCCTGCCCTACCCTACCCTGCCTTACCTGCCCTTCACTGCTCTACTGTTTCCTCCTTTACCCGCTGTATGGTAGTATATGAGAATGGCTGCTGCATGCGTTTCATCTTGACCCTGATACTACTGGGGTGCCATCTAAGCATCGCATGTCGCCGACTGCCTCCAGCTTCTCTGTAACTACCCAGCTCTTCAAATACCCCCCCCCCCCCGTGAACCACCAGCCCCTACCCCCCCCCCCCCCCCAGACTCCTCACCACAGCCAGTATCCTAGCCTCCCCCTTCCCCCTTCCTCCTGTGCGTGTTTGGCCGCCATCTTCCCTGTATTAATGGCGGAAATTTACCCTGCCGCCGCGCTCTAATGAAAACCGGAAGTATGAATTCAAACGCAGCTGCGCACTCGATTAATGGCCAGTAGAGAAAAGTAGTGCCCCTGGCGGAGAGTCTTCCAGTGGTGGGTTGTGATGAGGCTGGTGTGCTGGGAGGAGTAGGGACACAAAGCTAGGGACGAGAGGAGAGTTTAGATGATGTGGCTGCTGCGCGTGCGCTTTGTGGACACCACAGCTTCTGATTGGTTACAATTGACCAATCAGGGCGCGCCAAGGAAGGTACCGGAAGTGGGGATAATGCGACCATGATGGTCACGTGGCAGCGGAGTCGGCAAACATGTCGGACATGCAAGTGTTCACTTCAAACTGGCTCTTCCTGCTCCCCTCCTCTACAATGTTGGATCTGGTTAGAAAACCGCAACGATGAATTCTCTACATTCCTCTGAAATAGAAATGTCATGTTCCATATTACCTCCCCATGCCTTGCAATTCCTCATCACTACATATTACCAAGTTCAGTTGACAGTAGATTAGATCAGCTGTATTGAACTAGTACGTCCTTCAATGCTTTATATAAACAAGTCATGATAACGCTCCAGACTATACAACAGTAGCAACAACAGGAAAAAAGGGAAATTACAAAAGAAAATAGGTGAAGGAGCAAAGATACACATAAAAAGCAGCTGAGTAGTAAGAAGTTGAGGCCCACCAGCTGGGAGCTGGATGATGGCATGTTAGTTGGTGCTGGTATAGATGGCTGGGGTGCATGCGGCCGTGTTTCCGTGCCATGCCAAGATGGCGTCCATCTCTGTTCTCTGAGGGGCTGACACGTGCACGCCACCTCACCGTGATCAACCCCTCCCACCCTCACACACACACACACACACACACACACACACACACACCCTCACACACACCCTCACTCACCCTCACTCACCCTCACACACCCTCACACACCCTCACACACCCTCACTCACCCTCACACACCCTCACACACCCTCACACACCCTCACACACACATACACACACATAAACATACACGCACATACATACCATCCATCTAAAGGCCCAGTGCCCCTTTATATAGCGCTGAGTACCTGTCCCGACTCCACTCCGACTGCCGCTGGAGAGGTACCGAGACCTGCGGGTTTCAATAATGGTACCGTATCGTCGCATATAAAAAAAAATATATATGAAAAAATTAATTGCTGAAGTAGCTGGATTACCAGCATCTGGTTTACAGACAGTGCGATAAAACCTCTTTGGCCACATTCTAAAAGACCTTGACTAACTGCCTGCCTTGATTGGGAGCCGGGGTATAAGGGTGTCCAAATACAAGGATACGGTATATAAATCATAGTTCTTTGTTGCTTTCTGCATCGCTATATTATTTGTTGTTAAAATCTGCCGTCATGGTGACAAGAGAGCTAATAGCCTCTACACTCACTGAGCGTATAGGCTAAGTACTGGGTGTGCACAAGGAGTTCAGATCTGTTTGCATACCTATTCTATAATTAGTGGTTCATATTCTATTACAAATTGAATATTTAGAAACCCACTGATGAATCTGCCAGAATTCATCTGTGGGGGATATCTTTGAAAAGCTGAGTCCTAGACTTTTGTTGTATTTCTAAATATAGAATTATAAAATCATGTCTAATCAAATCATACTCTATCAGGGATCTATATCCATATAGTTCTTGACTATATTGTTATTCCTTTGGATCATGTATACATACACATTTTTTAAGAAAAAATACTACTTTCCCTGAGTAATTTCCAAAATGGCCAGCCAGGTGGAAGAAAAACTCTACAGAACTCTGTGTATTACAGACTATAACAGAGCTCCAGTTTCTGATCATGGAAATGAATAGATCAGAGACATATTTATCCAACAAGGGCTTTGTCTGTTTGATCATTTAACCCAGAGAAATTCATTTTAAGCAGCAGATACGGCTAGCACGAGCGCCCACGGACATTGCTCCCCCTTCAGGTTCTGGTACCAGTGGGTAACGGAAATGCAGTCCCAGGGCCCCAAACACAGTAGACCACGGTAGACACAGTAGGTGAGTTATGTGCATGTGTATTTTTATTTTTATTTTATTTTATATTTTTTATTTAACCGATCATCACATACAACAAGTGATACATGAAGGTCAGTATGAAAGCTGTACATGAAGGGTTCCATGAATTTCTTCATGAATGTGTTTTTAGAATTTCCAAAAGGTTATGATGCATGAATGCAACCCTGATAAAGGTCAAATCCCACAGGGCAATCTATGCTGGAAACTCTCTGCGAATTGGGGATCTGTTGTGAATTGGGGAGCTCAGATGTAACTACAAGAGGGAGGCATAACTGCAAGGAATCTATTGCGAATTGGGCACAAAATAAGATCTAGAGAATTAGATATTTTTCCTTGCTTAACAGGGAACTCTGTGCGATTTCAATATGCACATGATACATATCAATCATCTGGAAAGTCAGGGGGGGCCACTCCCTATTTCTGATGATACACAGACAACATTTTACAACATTTCTCATGAATAATATATAATCTGCTCACCACTAGACCTACATAATATATTATTTCAAAAGATATATTAATTGATGGATATCCCTTCTATAGTAAAATAACTGTAACCACAATTATTATGAAGTAACTCCCCCCAAATACAACATTCAATTTTCACACATAGAGTCAATGCAGTCCACTATGCAGGGATTTAGTGCCATGTGCATGTGTACAGTGGGATTTGAAACTTGCAATAGGATGTGGGGACCCTTGCGATTTGGAGTATAAGCAAGGCTCATAGAACGCCATAGGCCTAGAATTCAGAGGGTTACTAGTCATATATCGCCCTGTGGGATTTGACCTTAAGTAAGTTAATTGTCAGTGCTACACCAATGCATCATGTCCACGCTCGGAGTTGCCATACATACACCTAAGGGTCGGCAGGATGCATGAATGCAGCTTCGGTAAAGGGACTTACAAGAGTTGTAATTATGCATCATGCTAACCAAGTGTATATCCCATTTAATAAGGTAAAATTGCGGAGGGGCGGGTTCCCTCCCACTATTAACTCCAAATTCTATTTTGGCGTAGCCTTTGTCGTGATATGCGCCTGTCTGTGCTCTCGCACCGGTTTCAAAACGACACAACAGGTTATTAGTTAGGTACCCTAGATAGTTTGGCAGTTTAATAAGTTTATCAAGTAAATGTGGCACCAGAAAAAAGTTAAATACTATGGTTGATTAATATTAACATCATCAGTATCTAACATTTGAAAATGGATTAGAAGAATGCACGTGGTACCATCAAGGATGAGATAGACTGTTAGTTGGACATATGATAGGTTGAATGCATTATCGATAACTGCATTATTTACCAATAGAACAACAAGAAAAACCGTCGACAAAACCAAATCCATCTATGACTCACAGTCAACGTTTATCATAGTTGTTCCCCCACTCACAGTGTGAGTAAGTTAACTATGATAAACCTTGGCAGATGGGCGACTGATGAACATCTTTTGTGAGATTTGTCTGCAGTGGAATATCAACCTAAAGCTTATCGTCCACTAGCTGATGAAATGGATTTTGTCGCCCGATCTTTCATTAAAATCTTCTGTATTTTGGCAAAAACCCAAATAATAATATAAACCTGGCATCCAAATAAGAATATAAACCTGGCATATATGAGCTGCATTCCTGTTCTTTGTATCAGTTACCCAAATACGACAATTCTAAACAAATTATTAGCCGACAAACTCATTCTATCGGCTAGTGTACGAACAGTCAGATCTACTGCATTACGTTATTTATTTGCACTCTGCTAACACCGTTTGATTATTCTCCAAAATGGTATTCCATGTGATCTCCACCATCTTAGGAAACCACGTTGTTCTTCACAGACAAGAAGGTAATTAGTTTGAGACTCAAAAAAAAAAGCGAAGAAAATTAACTAAAAAGTAGGGGTTGAATAAGCAGGAAAAAATACATCCGGTATAAAAAGCTAAACAAAGGAAGGACCTGACTTTCTCCCTTGTCGAGAGTTGAAACCAATGCCTGTTCCCAACTCAACAAGAGCTCAATTAACAGCCCAGGCGCGCTCCCTAATTTGTGAACAAGATCAATCAAGCGGTTATATCTTGTTGAGACCCCCTTGTACTCTCCTTTTTGGAGCCGGGGGGTGTTCGCGGCATGTTATAATTAGGGGAGTTTATTTCGGAACCGCCTACCGATCTCTGACTCTATTTATGTCAGCAACGCGCTGCGGTCTCACGTGGAACTGCGTTAAATCACGCGATTTGGGCGATGGTTGCGTAGCTTCGCTGGGAGATTTTAGGGAAGCAGCATGACTTTCAATTAGATAATTAATTAAGACATGCAAATGTTTGATTAATGAGAAGGTAAGGGAGAAGAAGAGAGGGCAGACTGTGTTTGTACATTGTTACCCAGGATTAGCTTCTCTGTTATTTGCACCATAATCTGTAGCTGTGGTATAGCTCTATACGTCCACAGTGGGGTGGAGTCTGTCATCTCGTGTCTTAGCACGCACATGTACCCCCAATCCCCCATGCAATTCCCCACCCCATGCTGCTACAGAGAGAGGGAGAGATCTAAAGCTCTCTCTGCACGGTTCATAATCTCTGGTAGAGGCACCAGTCTCTACCAGAGCATATTCCGCCTATAGACTCAAACTCAGTTGGACAAACCACATACATTATCCGCCGATAGATAAAGATGGCCTTATCCGGACAGAGAGGGAATCGCTCTCAACAGATCGCACTGTCTCTCGCTTCAAAATGCCCTTCGGTCTTCCCCATAGAAAAGGTGTCCCAGCATATCACAGATGATAATTATGCCGTATCTGTCGCACACATCTACTTACTGATCTGAACAGCACAGAACCCGAGTATTCAAGACCAGAGTTTATACAAGACTCTTATAGTGCTTATACAGGCCAGCATGGTAGTTGTCAGGACTAGATGTGCTTCATTGGCTTGCTTATCCTTGCTTGACAAAGTCCAGAGAACCCAAAAAGTTTAAGTAAGCTCTGGAAGAATATACCTATTGAAATAGACATATGCAACATAGTAATTAGGAGGTACAGTTGGTTAGAAATATGAAAAGAATATCGCACAGGAGATTAAACTGATAAAATCGATAAAATGGCGTGATCCCTTAAATGTTATGATATTGGCAACAACTGCACACATATACACAACTGTACACATGTTTCTAGATGTCTCCCCTTGTATATGCTGGCCAGCTTATCTATAAAAGGTCTTTATGTTTGGCGAATAGAGTTCTACCAAGTTTCTCTGTGGTGAAGTGGACTAAAAACACCAGTTTAATAGGAAGGTGTGGGTTCTGTTCAACTGCCCATCCCACACATTTAAAACACAATGACGCCCCCCCCCCCTCCCTACACCAGTTGGACTTGGACACACACACTGTTCACCGTGTTTCTGATAAACCAATTTAATTAAAATCCACTCACACACCCTTAAGCCTCGAAGTGTGAGTGGAAGATTACTACTATTTCGTCAAAGATCCCACCAGTGCGTCACGTCCCACAGGTCCTCCACCCCCGGCAGCGGGCATGTTTTATGGTGTAGAGTAACGGATCAATTCCTCCATGGGTGAGATTGGTGTGGGTTAGATTTATATCTTGATCGATGACAATAGAAAACAATGGTAAATGTTGCCTGCACGCCATCCCATCCACATTAGAGGCCCCTAAGAAGGCAGACCATCCCACCACATTGATCAAATTCACCCGTGCGTGGGAATCAAAAGCAAAACATCATTTATCTGAGTAACAAATTAATCCGGCTGTCTAATATTTTACCGGTACATCAAACGTGCAACAATTGATAACCAATCAGAGAGAAGGTTATTGGCGTGATTAAGCTAATTAGTTTTAGCGCTTTTTGATGGTGGCAATATAGTTGTTATCAGTCTGTTGTTATACATCATTGATGATGCTACAGATGGCCTATAGGCAGCTAACTGGTCACTCTCTGAAGGCGGCCATCTTGTCCCCCAGTCAAAACATTCTGCGACAGAGGTCGACTGAGGAATCACTCTCTGAGGGGTGGAAATCTTTAGTAGAGTTGTCACTCTCAAAGCACACTCTTGGTTTAGAATCACAACCAGTTGCATAAGCTATCGTAAATAAGTTGCTAGTGTCTGAAGATGGTTGTATCAGTATAGAGAGGTATGTATTCCGCTCACGTGGCGCCATCTCCCATTATAGAATGGCCCCATATCAGGGTTCGATGTTACATTACCTGTTTTCCCACACCATAATGACCATCATACATTTTTGGAATATACTAAGATGTCTAGTCAGCATACACCAAGCATGATTGCAGCACCGGAGAGTTACTTGTATGTGGTGACCAAACACAGATGGTATACCAAAACATGTTCACCCATTTTAGCAAGAAAAATCCCATAGTATTACTGTGTACTTAGCCTTCCTCTCCCACTGCTGTATGATACCAGTCACATTACATCCCTATATATAGAAGTATATCAGCGTTTCACATCAGTCAATGCTGTATCATTTCCCTATCACAGCCCTCTGTTGCATGAACTGAATCAATATTTCAAGACCCTCTGTGCCGTTTAATTACTTTGCTTTTAATTACAAATATTGGCTTTGTGACTTCCTATATGGCACCTTTGATGAAGCCCCATCTAGACGCTCTACCCTGGGCGTACAGTGCGTGACAAATTAGTTTCTATTTCCACATGACCCAGATCCCGTTCCTCATTATAGGCCGGGGTAAAAGCCCGACATGAATCTCCCTTTGTCAGTAACAGCGCGGCGGGATGTGAAATAATGGGGTGCTCCTTAGGGTGACAGGCTTCTTTTGATTCCTAAAGATAATGGACTCTTTAGAAACAAGCTGCCACGCTGGCCCCGGCTCTGTTATTTCACTTCCGTGTCGGGATAAGGAGGTTGAAAGCCTCATATTAAGATGGATGCCGGGAAATGCCCTCATAACCCGCATATCCCTTTCACCCTCCACGCCAATTGACAGTATCACGCCCTGGTGACGTCAGGATCTCGGGCCTACCAGAAAACGTGAGATCCTACGTGATCTTAGAATGGGATCGGTAAAGGTCAACTACGTATGCAACTGCAATCAGTTTTACCTCCATATCTTTACACAGAAAGAACCATTTTGTTTCCATGTGTAGCAGCCATGCAATCAGGTACTCTCGTTCCCACATCCTTCCGAAGGAAGGTTCTGGTAACTGCCAAGTGACCTTGAACTTGGGATTTTGCTGTGTTTGGGCAATCCCTGCTGACAGCTTGGAACCAGCAAACAGACACAGGAAATGGAACCAGAAAGTATGATGGTAAAACTACCACTGGTTCCAAGCTACCAGTAGGGGTTGCTAAAAGCAGCAAAATCCCAAGTTCAAGGTCATTTGGCAGTTACCAGAGCCTTCCTTTGGAAGGGTTTGGGAACGAGAGTACCTATCAGGCAGTATCAGAATGACACTGCCGGTAGGCTATCGATTTGTATGATGCAGCTCATAGACAACCGAACACTGTCGGGTTAAAATAGTATAAGCTAATAAATCATTAGCTCACCAGAACATGGCGGATTTAAAACAGATGTATATCAGTTGTGTCTTATATCACATGCAACCACGTGTTTGGGAATGACCTGATCACACAGCTCCTTCGTGTCCTTATAAGGAGCTAGAACAAGGGGATCAGGTGTCTCTTTGCATCATTCTTTACAAGTTGGGATCCGGGCGTATCACACGAGGCTGTAAGCCATATGTTACCCAGATCCAAATGGGTGAGGAACATGGCAGTGGCCCTCATCTGAATGCCTTTGCATTCATTACACGTGAAGATATCAGACTGTCATTAATGTAATGATGTCAGAGGCTATGAAATATGACTGTACCGTATTTAAGGGGGGGTGGTTGAATACGGCATAAGCATGGTGACTTTCAACCAATCTGAACTACTCGTCAACATTAATGCATCTACTTCAACTACACATGATTTGATTATTTGATTTGATCGTTAACAATTTGAGAATAGAAATAAGGGTGGTCTGTTTATCATCGTATAGATTGAACAGAGCTAATTCAGCCCAGGCTTTCATTTCTAAGGTTATTTATCTTATTGTAATTCCTATCAAAACACTTTCTACAACACCAGTCTAACTAACTTATTTGATTTACAGCTTGAGAGTAGCTAACCCTGTTATTTGCTCTCTAGACATTACAAAATCACTATTTTGTGATATCCCAGATTATCAGTTATTGGTTGAGGAACATAACATCCTGTTGTTAATAATGCTCAGTGCATTAATGATCGTTAGGAGTGGGTGTTGCCACTCATCGCAACATCAGTTCTGTCTCTCGCATACTCGATATACATGTTTATCAAGAGTATTATGGTAGTGTCCTTGGAAACGGTAAATCACAAGAAGTTAGCCATTCTGGTCGTGTATATCTGAAACGCTGATGCCTCTGCTTCTCTTTTCCACAAAACTAAAATAATTCATCTGGTCCTACCGATTTAGGTGTAGACCCCTGGATTTCTGAAGCTACAGGCCCTGGTGGACCTAGCTGACAGGGATCGGCTCTTACCCAGGTGGTGCTGCTGTGCACAGAGGTCCTTGATAATACCAACTTCATATACTACTCAGCAGAGCCACAAAAGCCTGGAAGAAATAACCACTTTCGAATACTACTTCAGCTTTCTGGTAGAGGCCAGGGGTGTAATATGCAGGTCCCTTGAACCGCCACCTCCCCTCTATACAAGGCTTAGAGTACCGGCCCCAACCCCACTCCAACTCTTGCTGTTGGGGCAGTCATGGTGCTTTCACTTCAGCCCGGTTGGGTTACACCCTACCGCTGCATTCAAGCATCCTGCAGACCCTATGGGACTGATACGCTCTTGAAGGGTTACAATGGTGCACCAATGCTGTGCCATAGAGTTACTCACCAACTAGATATAATGTCTCCTTAAGGAAACATAGCATCCTTTAAATGGGTAAAGAAACCACAGACATTATATGAGCAGGTGGCCAAGGCCTGGGGTTCCCGTGGGTAATGATGGTGTAAGTTAGAGCGGAGGAGGCGGAGGGACAAGAGCAGTAGATGGGGCTTCTGGTTTTCCTTTCTCAGGGCTGCATCTCCACATTTACCCCCAATTACAGGCCTGATGGACGGTCAACTACCAATCGCACCCCGAAAAGGACTCCACTAGAAAATCAATCCCCCTCACCGGCTCTCCTCGCTTATCGCGTTATCTCGCCGGCCAGTGAGAGCAACGCCAGTTCTCGAAGGACTCTAAGAGTTTGCCCTGAAAAAACAAAATGGCTGCCAACCTCCCAGCCCCAATGCCCTGTCAAGTTGAATTCAATTACCCTTGGAGAGGCCTGGGTGGTTAATCGGCGGGTATCGGGTCCAGCCTCCGAGGGCTCTGAGGTGTCAGTCTGTGGGCGCATGCTGGGGGTATGGACGCCCTCCAGTCTCTGCACTTTAAGCCATAGTGAAATCATCCTCGTTCCCAAAAACGCTAACACATGTATGCTCTCTCTCTCTCTCTCTCTCTCTCTCTCTCTCTCTCTCTCTCTCTCTCTCTCTCTCGCTCTCTCTCTCTCTCTCTCTCTTTCTCTCTCTCTCTCTCTCTCTCTCTCTCTCTCTCTCTTTCTCTCTCTCTCTCTCTCTCTCTCTCTCTCTCCCATTGTCTCTGGAATTAAGAGAAAGTCAAGTTATCTTGATGAGTCCTTGAAATCAAATATTACGGTGTTTTTTATATAATGATATTTTAATGTGACACGTCTTTTTTTTGCCATAATATGAAAATATCTCTACGGTGATGTTTTGTCAAAAGGGGGTGCTATTTTGCCTTGAAAAGTCAATCTTTTTTCCATAAGAATAGGCATCCCTTTTTCTGCCTAAAACTCAGTGAGTGTTATTAAAAAAAAGGGAACGAGCATGGTTGGTTTTTTTCCCCTTAAAGATGAGGGACCGGGCCCATCCCTACCTGAGCTGCCACCTTGTGGGCGGCGTGCAAACAAATGGGGAGTACATTTGTATGTCGGTCCTTCAACTTGTTCCCATCATGGTATGGAGCTGTCCTCTAGGGGGGAATAAGATACCTCAGCCCTTACCTCATGTTGTCTGTCTCCTTATATCTACAGGACAGCTTAGGGGGTTGTTGGTGTTATCGTCAGCCATCTATCACTATTAGAAGTATAGACAGGAACCTAACAATAGCCTTTGTGTGCTATTGCTTAACACTAAGTATTGAGTCATCTCATTTCGTTTCCATGAAGTGAATGTGATAAACGCATCTTCACCATGCCCTATGTTTCAGGTGATAGTTCTGTATCATTTCTCTTTCCATGGATTTTTTGTTCATGAACAAGTTTGCGAAAATTGGGGCCACTACTGTTCCCAATGCTGTACCGCTTATCTGTAAGATGTTATCTCCATTGAATTGGAAATTATCATTATTCACAACAATTTTCAACTTTAACCAGAGCCTGTTTTTTTTCTCTCTTTGTATCGAGTAATTAAGCGAAAATATGTCATCAATGTATCTGTACCCAGTTACGATGCCCTAGGTGAAATTGATTTTTCATTTCGGTTTCAAGCATCTAGGGCACATGAACTATGAATAGCATAGCTAGACCCTGTAAACAAGATCTCAAGCAGAACTGGTGCGATTCACGTGTCAAAACTGAAGAATTATTTAAAACATTTTATGCATATTTTTTTAACGTTTTTGGAAATTTTCTTATGTCATTTCTTGTAGTGAAACTTATGAAATACAGGTTTTCATCCTACTAAGTTGTGGAATTTCTGGTTATTTACATGAGTAAAACTAAGGAAATACACATCACCATTGAACATGTCACTAGAAACGTTCACTATTCTTAAGAATCTCCCGTGTCTATCTCGTGTTGGCAGCTTGTGCGTTTCTGGGGAAATACAAAAGTTTCTAACTTGTGTGATTCTTGAGTTCTGTTTGGAGAGGATTCATAGTTTCAGTGGGTCTCAGACTACATACGACTCAGACAACAACACACAAAAGCCGACAACTGCCTGTCGGGCATGAGAGCAGTCCCCTGTGGAGTGCCACAGGGGTCGGTACTCGGCCTGCTACTTTTCCTGGCCTATATCAATGATGTGGAACTCTCCATCGCCAACACTCAACCATACATGTACTCTGACGACTTGGCACTACAGTCAACAAGCAACGACCTAGACAGGATCTGTAGCCTACTACAAAGTGGTGGGCAGGTCAGGGCGGACTTGCTGACGGAGAAGTGGGGGCTACCTTTGCTTGACCGAATATGACACGGAACCAGGGGATAGATTTCCCTCTACAACTCACAAAGTGCCATGTGACCAACCCATTGCGCTGGTTGAGGGTGAGAAAATTTCACCAAGAAAGTGATACCCAACCTACCACAAAGTAATACACAGGCTGTGGGTAATTGGTGTCGTAAAGATAAACTCACAGTCAACACAGACAAAACCAAGGTTGTATGGTTCTACCCCACAAACACTGTGTTGGACCTTACTGGGAGAGATATCATCCTGAATGACAAGCGCCTTGAGATTCTAATTACCTTCAACTACCTTGTGTAGTGGTTCCCCACAGAGTACTCCGCAATGACGACAAGATAAAACTGGTGACGTAACACCCAATCAAATGTGTACGCCAACGCTCCCTACTACCGAGGGGCCAGGCTCTGGAATTGACTGGATTCAGCCCAGCAGAAACAACCTACAAAGGACGAGTTCCGAAAGAGTTTGACATCTCATGATCTCGGGCCTCTGGAGCCAATTATCATTTAATGTGTAACTGTGGTTGTACTGTACTGATGTACATCCATGGACACTAAGCATACCTAGTGTACATACTAATACTCATATAGCAATAGCTGTAATGAATCAATCAAATCATAGACTTGGACACTACGATGAACCGAATGATGAACTGATTGATCATAAATCCCAAAAAGAGAGACCTTATTCCGTGAATATGCTGCGTATGCATTGTAAATAATCAATTGGCCTCAATTGAGAAACGCTCCACGATTGTGTTGTATAAATGCCAAATAAATAATCTAAACTCAAACTCATCAAAGTATCAATGACATTTATAATGGGTTAAGTGGTTGACACTTGTTCTTGATCCATATCAAAGGGGATTCATTTTGCTTTCATGTCCTCTTACATCTCTGGGTTCATCCGACCTTAGGGACCTATTTAACTTTAGGTGGCCTTAACATAGGGTTGTCTTTAATGGTTTATTGATTAGTGCCGCACCCATTTTACACCCAACAACTGGGATATTGTTATAGGATGTCACTATGCTGACACTGCATTGCGTTAGTATTTGATTTTAGGAACCCCTTAAAGCATCAAACAGCTGTCAAATGATCTGTCATTCATGTAATTGACACTTGTGCTTACATCTGGCGCAATGAGATTTGCCATCTGTTTTTTGTTCTCATTGTTTGTGAAGATGACGGAGGGGGAGAAAACTGAAATTTGATCCGCCATAATACTAAGGTCAATTTATACATCTGGGTTACGCCATGATGTGTATATTAGACTAGGTTTTATCTGACTTACAGGGCGACTCATGGGCGGTTTACCCTGAATATGCTAGAGACGCCTTTGTCTCTGTGACGAGGTATCTATTAAACAATGAGAAAACAGGTGATGGAAATTCTGTAAAGATATAATAGAAGTGTTGCACGGGTTGCGTGATTTTAATCGTCGCAACATAATGGTAGTCGATAATGTCCTTTATGATACAATGCCGTTGCGGATCGCTTCAACAAAAAGTGAACCATGGGCCGCAAAATGTCACCAAACCTTCGCAATATGTTTCATTTTTGAAAAAGTGCTATCAGTTCCAGTATGTGGTACGGTAGGTTGACCTAGAGTCAACCATGTTCATGTCTACCCCTATTTTATAGTCATTCATGCATGGTCATTCCTATTTTTGCTTGTCACAGTACACTTTAAGTGTTACTCTTCCCAGCAAAGGACAAATAGAGGCAATACCATACAAGAATGACTACATAATTAAGGTGGACATCCCAGGGTACGTGGTTGACTCTAGGTCAATCTACCCTATAACTCCGATTCCACCTGCGGGCTCCAATGCGTGTTGTGGAGCATGCCACTTTCTTTTCGCTGTGTATATCTGAAGAAAACATAAACACACATGTCAATATCTCTTCTTATGGGGTCTGGGGGTGTACTAGGTTGGTGTTCAGCGATCGATATTAAGGTGTTCTTTTTATTAGGACATGATTTATCAAAGAATTTATGAGTTCTCTACATCTTTATTGTGCAGACTCTACACACAGAGAAGAAACAGCGTCAAAAAGGAGTCCAGGTTGCCTCCAGAATGACTCCCTAAGGGAGCATAGGTGACTCTCTGGTTAACCTAAGGGAGTCACCCGGGGGAGTCATATGACCCAGAGAGCTATATGACTTCCCCAGGTGACTCCCTTAGGTCAGCTGGAGAGTCACCTAGGCTCCCTTGGGCGACCTTGACCCCGCCTAAAGAGGGGAGTCAATCTGGAGAAAACCCGGACTCCCTTTTGACGTTGTTTCTTTTCTCTGTGTAAGACAAAGCTATCAGTATACACCAAAAAGTGCCTAATCTCTTTTGGAAATTATCATTTACTTAGAACTGATTCCTTATCATCTTGCCAGACATACGGGGAAGCACACACATCTTAGTAAGTATATGAGGCCCACTCTAAGAAAAGGCAATTCTTTTTCATAAAGCTACTATCTAGGGATTCATATTTCAGAAGTGATGCCTATAGCTAGTTTCTATCGGGACGAACTTTGTAGCCATAACAGTTAGCTAATTTGAACTTTTTTAATGTGTTTTTGTTTCGGGGCAATATGTTTGAAATTATATCTAGCAGTTCTGTGTTAAATAATGAGAGTTCTATAATGAGAGTAGTCCCTGGTTTTGATAGAAGACCTGCACTGGTATGGAGGTATAGCACTACAGAAGGTTCGAATAAATAATACTCAAAGTGCCCCAAGCAGGGTTGTAATGACTTCAGATGCACTGACGTGTGTTCAAAGGATCCTCTTTTAATCTCATATGTTCAATGCACCCTTGTATATGTAATTGGAATATATGGAAATACCTATGGACACCAGAACAACGTTATCCTAAGGCAGTCAGGTATCACAATGGAGGATCTAGTTGTGAGGACACTTTATTGTCGGTATCTTGATGCGAGGCAGCATACGTTTTGTCGACGAGCAGTTCCCTTGTCCGGGTTTATCTCATGGCCTCAACGGCACTTTATCCAAAGCACATTCATCTCAACAACAGTTTCTTCCCTCCTTGTGTTTGTTACCAAAATATCTCTCCAAAATGTTATCTAAAATTATTCTGGGGTACTATGGAGATATTGTTTTGGGTAATCGCCTCAAGCAGCGATCACTTCCATAGAAGTGATGAGTATATCACGCCTCTAGCATTCATCAGTTATTCATCTCACACACCAAGTGCTTTATGATAGACATGAGGGACATATAAACTATACAGCAGCCATGAGGGTCACACATTTTTATAAAATTTGAATTGAAATTTTCTTCAACTTGCAAAAATACAACTTGACTTGAAAGTGAAAACTCGACTTCATCCATCTACTGTCACCTATCTACTCGCCAGGGTCGTACAACCTCAGAAAAGTGAGAGTCATTGTCGCTAAAACTACCCTCACCTGAGAGTCAGGCAGTGGCTGACCCTCAGGTGAGGGTAGTTTTAGCGACAATGACTCTCACTTTTTTGTGTGTGTAACCATGCATCACTGCGGTGACTGGAATAGTAGCCTACCTAGTTAAAGTACTAAGACATTATTAAAGAGTTTAGTAGTTGTCATACAAAACCAAAAAAGGCCATGCAATATTATGAGTTTCATTTATATGACCAGATTTTAAATTTTGAGCCATCTGATAGTGTTCGACTGTCAGACTCAGGTCCGACAGTCTGACAGTCTGACTGGAGTAGGTCGAAATAAAAGTAAGCTACACTAGACAGCGGGGTTGAAGGTATTTTGGAGATTTCTGAGTATTGCCAAATGAGTTAATGTGCCTTAATGTGGTTGGTATCTGTACGCAAGAGCAATAACCACATATCCAGCATTTAGAAGAAAAGTACAAGGACTTGAATCAGTATTGTAGACCCCGGTGGCGGATCCAGGATTTTCCAGAGGAGGGGGGGGGGCCCAAACCTGGCCTACCATGGAGTGACTGCTTGTTCCCGCGCACAGTGCAAGTGAAGTGCAGCTAGTGCAAGAAAATCACAGAAGCCATACTAGGGGGGTTTGGGAGCATGCCCCCCCCCCAAGAAAATGCTGATGGTTTGTGTCTATATGATATTGTCCCCTTCTCTCTTTTCCTCCCCTCCTTTCTCCTCTCTTCTTCCCCTCTTTTTTCTTTATTTTTTTTTTTTTTGGGGGGGGGGGGAGGCCCGTCCGGCCACCCCCTCGATCCGCCAATGGACCCACACCTTTGTCAAATCACCCTGTATGATAAGTCATGGTTCTATTTTCCAATTACAATAGACCTATACATAAATGGATAAGGGATCTATGTCATAAAATTGAATGGAAAGCCCCCCTAATTGTTGAGAGCAATACCATGTTATATTAAGCCAATGAGATTTATGCCACTGTGAGATTCTTTTAGTAAATGAATGGCAATCTATCTTAACAATACTCCATTAAGGTACATCTTCTAACCTTTTTAGGACCGCAAAGTGCTTCAATTCTCAATTACCTTTGCCGGCATGATGCATTAATACAGCTCTGGTGATTAAGTCGCCAGTGCTACGTTCAGGCATCATGCGCACTGTACGGGTTGATACAGTCGGAAACTGGGTTACAATGCAACCCTGGCGAGTTGCTCGCCAGAGCTGCATGGATGCATCATTATGACACAGGATCTAGTAAAGTATAGCACTCTGTGGCCCTTAAAGGGTTAACTTAATGCACTCTCTCCTTCATGCCCATCCATGAAGGTGTTTCATTATTTTCACTTAGAGAAATGAAATATGATACCCACACTTAATACCCACAAGTATGTATCAACATTAGAACACATTTCCACAGTCAAGCAACCTCTATCCATTATAGTGTTTCGTTAAGAGTCCACGTAATGAAATAGCAAGACCAACTGCATAAAGGGTCTCCTTCCTACTGTAATGCCACATGTAAATCCCGCTCTGAAAGTAAAACTATCGCTATTGTTCTATTGACTGACTGTGATGTGCTGGTCAAATTGTCTGTATCGAATAGCGTTGGCTGGGTATTATAAGTGATTTCAAACTCGTCCCTTCTTGACCTTGGGCAACCAGATCATCATCGCTTCGTATTTGATTTGAGAGGCAATGTTGTGTGTTTACCTTCTTGCACACTCTAAGCACGGTGTGTTGCGGGGACATGCATAAGGAGTTAGACACACATATTTGCAACACACCTTAAAAATAAACACTGTTGGCAAAGAGTGTGTAGTGTGCAGTGTGTTACACCAAAATGTGTGTAAAAAGTGGCTGCTGAAAAGCGTGTTGATAAGTGTGTAAACGTAACACACTACTCCTAGAGCTAAGATGAGGGGATTCATATGCCATTACTGCAATTTGCATGCATCTTTGATACTCCCACACTTTTGAGATCAGCACACTTTTTAGGAGGGTGTAGTGTTTTACAAAGGCAAGGTGTAAATGTAACACACTTCACTTGTATGATCAGGAATATAGCGCTCTAACTGGTGTGGACTTGTTCCCCCGACCATCATGTTTACACTGATAACAGCAATCTCGTGAGACCTTGGTTCTGCCCTCGCAATGTAGCCTGTTCCTGGCAAGCTATGGTGTGTGGATATATGGTCACTGCCTAAGTCTCACGAGAAATTCCGAGCTCAGAACTAACATGGCAGCCCATACGGAGGAAATCGAATTGTCGCTATATGCTACCTGGCCGTCGATAGCAGGGCCACTTGTGGTAAATTGAGAACCTGCTGTACGGGCCCTTGGCCAGTAAGTGGAGCAGCTAACCGGGGTTATGACGTCACAGGGCAGTACTGATTCTATAGGTGTCCACCTAGTGTTACCTGCTTGAACTTCTAACCCCCGAACATGGATGCCCCCATGTCCTAGCCCCTAGGAGCCCTATAGCCAGGACTGTTCAGTGCCATCAGTAAGCTGCTGTGTAGTTGACCCTATTTGTGTTGGGCTACTCCCTGTACATGAGGGACACCAGGTGTAGACTGCAGCCATTAGTGGCAGTTTGCCGTCTCAATCTGTCTGCTCTAAAGTGGAGGCATCTAATGGATGAATGTATCTGAATGCAAGGGCCTAACAAGATCACTGCTCAAATCAAATTGAAAATGATTTATTTCAAACTCAAGTCCATCCCCTTTCAGCTTAAATGCAGAGAATAGGATTGATTTGGAGGAAGGTTGTTTTTCTAGGAAGTTCTGATGTCTTTCAATGCAGAATTGGTATTAGTTTAGACTTTAGACCAAGTCCAGGGTGTATTTCTTTTGTTGATCCTTAACAAATCTACTCAAACTGACTTATCAAAGCTAAATATAGGCCTAGAGCAAATGACTAATTTCTAAGGTTTCGTCCTGGTGTGATGACATTTCTAATGTTATATGGATCATTGAAGTAAAAGTGTACGTTACAAAAGGTGGACCCCAATCTAAGCTTCTGCAGCAATCTGAAGCCTTTATAATAACAAGATATGAAAAAGATTAATATTGTAACATTTTCCTTTGTTTAACATAGAACAAACAAGATATCAATTAACAACAATATCACACGACTATGCTTATAAATGCAAACCGCCTGGAATATAACTACATTTGCTGGAAGCTGTCCTTTACCACAGAGCCATCCTGACCTGGGCTTATATTCCTCAGGGGCTCATAACACTGAACACTAAAATGTCCCCCCAGTCAATCATAAAGGTGGATAAACCTAATCCCCCTTTTGATGACGTCACAGCTTCTTGAATAGAACTGATACGGTGCACAAGGGGCCCTGCGTCAGCCTCCCTCAATGAGACCTCGTTTGTCTTTGTTGTGTGGGGCCCTATACAGAACAACATAATGCTGTCTTCTCGCCTTCAGCTTGATTTATTGGAGAGCATGAAAGTGTATTGACCTCATTCTACGTTAGAGGAAAGTCTACCATGAGGTCGTTATTCAGCCCGCTATCAGCTGGTTATAAATACTTGGACATAAAACCAAGTTACCCCCCCCCCCCTTCCCTACCCTTTTCTGTCTTATTTACTGTAATACTTCTTCCTATACTCACGATGTGTGAACATCGCGGGGGGGGGGATCAGATAAAAAGTGATATTTTTTCATCAATGAATTTAGCCAATATAACACGTACCTTATAACCATTGTGACCATGAGTTGCATATCATGATCACGGGTGAGCTGGAAAAAATATGTTACAATAGGAAATCTGGAGAAAAGTTTTCCTTATTAACAGTCATATAGGGTTATATGCTCTTGTAATTGGGGAGCCAGGTGGGCAAAATGTCAATATTTAAATTTAGGTTTGAGTGGAATGCTATACTTACTTTGAGGATAGGTACCCCCTATTTGGGTATGCTGGATTCGAATCTGCTGTGTGTAGAATGATACAGGTGTCGGAACAAGGTCAAATTTGAGGTCAAAGGTCAAGGTCACCCCCCAAAAAGGTCAAATCAAAAAATGTACTTATAGAGGCAGTGCTCAGTTAATATAGAAAGCAAGTGTTTGGTATTTGGTATCATAATAGATCTATATGAGCTGAACATCCACAAAAAAGTTATTTGACCTTAGCCAAGGTCAAGGTCATATTTCTCAAGGTCAAACATGGAAAAATTGACAAAAAAGTAATATATACTATCTTTCAATAATTGGTACTCATAGAAATATCATCCCAGATATGACTTTTAATATTTACATGATGCTGACATAGCCTAGGGACAATATTGATTTGGAATTTTTCATAAATACGCAATATTGCCATGGCAACAGCCATAAAGGTCAAGGTCAGCCAAAAAATTGGTCAGATCAGAAAATATAGTTATAGGGGCAGTGCTCAGTTAATATTGATAGCAAGAGTTTGGTATTTGGTATCATGATAGATCAATATGAGCTGAACATCCACACAAAAAGTTATTTGACCTTGGCTAAGGTCAAGGTCATATTTCTCAAGGTCAAACATGGAAAAATGGACAAAAAAATTATATATACTATCTTTCAATAATTGGTACTCATAGAAATATCATCCCAGATATGACTTTTAATGTTTACATGATGCTGACATAGCCTAGGGACAATATTGATTTGGAATTTTTCATAAATATGCAATATTGCCATGGCAACAGCCATAAAGGTCAAGGTCAGCCAAAAAATTGGTCAGATCAGAAAATATAGTTATGGGGCAGTGCTCAGTTAATATTGATAGCAAGAGTTTGGTATTTGGTATCATGATAGATCTATATGGGCTGAACATCCACACAAAAAGTTATTTGACCATGGCCAAGGTCAAGGTCATATTTCTCAAGGTCAAACATGAAGAATGGACAAAAAGGTGATATATACTACCTTTCAATACTTGTCACTCATAGGAATAGCATCCCATATGTAATATTATTGCCATGGCAACAGCCACAAATGTAAAAAAAATTGGTCAGAGTTAAATATATAATGCATGGATGGTATGAGTGGAGGCATGGGATCCATCGGGTGTACAGATAAACTACCCCAAACAGAAGGTTGAAACCTGATTGGCTCCACAGGGAAGTTAGACTTACCAGCGCCTTCGGCGCCGGGATAGTAGAAACAGCGTACACCCCTCCAACACACACAAAAGGACCCCTTTTCTACTCTGGGGCCCCTACTCTGACCACCCACCCCCCCCCCCCCCCTCCCACACACGTACAACCACAAAAGGATCCCCCGTCCCTTACCCCGGGCCCCTACTCTGACCCCCACTCCCCCCCCCACACACACAATAGCACCCCGCATCCCCTCTGACCCTCCCCCTCCCCCCCACACACACAATAGCACCCCTCATTTCCTACCCCCGGCCCCCTACTCTGCCCCCCCCACAATAGGATCCCTCCTACCCCCGCCCCCTACTCTGCCCCCCCCTCCACAATAGGATCCCTCCTACCCCTGCCCCCAACTCTGCCCCCCCCACACAATAGGATCCATCCTACCCCTGGCCCCCTTCTCTGCCCCCCCCCCCTACACAATAGGATCCCTCCTACCCCCGGCCCCCTACTCTGCCCCCCCTCCACATTAGGATCCCTCCTACCCCTGGCCCCCTACTCTGCCCCCCCCCCTACACAATAGGATCCCTCCTACCCCCGGCACCCTACTCTGCCCCCCCCCCAACACAATAGGATCCCTCCTACCCCTGGCCCCCTACTCTAACCCCTGTCCTACAAAATAGGACCCCTCGTCCCCCACCCGACCCCTCTCCCACCCCCACACCTGAAAAAACAGCAGAAGCCCTATCCCCCCGGGGACTACCCCCCCCATCCCCTTCTCCCAGCAACTACCGCCCCTGCACCCCCTCCCCCCCCCCCCACCCCGCCCCACTGATGCTGGCCGAGGGTGAGTTAGTGGTCCAGGGTGACGTCCGCGCTCTGGTCAGTGACCTAGTTGGACTTTGGTCTCTGTGTGACCTAGTTAGGCCACACTTTTTTATTTATTTGGGTTACGGACTCCTCAATTATTTATCAACGCACGGAGGACAAAATAAAAGAAATGAAAAATAAAATAAAACGTGGCCCATGGGTATTTTATTTATTTGCTATACGGAAAGTTTCAATATACCAATGATGGAGGGAAAAATAAAATAAAAATCCATAAAAGAAAGGATGATCGAATAATTTAAATACAATATTTTCTGAGTGAACAGAAACATTGAAAAAATTTACTTCAAAAGTTTGTATTCCCATTTTACCTAAATGAAAGGTAGGTGGTTGTTTTCCTGTCGATTTTAGCTTTCCATTGGTATATCATACTACATATCTTTTATTTTTTTCTTTATTTAGTTTTCTCTGGAATAGAGATCGGAGGAAATAAAAAAAAAAGTGTAAATTCCAAATTTTATTTTTATTCCGATTTTGGCCTTTCCTAGTGCGGCTGGCCCGTAACCCAAATAAAAAAAAAGTGTGGCCTTATATAGCGTTAGGCGTGACCTAGTTGGTGCTGGCGATGCTGAGTACTCCTTTTTCTTTCATAAGTTTGAAAATAAATAGAAATGTGTTATGTAGTTGTGTTTGGTTTAGGTATATTTAGAAATTTAAATCGATGAGTGATGGTTTATTTGAGGAATTAAAAAAAAACAGTCCAATTTATCCCAGATACCAATGCACATGGCGGCCTCCATACAGAATCTGGTCACGTGTTTCGGGTTAGAAGAAATAGTAAGGGATAGAACAATTCTTTTTTATACATATGTACATGATACACATGTATTATACCATACTTAGTTAGTATTCTTATTGAATCAATGTGTGAGCAGGGCTTTATGGGATCCTTCGGGTCTACACAAAACTACCCCAGCACATTCTACCACACAGCATATTTATCATCCAGCACATATGTGCCTAACTGGTGCTTAAACGTTCCCTACCATATTGGGGACCTGTCACAAAATATATATGTGCACAATGTGTATTTTTAGAGCAGCGTATACAGCTGCACATATACTATATTTAATTGCCTAAAAGCACTCGTTTTAAGGTGGTTTTGGGGCCATGGCTCCCTCAATTTAGGTCTGACATAGGTAAAACCATGGTTCCCCTCGTAGCTCTAAACAACCCTAATCATATTAGACCAAAATACAATTATGTATGATATATTGAACAAATTATTCAGTGAGGAAGAAAAAAAGTTCAAATCCAGACGATCCATGACATTTGGTTATATACCGGTCTCAGAGACCGATCCACGAATATCAACTTGCCCTTTTCCCTCAAAACATATATTTATTGGTCTCAGAAACGAATCTGCACTCAGATATCACCTTGCCTTTATCAATCCAAACCTATGTTGGTCTAAGAAACCAATCTGGCCTCAAATATCAAATAGATTTTATGCCTCAACAACTATAAACTGGTCTCAAAGAGAAATCTGGCCTGAAATATGGTTTCTGAGACTTGTATCGATTTGGAGGCATAACAGGAAGTTGATATTTGAGTGCAGATTAGTTTCTGAGAGCAGTACACAGGCTTTGAGGGATAAAATCCATTACATCTGGGACTCCAGAATTATATAGATTTTTAGGGACAAACGCTTTTGAGGGATAAAGGCAAATGTTTTGAGGGCTAAGGGCTTTTTAGCTTTAATGCCATTTTTGAGGGATAAGGGCCCAACAGAGCCTTTATCCCTCAAAAGGGTATCATATTGAGAGATAATGGAAATGTTGAGGGATAAAGGCCCGACTTCGCTTTCCCTGCCAATCATCCACCTATGCATCTATTTGCCTTCATTCCACCATCTATTCCCCACTTCTACCTGCCTTGCCTATCCCTCACCTTTTTTTCAATTTCATATCCCTCTCCCGACCTTTCTTTCCCCTGCCTATCACTTATACTGTATCCTTCTTCGTCATCCTGCCTCCCCTGCTAATTAGACCTATTAGGGATAGGTTGAGGATAGACAGGCACTGAAAAAAAACATTCTGTCGAAATAACGGAGATTCACTTGCATCACTTGGTGCTGGACTTTCACCGTAAAAATAACGGTCACTGTTATTTCAAGTTCACCGTAATTATAACGGTGAAAGTCCTACACCCAGTGGTGCCAGTGAATCACCGTTATTTGGAACAAAGAACATCACTGTTATTTTAATATAGTGCCTAAAATATAATGATAATGGTATTTTGTATAATGTAACTCATTTATCCCAGTGCTTTTCAGTTCATTTATCTCTATATACCTAACTCCATGTTCAATATGGCTGCGTGCCCAATTAGGTACTATGTCCAACCAGCAGTGTCATCTAAGTGTCAAGACTACAGGCCTCATTATTAGGGAGCCTTATAGAATGCTTCCTGACACTTTGTAATGCAAGTCCATGAGTAGAGGTCACTCTAGCATGGCTACAGAGCAAACCTTACATCTGTTTATCATGTATATATTTATTATCACCACAAAAATGGTGTTCATAGCATCCATGAAAATCTCCTCATGAACGAAACTGCCACTTGGTGTGACAAAACTGAACATCAATTACCGTAAACCTCGCGTAGAAGCTGCGGCTAGTACGCTAGTCACATCGCCAGTGCGGCTTATAGAATCGGCCTAAAGTCGGGGTGCGGCTTATAAGCGAGTTTTTCCAAATCATTATTTTCAAATGACCCTGACTGATGTAAACCGCTCCCCCCCCCCTCCCCACCCACCACAACCACCATAGCTTCAACACCCTCAATCCTCCTCCCACACACACCTAGTCTAACATCACACATCCATAAGCAATACACCGCCCCCTCCCCCTGCTCAGCCCCTGCACCCCTCCCCCCCCCTCCTCTCCTGTTGGGGGAAGCAGGAGGGCAGGCTAGATGTCACGGGGTGTCCAGTCCCACCATCATATATACTATTGTTGGCTGTGCTTCCTATGCATGTGAAAATGTGTGTTTACTGGTAGTCATACAGGGTGGATGAGGAGCAGGGCAAAGCTGATGAGCGGTGGTGTAGCAAACGAGGGTGGGTGGCGGGAGGGGGGGTAGTATGTGAGATAGACCAAAGTTGGGGCTGTGGCTAATACGCAAGTTTTTACCAGGGGTTGTTCAGATGGCCTCTGCGGCTTATAGGATCGCGCCAATGTCGGGGTGCGGCTTATACACGAGTTAGGCTTCTACGCGAGGTTTTACGGTAAACATAGCTGCCCCGTAAAATAAACTGTGTTTCACTGTAAAATAAATTGTGTTTCACTGTACAGGATTACGGATATTCAAAGTAAAATTGATTGACTTTACACTGCCTCACCGTAATCACATTGACAATGATGCACCATAAAATTTTACATTGGTTGTCTGTATATTCAACGAAATATATGGATAGAAAGATTGATGCTGAGTAGTGAATATGCAGACAAATGGAGAGCCATCGAGAGCGAGAGAAAGAGATAGAAGCAAGGGGATGTATATGTATGGGGATAGGCAGAAATAAAGATAGGTTGATTATGGACAGAGGATAGGTGGAGGGATTAGGTGAACAATACGCATATGGAGGAATATGATGGGGATTCCATTAGAATCATGAGACAAAAATGCCAGATACCTGCCATTGATATGAACCAAGCACTACCCAATAAAAATACATTTCCTATTTGATCTTGTGTAAATATCACATATGACCTTGGTGAGTGGCTGGCTGTTGTCATAGCAATATTACATATTTCTCACAAATTCTTAACCAATATTGTCCCTTATCATGTCAGTATCATGTAAACATGAAAAGTCATATCCGGGATGATATTCTTTTGAGGAACAAGTACTGAAAGATAGCATATATATGCCAAATTTATAATATTTTCATGTTTGACCTTGAGAACTTTAACCGTGACCTTGAATCTTGTTGTTGAAGTCTATCACATACAGCTCTATCATGATACCAAATACCAAACCCTTGCTACTTGTAATAACTGATTACTGCCCTGCATTAGGACATTTCTGATGTAATCCAGTGCCAAAATGATATTTGACCTTGGTAAATGAAAGGCTGTTGCCATGGCAAAATTATATATCTATTAGATATTCCAAATCAATATCATGTAAACAACAAATGTCATATCTCGGATGCTCATACTATGATTACAAAGTATTGAAAGATGGTAAATATGGCATTTTCATCAATTTTTTCATATTTGACCTTGAGATTAGGCAGTATTCCACTGACAGAATCGGCCGTCATTCTGTCCGTCGGATGAAATTCTCCAATAAGTTTAACATTTTAGACTTTTATTGGATGACCAAATTTCGGCTGACCGACGTTGGTGGAATACACCCTAAAGGTGACCTTGAGCTTGGCCAAGGTCCTTTCACAGATTTTGTGGATGTTGACTTCATGAAGACTCATTGTGACAAAAAATGCTACTTATGCTTTCAGTATTAACCAGGCACTGGCCAGTATTAGGAGATTTTCTGATTTGAGCTGGTGTCAATGATATATTTGACTTTGATAAATGATACGCTGTTGCCATGGCAATACTACATATTTCGGTGCCCCTAAGCTATGTCAGCATCATGTAAACATTTAAAGTCATATCATATCATATCAATATATAGTATATATGACCTTTTTGTCAATTTTTCGATGTTTGACCTTGAGAAATATGACCTTGACCTTGGCCAAGGTCAGATAACTTTTTGCGTAGATTTTCATCACATGCAGATCTATCATGTTACCAAACACCAAACTCTTGCTATTTATATCAACTGAGCACTGCCCATATAAGTACATTTTCTGATCTCACCAATTTTTTGGCTGACCTTGACCTTTGTGGCTGTTGCCATGGCAATATTACATATTTATTAGAAATTCCGAATCAATATTGTCCATAAGCTATGTCAGCATCATGTCAACATTTTAAGTCATATCTGGAATGCTATTCCGATGACTGACAAGTATTGAAAGATAGTATATATGACCTTTTTGTCATTTTTTCGATGTTAGACCTTGGAAAATATGACCTTGACCTTGGCCAAGGTCAAATAACTTTTTATTGGATGTTAAGCTCATATATATCTGTCATGACACCAAATACCAGACTCTTGCTACTAATATTATTTGAGAACTGCCCCTATAAGTACATTTTCTGATCTCACCAATTTTTTGGCTGACCTTAACCTTTATAGCCGTTGCCATGGCAATACAACATATTTCTTAGAAATTCCAAATCAATATTGTCCCTAAGCTATGTCAGCATCATGTTAACATTAAAAGTCATATCTGGGATGCTATTACTATGAGTACCAAGTATTGAAAGATAGTATATATGACCTTTTTGTCAATTTGTCGATGTTTGACCTTGAGAAATATGACCTTGACCTTGGCCAAGGTCAAATAACTTTTTTGTGGATGTTCAGCTCATATAGATCTATTATGATACCAAATACCAAACACTTGCTTTCTATATTAACTGAGCACTGCCCCTATATGTACATTTTCTGATTTGACCTATTTTTGGGGTGACCTTGACCTTTGACCTTATATTTGACCTTGTTCCGACACCTGTATGGCTCTACACACACCAGATTCAAATTCCCCAGCCCAAAAATAGGGAGGGTAGCCCCTCAGACCAAATATAGCAGCCCACTCAAACCTATTTGAAATCTCACATGCTGGCTCCCCTATTATTGGGATGTAGCCTTTCAAAGGCACTTGATTTGAATTGCTTTGATCAATTCCTTTGAATTTCTGTTTACATATAGCATCTAAACCCAGAGGCGTCCCCACCCTCCCAAGTAAACCACACCGGGCGTACACCCTCAGAAAGGTGAGAGTCATTGTCGCTAAAACTACCCTCACCTGAGAGTCAGGCAGTGGCTGACCCTCAGGTGAGGGTAGTTTTAGCGACAATGACTCTCACTTTTCTGTGTGTGTACTAGGTGTTCTCGTTAGCTTCACTTGTCTTATAAGTAGTCTGATGTTAGATAGGCCTGCAAAGTATAGCCACAGCTGCTAAATCACATGGACTATGATTAGGTTATGTAGAGCTATTTCTCAAAATTAGCATAAAAAACTTGGATGGTGTACACGTGCTTGGAAAGACTCTCCGTGTGACATGTCTCATGCCTCAGCTAATCCTTGTGAATTGCGGTCTAATATTCCTTACCATAGTCTATGAGCAGGCACTTAAAGAGGGGTATATGGGTATTAAAGTTAGCATCTCATCTGGGATGTCTAGAATTGAACTTCAGTAATACTTAGCTAAGGGTGTTGTAAATATGCCTCTCTGCTAGATTGGGTACACACTTCCTATTACAACAATACCTAATTGATTCTATGTAAGGTATCCACTCACAACAATATTATACCAAAGAGAAATTAGTCTGGTCAGCCAGATGATATATGGTTCCATCAGTATATATAGATCTAAGCATAAGTCTAAAGGGCCTTGAAGGCATGGGGTTTTAATTAACTCTGTGGACACAGCACACAGGTGCCAACTAGTATGTTGTAATAGAGTGAGAGGTGATTGGTAAATACAATGAATGTCTGTTGCGAAGAAAATATCAAGTGAACCCACTGTATGCCTATTTCTGCATGGAAATGTTGCTCTCAGATATCTGATGTATGATTTTGATATATCAAAAGAGGAATATGACAAATCTAGGAGGGATTTTCAAGGTATATTTTAAGTTTTTGGTTTCTGATGGAGTTCCCAAGGGACATGATATTATCCTTATATTCTTCTACCCACATCCCAGGTGTACTGCGTGTAAGAAGGCTGGTGGCCCAGGGTACAGGTGGCCCAGGTACAAAACAGTTCATCATGTTTAGCTTCATCCACAAGGTCTTACCTGGGCTCACCCTGAGCTGCTCTTTACTGCTCGTTTATCATGGTATTAACCCTTTAACCCTTTAAGGACGGCATCATGCCTTAATGCATCATGCCCTTGGTCGTCATGATGCATGAATGCAGCCTTGGCAAGTAGCTCGCCAGTGCTGCATTGGTGCATCGTGAGGACCCTACGGGAGATTCTCAACCCCACAGGGCCGGCATGGTGCTTGAATGCAGAACTGGCGAGTTACTCATCAAGGCTGCATTCATGCATCATACCGAACAAGACTATGAGGCATTAAGATCATGCCATCCTTATTAAGGGCCACATCGTACTTTTATGTACTATGTCCTTGTTGTCATGATGTGTGAATGTAGCACTGGTGAGTAACTCGCCGGTGCTGCATTCAAGCATCATTCCGATCCTTCAGGGTTGATACATCACACAGGGGTCGGCATTAGGTGACCCTTAAAGGGTTAGGCCAAAATAAAGGTGTGTGTCAGGTAACATGGCAAGAAAACGTAGGGTCGGTAGGTCGGTTGTTGTTTTTTTAACTTTTTTTTTAAACACCAAAGTACCAGCCAGCCTCTCCGAAGACCCTAAAATTGACCAAAAAAGGGTAAAAATACGAAAATTTCTACGAAAAATAGGGTCGGCCCTATTTTGGTAGGGTCTGTCGGGTGACCTGAAACGAACCTTTTTTTTAAAGGCCTTACTGCCTCAGTGAGCTTAGCCCACCTGTATCAGAACAGGAGGTGTACATGGAGTCATTTACCGTACCGTTAAAGCAGCCTGGCATTTAGGTAGTATTTTTTTTACTTACTCTGCTTAACTATAGGAAGGGCTATATTCAAGGCCCTCTATTGAATACAATGTGGCCGTATTCAATGGGCCAAGAAAAAGCTGTCGTTTTCTTCATTAAATGGCTTATAATCAAATAATAAATGGAAATGCCAACTACATTGAATGGGCATTAGCATTATTTTGTCTATGTATTTCAGATCCACATAACGACCTGCACGTAAAGAATTCCGACGTATAATAGTATATATAGACAATGCCGTATTTAAATACTGCTTAAAATAGGACCTCCTGGTGCTTGTACTTTAAAAACCCAGCTTTTAAACCTTGATTTCTTCAGAAATCGGCCATGGTACCTGGTCATGCTGTCTGATGGCATCAGCCTCCTTCAAGATCAGATGACCTTCATCAAGGCAAACCTCACCCGTTGTGTTACTTCAGGCTCTCTGCTGGCGCCGCAGCAAGATCTGCATCAATTAGCTCTCTGTATGGATTCGCGGCAATCTTTATCCAGCGGTGGATAATGTTTGTTAATTCGTAAGGGTGGAGAGTGATATATAGGTCTGCTAGAGGTTTGAAGTCCACAGAGAGGCCTGTTATCACTCCCTCTGCCGTAGAATGAAGGTGAGCAGGCCCTTGGCCTACACAGTATTACTAGTTACAGTGCTTTAGACCAATACTACCCCCCCCCCCCACCCTGCCTACAGCCACAAACACCCCCCTCAGACACCACTATTTCCCCATGCCTCATCCACTTGGACAAATCTCCTATCATCACCTGTGCGATCCCAGGGATCCGGGCACGCTTTTTATTAACACCTCCGCTGCAGAAGAGCTCCAATCGCTGCAGGCGGAAGTAGCCGGTGCGCCGCGGGCCCCCTCCACCAGGGGCCGCTGCGGGGCGCCGGGGGCACGTGCCTTCTTCCCACAGGCTGTCCGAGCCCCTTAAGGGTCGCATAGTGCTTTAGTACACTATACCCTTTGTCAGCATGATGCACACATGTATACAGGCAGACTCGTTAGGGTTAAGTTCAAGCACCATTTCGACCGTTTGGGTGTGTATCAACTGTGTAGGGACGGCATAGAGTAAATGGGCTAGACCAGGGCTGCTTTCATTCATCATGCAGCCAAAGGGTAGAGCACATTAAAGCGGTATTCTTACCTTAGAGGGTTAGCTGGTGGTCAGTGTGGTGGTCAGTCGGCCCCTGAGGAGGGGGACAGGCCGACTGGTCATTCATCACGTGACCAGCCTCCTCCCGGGCCGCCTTCATCCCCCAGATACCTCCACAAAGCCTCCAGGCGGCCTTCACCTTGCTACACCAGATTGCAGCTTCCCCCCGCCAGGTGGCGCCACCGGTTTGTGAGGGTGTGTTTGTAGGGGTGTGTTAACTGGTTAACATGTATGCTGGTTCCTGCAGTCTGTCACTGGTTCCTGCAATCTGACGCTGGTTCCCATATTCTGGTGCTGGTTCCTGCAGGCCTGTGCTTGTTTCTGCTTTAATGTGCTATGCCCTTTGGCTGCATGGTGAATGAAAGTCTGCCACTGGTTCCTGCAGTCTGGTCCTGATTCCCATAGTCTGGTGCTGGTTCCTGCAGTCTGTCACTGGTCCCTGCAGTCTGCCCCTGGTTCCTGCAGTCTGGTGCTGGTTCCTGCAGTCTTCCACTGGTTCCAGCAGTCTGGTGCTGGTTCCCATAGTCTGGTGCTGGTTCCTCCAGTCTGCCACTGGTTCCTGCACAAAACAGCACAAAAATATCTCTATCTCATATGCATTGTGCCCTTCAAATTTCCATATTGGCCACGGTGTTTGTTGCTGTTGATATCTGCTGTTAGGACCGCAGTCTGGAGAGTAACAAGGATTGAGTTGGTTGCCGGTGATTTGGTTGCCAACATTGTAACCAGCGAAACACCATTTTGATGGAAATTCTGGTCAAATTGGCCGAAAGGATGTCAGCTAGGCCATTCGCAGCCCCTCTGTGGGATGTGACGGTGTAGAAGTTCGGTGTGTACCATGCAGTGTCTGCTGCTGGCATTCAATTAACCCTATAGGTGTCTAGCCGGTTGCATTATCAACCAATGAGAAAATTCCCTGGCCGTCACTGCGGAATTCTTAGGGGGCATCATGTAAGAGCCTGTCCCCATTGTGATTGCTGTATCAGTGCTTATCTCGCCGGTTACCAGATCAAGCAATGGTGCCCCCTACTAAGGAAGCTGCAACCTCGGTATAGCGGTAGCATAGGAATTTAATGCATCAATTGAATGAGGAGGGGGTGCTGAATATGCCTCCACCCCCCCCCCAAAGACCTTATATAAGAATCTTGTGTGTTATATACAATATTCTCAAATCTTACCCCTCCCATTTTAACCCATATTATTGATTAGTGAGATATCCTTATTTATTCCATGACCACAAAGAGCATGATGCATTACAGCATGATTTCAAATGTATTAAATATGTACCATACTACAGAGGGTACAGAGGGCCTTATGCCATGCCAATATCAAAAAAGAGGAATCGGTCACATTAGTACCATGCCTGAAATCGATACAATTGCCAAAAAGAACATGTAAATAAATATCAAAATACAATTTCCCATAAAACATGCTTGGACAGGCTCCAGCAAATGAACAAAAATGTCTCTCTTATTGAAAACCAATATGAAGAAAATTTCGTAAAATAAGTGGAAAATGAAAAGGACAACTCAGAATCTTTAATGATGGCAACTGAACATCCAGAAATGAGAAATAACCAATTTCGGTTGTGAGCCACCCCCTTCCACACCGGAAATGACTGTTTTTTGCGCAGCACAAATAGAGTCTTAAGGCTTTAAAGACTTCCGGTCCTGGGGTTTGCTGTGATGACGTCATAAATCACGTGACAGCTCACAAGATGTCAGTCAGATCACGTGGGGCAGGTGCCTAGTGCCCGTAAACCCTCTACATTAGGTTCAGTAAAGCTCTACTCCATGAATGGCCATCTCTGTTCAGACTGCATTGTATTCCCAGCTATACACGATAACCCTGTAGCTGCTGCGTACATTACCAAGTACCATAAATATCTAGCTACTTACCCGCATTGGATTGTCTTATCAACACAGTTAAATCCTTTATGGGCAGCATAATGTCTTAATACACCATAACTTTTTTTTAACTTGATTCCGCATTAGCGCATCATGCCGACCCTATGGAGTTGATACACTCCCGAGGTGTCGAGCTACTAGTGCATCATGACAATGAAGTGGCATAGGTCCTTAGGTGGCAGATCGGCCTTAAAGAGTTAGTGTGGACCAACATTACACTTCTTTTAATTTATTTATGGCAGACAAGAAATCCTTGCTTCAAATACACATCAATTCACAGAGAATTGGTCTTTGATGAATTCCCATGTTGAATAAAGAATGATGTCAGATTTAGAGAATCGGTGCTGGCTTTGTGGTTGATTGATGGAACAAATTCAGGTCAGCGGGAAGGTGTGTGGGAGGGAGGTAGGGTGTGTGGGAGGGAGGGAGGGTGTGAGTGAGGGAGGGATGGAGGGAGGGAGGGAGGTAGGGTGTGTGGGAGGGAGGGAGGGAGGGAGGGAGGGAGGGATGGAGGGATGGAGGGAGGGAGGGAGGGAGGGAGGGAGGGAGGGAGGGAGGGAGGGAGGGAGGGAGGGAGGGAGGGAGGGAGGAGGGGAGGGAGGGAGGGAGTGAGGGAGGGATGGAGGGAGGGAGGGAGGGAGGGAGGGAGGGAGGGAGGGAGGGAGGGAGGGAGGGAGGGAGGGAGGGAGGGAGGGATGGGGGAGGGAGGGATGGAGGGAGGGAGGGAGGGAGGGAGGGATGGAGGGAGGGAGGGAGGGAGGGAGGGGGAGGGAGGGAGGGCGGAAGGGAGGAATGGGGTGGTCAGAGCCAAGGACCATGGTTAACTAGAAGCTGAATAACCCTTAAAGCCTTTGTGTTTGTTTGTTCTCCGAAACCAGGGATGGATCAAAGGGGGGAGGGGTCCTGGGGGTCCACCCCCCCCCCCCTTTAAACTTTCAGAATTTTCTAACGATACTTTGATCTGTAGCGACTCGTTGCCCAATGCTTTTCAGTATTCTATAGTGGTGAACCCAAAATTTGTCAGATTTCTGGGTCCGCCCCTGCTGAGTCCTGATACACCAATGGATGCAACACCAGCAGTTATCCCGTATGCAGGTGCTGCATCCGCATGTAAGATTGTATTAGGGTATATATAGGTATGCCTAGTAGTGTATAAGCATGCTGTATGGAACTGACACATTGCATTAGAAGGGTAGGCCTACCCTGTGTAGGCTGTAGCAACAGTCAGAGTAGAGCAGAAGCCAGCCGTGTTCTGGCCTACTTCTTGTGTTTTTGAAACCTAATACTTTAGCATTGTGCAACCAATAATAATACAGTCAGTTTAATGTAATGATGATCTAGTGGTATTGAACTGACAATGATATTATTTCCTCCTATGCTATTATCCATAGTTGTTGGAGAGAGTCGGTGAATGAAATACCATTGATACTGTTGATCTTAGGGAGTGATCATTTTTTAACAGGGGGGGGTGGTTTTCCGCGCGGAGCGTGCGAAAAAAAATTCACCCCCCCCGGTCAAGGGGTCAAAATTTTTTACCCCCCCCCCTACGGGTCGGAAATCGGTGCGCGCGCGGGCCCTTTAAAGCATAGTAACGCGCGGGCTTTTTGGCCCAAAACAGGTTACATTTTTTTGACCCCCCCCCCCAAGAGGGGTCCAAATTTTTTACACCCCCCCCCCCGGTCAAGGGGTCCAAATTTTTTTGCCCCCCCCCTGTTGATAAAAAATGATCACTCCCTTAATGCATGACCTTGTTATGTTGGCATTAAAGGTAGGTCCTTTAAGCTTTTCATCTTCTACCTCTGTTCTTCTTAGTCATACTCCGAATGAGAAAGATTCCAGAGTGTAATAATACGATTCTTTAAATGTCCTGTAGAAGGGGTTAATGTGTTAATGCAATAATATATATAACACTACATGACCTGAGACTATTAGAGTCACTGATCTATATCAGATGCATTTTTGATTCAGCTGTACTTCACATTCACCTGTAATGAAAGCTACATTTAAAGCATATTTAAGGTATTCAATTAAGTCTATATCTATCCTTATCAACAGAGCATTGATAATGCCTTATCATCTATCCCTGTGTCCATAACTGCAGATACACACCCTGTAGCCAGATCAATATCATATCAATGGGTAATAAGCATCCTCCGTCCATGTTGCCATTAAAGACTAGCCAAAGATTAAAACATTAAGTTACAAATAAAATCACAATCAATATCAAATCAAACACAAAAGAAATGGGTGGGTATAACAGAAAATGAGTCAGCCAAGAGGCGTAACGGTGAGAGGGAACTCCTGCCAAAATGCAAATCAAAAGATGGTAAGGAAAGATTAGAAAGGGTGTAAAAAGTGGTTGTGTGCTGCTGATGAAACAACTACTGAATAATATATAAATGTGTCGATGAGAAAGGCTAATGGAGAAACAGGAAAGTGAACCGAAACTAGCTGACATGGGAGGGAAGGTCAGTAGACTGAAGCCCACATTGTTGTTCTGTAGCTAAAGCTATTTATAAATTAAAATGAGTAATAATTGCTGCCTGAAGCATCGGCAAACAGTTGAGAAACATACATATATACGCTCATGAGCGCCTTCTTATCAAAGAACAATAACTTGGTTAGCAATGAGTAATGATGTCTTGAATATATCTATTTGATCAATGGAGAAGGACACACTGTAAAAAATAGATGTACTTTTTACAAAAGTTGCCGGTGATTCACCGTTATTTTGACGACATTTTTCTTACAGTGCATGGACAAGAGAATAGATCATGTACACCAAACAAGGCAAGGTGGGACTGCGAGTCAATGTGATACGGTAGTCCATGTGTTGATTTTTCGTTAAAAGGAACACTGCACTCAGTAGTTTAGCTGCCGTGTTGTAGCGAGCCTTCAGGTAAAGGGACGAAGGTACAAAATGTGATTTGGCAACAAACCCAGCTCTGGGGAGAGTTTTGTCCCGCTAACTGGAAAGTGTTGCCACCTGCTGGCTAAAGCTGTAAGCTATTTGATACTGCATAGGTGCCTCCACCAAGTGAGGAGAATTGGTACTACTGTCTACATTGTGTTCACTGTTCCATGAATGGCTTTGGGCAACTAAATTCGACAGGGAGCTATGGACATATATGGGGCTTAATGGCGTGTTACAGGAGGAGTAAGATGATAGTGACATGCGACATGGGCATAGTTGATAGTTATCTATCTTGTTTTAATAAAGCTTGATAAAGCTAAGCTAAAGTCGATAGTTATCTATCTTATTTTAAAAAAGCTTGACAACCTTAGCAAAAAGTGGCAAAAATGCTGTCGAACTCATGAGACCTGGACAGCGGACGTACTTTTGCATTCAAGTTAGTTGACTTTCTGTAATCCGTTGGTTAATTTTTTGTAATTACTTAGTTGACCAACTGAAGACCGCACTTCCATCGAGACAGTTTTCACACCATATTTGCCTGTTTATTTAGAAAAGATTAAAGAAAAAATTTCATGAAAGCTGACTTTTTTAATAAAGAAAGGTTGATGTACAGTGATAAGTTAATACCCCAACGTCTATGTATGAGGACACAATGATCTCGATAAGACTCTTAATTTTAATGAATTGTTTTATTATGTCTCTTTTCCCTTCTAGTAAATGTTATAGCCAATAAAAAGATCAAACTCAATAGTTTCACTTCTGGAGTATTTTATTCAAAGATTACACATGAATTGTGGCAATAACAGTGATGTTGATGACTCATCTCGTTATTTTTAATTTATATGTATTCAAATTCTAGACCATGTGGTGCAAGTTCTTTTACACAACGACCATTGAGGTAGTTCACTTGTTCTTCTGACAAATGGTTCTGCCAATCTCCAATCTCCCCTTTACGCATAAATTTGGATATGCTCATTTTGAAGATTGGTTCACTCTCATAGTTGGTCATTGGGTTTGTCTCCATTGATTTAAAGGTACATTCCTTTGTTATAGCGTCAAGCTGGGCATCACTGAGTGTTTTGCCAATGAATGTTGCGATTTTACTTATTTCCCCTCGCAGGTCTTTCTTCATGTCTTCGTATTTGACAAAATGGATGTTGGGATTATCTTTATGTTCTAACCAACTTACAAGATGGTCAAAATAATCTCCAAGGAAAAGTTTCTTCTCCTTGAATAGTTCAAAAAAAGCTGCAAAATCCCCATCAAACTGAACACGCGAGAGCATTCTATAGAAATGGAAGTAGGACACAAGTGTATCCCTGACATTCCGAATTCCAACTATTGTCTTAAACCTTGGTTTTCCAGTTCCACCAATAGACTCCTTAAAGAACTTGTAATCTAGATGGGTCTTGATCACCCGAGGAGATTTCATTTGTGGGAGCAGGTCAATATTAGGTGGTAGAGTTTTGTTGAGATAAATCTCCAGGAATGGGGCTCGTTCGTCTAGAGGCACATTGTTGTATGTCTCCATGTTCTCCACATTAACAAGGAGGGAGGTGATCTGCTGCAGCCAAGTGGTGCCTATAAGTAGGAAAATGTAAGGTATTAGTCTACAGAGCCAGGACAATTTATGTATTTATTATTTTTTCTGTTCGTCTTGTAAACGATAGTACAGGTTCTTAGGAGAGAGAGGTCTAGTATTTCTTCCATTCCTCCTCGTCCTAGCTACATTCAATTTCATTGTGGCCGACCCTTTTAGCTATAGTGACACAATAGTTCTCTTTTTGGTCAAAAGGGGTGACATTTTCTTTGCCCTCCCCTTCAACAGGACTTCAAAATCCCCCCTCCTCTCAAGGGTTTCACATTCTTTAGGTGCCTCCAAATTCACTCCCACCCCCTCCCTGTTGTTAAAAATGAAACTCTCCTGCCGCTGCCGTCGTACAATGTGCTATTGTGAATTCTCACAGTGGTCCTATGCACAACATCAATTTCCTGGGAGATTTCTAACAGTTCTAAAACCTCAGCCGGTGAATGACTATATGTAGGATTATATATTAGGTGACAACTGGTCTCCAAGCACAAGCTTAGTCTCAGCCTATGATCAGAGGTATATTCCTCACTAGCAGGATACCAGTGCTGCCACCATTTAAAAGCAATGAGAACTAGCAATGTGGGTCTGAGGGGGGCCCAACATCTGGGGAGAGAGTGGAGCAATAATTACAATAGCCCTTAACATGTGGGTGTTCTGCATTGGTTGTACCTGGACACTCCTTTTATTACCTGTCCAGGATAGAGTTGTGGTTAGGACAATGGACTCATGAACAGTAGGACCTAAGTTAAAATCCCCTTCAGGCTAAGTGTGGTGACCGTACCTTCCACCAATAAACCTCTTTTGTTTAGGTCTGTATGGGTTCGAGCCCATTGGTTGCTAAAGGTTCCTATTACAGTGTGCTGTTATTTAGCATTGATCATTAATGAGGATACAATAACAAAGTTTACCTATTTTACCTGCATCTACCACCAGCCTCGATAGCTCAACCAGGAGAGCCTGGAACTCACAATCTAAGAGTCCTGGTTTCGGTCCTCGGTGTGGATTTTAGTATAACAATGATGGTTGCCAAAACTGGTTACCAAAAGACTACACCCATACCTTTGGCAAAGGTTTTTCAGACGTTCACAAAACGACTGGAAAGTAGAGGATCCATAATGGGACCAGTCAAATATGGTGCTGTACAGTGGACATCAAGCTAGTGTGGAATTGACTGACCTGTCTTGGGATAGGTGGCAATCAGCACATCATCAGGTCGAAACTCAAAGTCAGGTACCCTGTCCAGTATGTCAACGAGGTAGCCGGCAGCCATCACCACCCCCTTGTAGATGTGCTGACCTGCTACTTTAAAGTCTGCCATGTCTCCTCCAACTGTTAAGAGAAAAATACAACAGAGGAGCATTGTCATGGCATTATATACATGTATAAGAAAAGGGGTAAAGCTTACCAATTAAAGAGAATACCAAGATTATATTAATCTAAATAAGTAAGCATTGTTCTGAAATTATCTTAATGTTTTATTTTTTCAGCAATACTGATTCCTAACATTGCAGAGTAATTAACATTGATGTTCATCCTTAGTCATAATTACTTAGAGCTGCTAACCTCTCTTGTGAACTACATGTACACAAGTCCTGTTAATAAGAGACATCATGCTTCAATTTAAGTTGTTTAATTGTAAACAGAATCAAAATAATTATGATTACATGTAGGTACTGTATTAAACTGTAAAGCAAGTTATGGTAATTTAGCATGTACACTACCTGGTATGAAGTAGAGTGTCCTGGGTGTGGTGGCTGTACTCTCTGACAAGATGATATACACTACCTATATAATATAGCAGGCATCAACTGTTTAGAGCTCAGATTGGACTGCAGTGTACAGGGACCCCCTACGCCCCCCCCCCCCCCACTATGTGCCTTCTGGTGGGGGGGGGGGGGGGTGTCTAACACTACGCTTCACAGATTAAATTACTCTGATGGTCGGTTGACTGATGCTAAACTCCACTCTGCACTCCACACAGGAATCTAGTCAGTTGATGCTTGTGCTACCAGTATGTGTATCATCGGTACCAGCATTCTTCTCTGTTGTCACTACCAGGTATTCTCCTGGCTGAGTGTTACGATTGTGCAGCCCATGTATTACTTACATAACAAATATACAGGACACAATAAACATGTAGTACAATGCTTATCAGGGCCTATTTGAAAATCCTAGCTCTCACCATCATAGGTCAAACATAATACTTGTCCGCACTACATTTACTGATACCAAAGTTTTGAGTTTTGAGGCTTTTTTCATTTTAACAATTTAAGAGAAGAAAAATAATGCTATTTTGAGATACTCAATTATATTCTTAAAGTTCGTTCCAAATTTTTACCAATTGAATTATATACCCACAATGCCCACTCACCCCCGCCTCCGGGGGGGGGCATTGCTGACCTGCACCCTGATGTTTAGCGCATGTGTAACATTGTTCTCTTATAGATCTGTTGCTTATTTAAATCAGCATTACGCTGTATTATACCTCCCAACCATAATGTATCAAGGGATGGACAATGTGACTCGATATATTCTATATAAATAATCAAAATCTATACGATTTTGAAATGACTAGGTTTGAGATTAGAGTGCTCAAATCAAAAGAAATCCCGTCAAAGTGGTGACTGGTCAAACGTTTTCCAAAGCTGTTCTTGGCTGAGTTTCAGTAGTCATCTTATAAAAATGAACTGTAGGACTATTTTAGTTAAACACATCCACAACATAATAGTGCTCTATATAACTTTGCTTCTAAAATCTACTCGACTCATTAAAATTTCATTAAAATTTCATTAAAATTTCATTAAAATTTCATCAAAATTTACTAAAGTTATTTGACCTTTGACCTCTGATTACACATAGATGGCTACCACGCATAGATTATACCTTTCAAAGGAATTGCATGAGCTTTGGTGTCTCACAGTGGTACAGGCTAGTAATATTTGGCTAGCTAGCTCATGAGCTACTTTATATTAATGGAGCATTCCCTGTGAGTACTTTTTATTTACCTTTGACCTCAGTTTGACTTTTTCCTGACACCTACATCATTCTACATCCAACAGATTCAAAATCAGCATACCCAAATTAGGGTAAACCGATTTTCAAAGTAACTGTAACATCACACTCACACTTGAATTTAAATATTGACATTTTGACAAGTTGGACCAAAATTGCTAAACACTCAGTAAGCCGTTGTAATTCTGTCCTTCTGTAGGGATGGCTAGGAATATTAAATTATCACGCCTTTATTGCTTAATATTATGTTCACAAAAACAAGAAAAATATTTTGAGACATGTTATTTTCACAGGTTATGACATTTTAATCAATGTGGCTCGGAAAATTCTCTGGATAACATAGGAATTCATTTCAACTTTTCCCTTGTTATCAAATTTCCTAAGATGTAAGCACTTTGAGACCTCAGTGTGACATTATAGAAGTAACCATAGCAACCCTCTATGGATGACTTAAGCTTTGTGAATCACAAACACTATTCAAACTCTATGGATTTTACCTCGATTAATCAATCATACGAGCGTCCTACATGTAGGGCAGTGGGATATCTGTTATAATAGATTGCTGTCACTACCTGATGGCTCTCTGACAACTGAACATTTATTTGGGTGCTGGGCTGGACAATGTTACGCATGTTTTAACAACAGGGGGCATGTTAGCAACGTCCCCCCCCCCCCCTCTGTGCCTTCCCATACGGGCACTACTAGAAGATAGCTCTAAAAATTTAGCATCAATTGATATCTTCATTTTACTGCTATTTGCAGACATTTTTATGTTTGTATTATCTAAATTTAGATATGCAGTGTTGTCAATATCCTATGGAATATCTATAATGACATTAATAATTGGTCAAATGAAGCAAATAAACATCTTCGTCATAGTAAAATGTTTATTCAATATAATCAATGTTGAGGGCCAGCAGGTTCAGAATCTATATTTTATAAGCGTAGTTTGATGAATTTAAATTTTTAATGTCCAGCCTTGATTAGATCTATTCATATTCAAATGTCAAACCGTGTGGCACAATTTCTTTTTCACACCGAGTATTGACATACTCAAGTTGTTCTTTGGTAAAATAGTTCTGCCAATCTCCAATCTCCCCCTTACGAATGAACTTAGCAATATTCATGTTAAGCACATTGCCGTGACCTTCCATGTTGGTCATTGGGTTCTTCTGCATTGATTTGAAGGAAGTCTCCTCAATAATTGCATCAAGTTGAGCATCGCTCAGTGTTTTGTCCAAAAATGATGCGATTTTGAGAATCTCTTCTCTCGGGTCTTTCTTCATGTCCTCATACTTGACAAAATATATGTTTGGATTATCTTTACCTTCCCACCAACTTAGAAGATGATCAAAATAGTCTCCTCCTACCAAATCTTTATCCATAAAGAGCTGAAAGAAAGCTTCAAAGTCCTTATCAAACATGCCAAGATGCGCATTCATCCTGTAGAAATGGTAATATGACACAAGAACATCTCTGATATTTCTCATTCCAACTACAGTTTTAAACTTTGGTTTTCCTTCAGCCTCAATAGATTGTTTGAAGAAGTTGTATGGTAAGTGGGTCTTGATTACACGTTGGGACTTCACCTCGGGCAAAGTGTCAATAACGGTCCTGGTGCCCATACTGATCTCTAGGAATGGAGACCGTGCCCCTAGTGGTACCTTCCTGGACGTCTCAATATCAGCACCATTCATGATGAGCCAGATAGTCTGTTGTAGCCAAGTTGTACCTGAAATGAGATTTGTTAGATTGATTACTGTAAACCCACAAGCTTCCCCTGGCATCTACTGAGACATGAAGCCACCATTCAAATTATATTACATTGTATGATACAGCCAAAACTATAATGTGATGCTGTAAATAGAAAGAAAGGTACAGTCAATGACGCCAAAACCAATATTGCTTGACTCTGGAGGAGATTTTAGTAAATTACTGGACTCTGATAGGAGAGTCCAACATGACCTGACTTGAAAGGAGTCTAGCTATATATGACTCTCTATCATGGCAGAAATGACTGAAAGAATCAGTCAATACTATAGACTCTTGGGTCAGAGTCCGGCATTGTGTTTGACTCTCAAAAGATAACCTGCTAGGCCTACTGTTTGACTCTGAGAATAATGACCACCCAGCATATCATACTCCATATTCAACAGACAACAGGAGAATATATATATGCATGTGGGGACGAACCTGCAGAGTCACTAGACGCCGCCCATTCTATGCGTAATCTTGAATCGCCACTTCTGGCGTAATCTTAATCGGTTTTCACCACTTCTGGCGTAAACTTAATCAGTTTCCAGGAGATACCTATCCTCTAGATGGCACCACTATAAGTTTGTAACATTGCTGTATATATCTTTATTTTCTTTTTCTGGAATAAGATTACACCAGAAGTGGCGATTTAAGACTATGCAGGTTCGTCCCTTGTTGCGGAGACTATAGTCTATAGTCCTCACTACACTAGTCACATAGTAATTGTGGAGCATGTTAAGAATTTGGCAAATAATAATTCAATAATCATTAGTTATTAGCCTATGAATAATAAGTGTTCCTAACCTGACTTAGGATAAGTGGCAATGAGCACATCATCAGATCGGAACTCAAAGTCAGGAATCCTTTCGAGTACATGAGCCGGGAAGATGCCGATCATGCGCATCCCCTGGTAGACATGTTCACCAGGCATCCTATGGTCTGACATCGTCACTCTGTATGTGTGTAAGGTAATATTAGAGGAGATTATATCTATCCTGTGTCAAACTAGATGGATACATATCAATACTAGTCAATTATGGCATGTTGACCTTTTAGGGCCACATAATGTTACTAATGCTGTATACAACCATTATGCCGACTCTCGGGGAATGTATCCTCTAAACACCAGATTCAGGGGGGGGGGGCAGACCCAGCCTACGCCCCCCTACTTTTCTGTAAATTTTAATGTAAAAATATTCAATACCCTCAGTACATTGCCTATATCACCCCCCCCCCCCCTTTTCTAAAATCCTGGATCTGCCCCTGAACACTATGAGAGGGAGAGGGTAGCCTATAATTATTATGGGCAAGAACATTTGGACCCCTCCCCCTTATACCCTTTGTATTTGTATAAATTGTAATCAAATTCTCGAGAGTTTAAAAGCTACAGATTTTCTCTACTCCCCTCGCCAGGTGCCAAGTTGTTTGACAGTCTTACTTCTAATATTCTCCTTTTAAAAAAAATCAAGATTAGACTGAATCAAATTATTTGTATTATATGTAACACTATGGCTCTCTAGATCTGTCCTAAAAATCCAAAAAAGTTTGTCCTATAAACATAATAAATGTAGTGCTGCCTACCTGTTGTCGTCTATACGTGTGATATGCACCCTCCCTGTACCTTCAGCAAATAAAACAGGAATCACCTTGTCATCCCTAACAAGTGCATATTGTTGGATCATTACCCGTAATACATATAGATATCAGGCAACATACCTAATGGTCACAATCCATAGACAAATGTCCGGATGACTTGGCATAATTTGTTAAGGATAGATGATGGAAGTCTGCAGAAACTTATACAAAATCCTATATACCTACTAGATTCTCTAATAAACACGTCAGCCCTATATATAGTTGTGCCTCACCAAATCGATGACTGGTTGTTGTCTATGATCTGTGTTTTTTTGTGTCTTTTTTTTGGGGGGGGGGTGAAAAGATTTATTGACCAAAAAATCATGTAAAGGTAAAACACGTTCTGTGGTCAGAAAAGATATTTGATACAAATTGATTATAATACAAATGTGTTAGATTACTCCATCTACTCTAGTGTTACTTGGTTGTAATATTCCTCATGTTACATATATATATATATATATATATATATATATATATATATATATATATATATATATATATATATATATATATATATATATATATATATATATATATAGACAGTATGTACACATAGGGAGTCCACTCCTATAGGGACTTCACATATTATTTTTGAACAAGCACTTATTAATAACGATGTTGAGGGCAAAGAGGGACGTATTTCTAGTTTGATTTAACATGCTTGTTGGTTGTCTATGACCTGTGGTTCTCTATGAACAATTAATGGTATGACTGGCAGAAGTACATAGAAATCTAATAAATTAATTTCCCTAGGTGTTAGAAAGTAATATACCATAACTTGTAATGTTGGTACCCATCTGGGTACCAGGAGCCGGTCATAGACATCACCAGGTTAGATGTCAGCTGGTCATAGACAACCAAAAGTCATAGACAACCACCGGTAGAGTTTCAACTCGGATTGATTTGGTGTGACTGAGCCATCTGCCGCAGGTTTATGATATTTGTGGCTGCAGATGGGTCAAAAGCGACCTGGCGACCTGGGCTGTTTTGGAGGCGACTTTCGACCTAAGGCAATAATATATGCGACCTGCCGACTTTTGAACAAAATTGACAATAGATCAAAGGGTCCAATAAAGCGATTTTTTGACCTGTACCCCTTAATTTTGGCGACTTTCCGACCTCAGGGGGGGACCCCTCTGCACCCCCATGTTTAATTTCCAAGTATAACTATAAGCAAACATGACATTCATTGCATGGTCAAAATAATGTCAGGTGGAATTTGGCCATTCTACATGGTAGACCGATGCTGACCAACTGATAACATTATCAGTGCTAAGCCAATGCACCTGCTAATTCTGAAGTACCTAATGGTCCGGGGTAGGAAGAACATGACTGTGCATTGTTAGTTAAAGTGTAGGAAATTGCATGCCGGGGAACCTGTGTTGATCTATAAAATACATACAGAGAGCAACCTCCCAATCCCTCCCTGTCCAATATATCTGTACGGTGCATCCCCATGTACACCACACCTCCAATAAAAATGTCATTATCACCCCTTCCGTCCCAGTAACAGAGCTGCTGAGCCTGCTTAATAGCTATTATGGGTGTAGGCCTAGGGGTACCACCTGCTTGGACATTTATGGTCTATGACAAACTGAAAATAAGCTTAGAGCTCTCAAAATAGGGATTTAATTGTTCATTCCTGCCTTAGTCTCATTGATGACCAGTGGCACAAGGTTATTGCTGGACAACATGATCGATAGGTTCTGAACTTTACCTGCACATGGCGCCACTGTAGCTGGTGGTGGCGCCATCTGTGGAGGAACTACAAAACGAACTTTGATCTCTGTTGTAAACTGAGGTTGTTTACACATTGATTTCATGGATTTACGTTAACCTGGTCGTCTTATCAAAGGTGAGTCAGCGACATGATGATATAAGGCATAGACCTACATACCAAACTGTAGGTTTGGTTTAGATATAATGAGTCTAACATGCAGAAGTGATCAAAATACCTCTATTATCGCCCAATGTAGCCTACATGAAACACTGACTCTGAGTCTGAGTCTGACTGAGTGTATACTGGGTCTGAATAGGCATCAATGTAACTGCAGGTAGGATGTAGGACTAGGGTGGGCAGTCCTTTCCACATAAGGCCTAATGACATAGGCCTAGGCTATAGGTGATATGTATCTATTTGTAGGCCTATCCTTAATTCGCAATTAAGACTTTTTATAAATACCATTAATGCCCATAGAATGATGGATATGGTCCTAGATCTAGAGTGACTAGACCCCTAAATCCGACATGACAACATGGTCATTTCTTCGACAAGCCTTACAAGGTGACATGGCCATAATTACAAAGTGAGATATATGGGACACGGGGCTTAGTGACATGAAAAGTCATGATTATTGGAGATTGAAGCATTGTCGGCCTACTCAAAATACACTACATGGACATAGCACCATTTCGCATAGCCTTTAATAATATGATCCACACATAGGCTTATGTGATGAATTTTCACCTAACCAGACGTATCTAGCACATGCTAGACCAGAGATAATGAGGTCAAAAGGTTTTTTTTTAAATCCAATTTTCAGGAATTAAAGTTTATTGGACATTTGGAATATTTCTCCTGTAGTCCTGATAATGTGAAAGAAACGAAATTGGCTAAATTCCCTCAAATTTGTCGATTTGATCACGTTAGTTGCTTATCGCTGTTATAAATTTCACTGATATTGATCTGACATGTCTTAATTGTACTCGAAAATGTAAGTTTTTACTGTATAATATTACTATGTATTTTGATAATTTCTAATAGCCACACCTGTTCACATTGATTTGGCACCAAACTTATTAGGTATATAGCTAATATATATGTCAACTCTGGAACAGGTAGCTAACACCCCCCCCCCCCCCCTTAGCCCCATTTGGTGAAATATAGCCACACCAACGACCTTCAAAATAGGCCTAGGGCCTACCTATTTTCATGTAGGTCTACCAATGTCCACCATAGGAACATATGGTATACAAATCTTTTAATTATCTATTTATCCTGACTGAGAAATCCCTTTGGGTAGCCTATATTTATTGGAGAGCTCCAATTGCTAAGGGACCTCGCTGTTCTGTACCAATAGAGAGATAAATCCATATGAAGATATTTCATATTATAGGCCCTCCTAACAACCATTATTTCCTCTTTCCATCGTCAGTTATGTTGAAGCAGGCTGAACAGGCAGAGATTGTCAGGTCCAACCAGAAGGATGAATACTACGTCAGATACGTCAGGGGGGCGTTGAGTGACGTCATACATACCTGGCTAGGTAACAACATAACATAATGATTTATGAGAAGAATGTTGCCTTATTTCATGGTGGATACGATGACCACTATGCTTAAGTACTAGAAATCCTGTATCCCATGCCATCTATGGTATATGGTGTTCACGTATCCCATGGCCTGCGGCTTCATGGGATACGGCCCCAGCCCCACCTGGGGGGGAACAATACCAAAATATCCTCTGGCCATGGGCCTTTGTCTATATATTAACCCCCCATACCACGTAAGCCTATCCTATATTATCAGGAGTGTTTCATTCCTCCACACGTTTTAAGCATTAAACGTAGTTCTTCAGCTTTTTATAACTAAATGCTCAGGAAAAACTAAAGATATCAATATTATTCAAAATAATTATATTGTCTCTAAATTCTGAGAAGTTGTTGCAATACAGTCTCTTTCCTCTTTGCAACAGGCCCTAGAATATGGATGAAATGGCGGAAAGAGCTAGACTTGGCTGCAGATGTGACCTACTTTGCTCTGACGACTCTCGGAGGTAATTTGTAGTATAATTTAATGGATGTACAACCAGGCATACAACTAACTTCTTATATCAAGGATACTCAATCTTTTCTCATGCGGATTTCTCTGAAAGGATTCTTGCAATTCTCTAGTTTGAAATAATTCCTGATATTTTCAAGAGTAATCTCCCCAAAATCTTACATTTTATGAAAAGGATAGATTCTATCAAAACTTTTCTACGTCATTTTCTCTAATGCTTTATTTCAAGACGCCTTTTTTTGTATTGAATTATATAATTATAATGATGGAGCTTTTGACTATTTCAGGTTTTCAGACATTGGGAGAGGAGTATGTCAATGTAATCCAAGTCGATCCAACGAAAAGGGCTATCCCATCGGTTTTAGTAAGTTTATATCCTTCTTGAGCTGTTAATTATTAAATGAATATTTATGTTGATTCTTAGTTGAACCTTGGAAATATATTCCCGTAAATAAATCAAGCCCCGGTATTCACATTCTCAATCAGTTTCTAGGTAGAATCGAGATAGTACTGACTAGTCAAAGTAGTATATTCAGGAATAGATGTATTTGATTGGTTCGAGCTCCAAGGATTCAGAAAAAAATCCATATGCCCATGTTAATTAAATGCATGAAACTCAGAAATCACTTGAGTAAATTCTCAAACCATGATGTGACCTTTTGTAGACCTGCATTGGTATATTTTTACATTTACTTATGGATAACATAATGGATAGGTATACTTCAGGATTACCTGTCAAGAAGGACACACAGTTTTTCCTTTAATGATTGAGTGGACTTCTGTATTTATTTCATGTCTTCATCATATTACTTCGGGTCGAAAGCAGATTTTATAGCCATAAATACAGAGCTTGGATTTCCTCATGGAACAGATCAGCACCGAACCCTTCTAAAGTATATATATTGAGTAAGAATATAACATGTGGGAAAAGGAAACATGGAATATCCACAATTTGTCACATATTTCATATCTGATTATTATATATATTTTCAGAGGAGGGGCCTAATGATTGGTCTCCAGGTTTTTGCCCCTTATGCCATAGATAAACTACTGGGTCATATAGAAAAGCAGCTTCGTGAGAATCCTTCACTCCGACTGACCGCCGCCGGTCGTCAGACACTGCTGACGGCTGTGCCCGTCATCCGTCATGTCGTTATGCTGACTCATCGCTGTCACCTGGCAGCCTTCTACCTGCACGGGGCCTACTACCACATTGCCAAGCGCTTCAGTGGGGTGCACTATGTAAGTATGTCCATGATACAAATAATAGGTAGAAAAGTGTAAAAATATTTATGGATTGTGATAGATATTTACTTTTTATTTAATGTACATATCGTTGAAAAATATCACAAAAAAACAGACAAGTAGTTTCCGATTGAATTGTTGACAATTCTATTGGAGGGTTTGTATGCATCAAGGTGGTGGAGGGAATTTGGAGTATAGTTGGCTAGGTTTCGAAGTTATTTAAACATCTTCGTCAGTCAATTTTATTTAATAGTTTTAAAGATTATAGGAATTAAGTACCGTAAAACCTCGTGTACAAGTCTGACTCGCATATAAGCCGCACCCCGATTTAAGGCTGATCCTATAAGCCGCACTGACGATCTCAATGTGGCGACTTCAGTACTGTACCATAGTGGCAAAAACTCGCGTATAAGCCGCACCACTACCCGGGGCCGATCCTATAAGCCGCACTGTCGAGCTGGTTCACGTACTAGCCGCGACTTGTACGCAAGGTTTTACAGTACTAAAAAATGTTTATTTACAACCACCATACTCTTTTATCATAAAGCTGCGAGTCACAGATGGAGACAGCGGGTCGTCGTTTGTTTACCGTGCACTGGGGTGGCTATCACTGATTCAGCTCTCCCTCACACTCCTACAACAACTCTACACACACTACAAGAACAATCACAAGAACCCTCAGTCACTGGACATTGCAAACGTCTCAAGGTATGTGATAAATAAAGCTACAATGTTTTGTTGTCAATGGATTCTTGTGCCATCCATCAGCGGTACAAAATGCCACCTCCAGATTAAGGTGGGGAAATAAGTGACAATGTTGTTCCAATGAGATGGAAGTAGCATATTAAGAATACACTGGCGAATTTTCTTTTATTCATTTTTATCTTTCAATGATGACATTCCAATATATGAAACTAATTTCTAAGCATATCTTTTGAGTTAGAAAGTCAGAAATAAATGTAGGCTATATGATTTTTACTTTAAAACAATAAATAAAAGCATGGGTACCAAGTGTCGCTATTATTTCCTCCAGACCTGTCAGTGCGGATGACTCTCAGTCTGGTGGAGGTGCCCACCGCTGTGCACTGTGTTTGGAGACACGCACCGAGACGACAGCCACCCCGTGCGGACACCTCTTCTGTTGGACATGTATACACGAGTGGTGTACAGCAAAGGTAGGTTGGCATCCCTAACAGAAAAGTGCACAATAAGTGCAATATTGCCTACCGTTCCGTCGCGGTTTAGCGGTGGGGCGTTCTTCAATTTGGCAGGACCTTTTAGGCCAAGACAGGCGCTTACTCAAGATTCTATTTTAGTGCTTAAGGAACCTTTCAAGACCCCTGTACCCCCAGCAGTTATACATGACTGGCGCTCTTTTGAAACCGCCGCTTAATTGCGACGGTACGGTACTTTTTATCATTAGAAAAATCGTCATTAAGATTTCTTCCATATTGGATTTAATGCGCTTTTATAAAACTGAAGGGCATACTTGCTGTATTGAGTGGCAGCTATGAGAATTAAAAGAACTATTCTTTTAAAATTTGAGAAGGAAGAATGGAGATTGACATGGGAAGTTAATATGAACATAATCTATGCTTCTCACCTTAAAGGTTTTACTACCGTTATACTGAGATTGTCCTTCACTTTGTCTTACAGCCAGAATGCCCGTTATGTCGCCAAGCATGTGACTCGACTAGACTACTGTTTCTACAGAACTATGATTACAGATAACAAGAACCTAGTTTATGTATTTGTAAAATATGCTGTATTCAAAGTATCTGCTATTCTATATTCTTATCTTGAGAGGTTCCATTCCAAAATGAATTGTGTAAAAGAATATTGGTGCTGTTATATGATAAATTTGTTGCTGTTACTGAAATGAGGCAATATGTTAATAAACATTTAAAAATAAACCATCCACATTATTGTTGTTATATCTTTCTGTGATATAATTCGCCATTTTGTAACATGTTACATTAAATCACTATATCATTTCACATTAGAACTGTATGATAGTTCATGACAGAAAACATACTGCCATGATCAGAGTACACTCTCATCATAGAAATGAGTGTTAACGATGAACATTTTTTTGTGGAAAAACACTCCCCTCCCACTTTGGGCTCGATGCATAACTCCCTTGGGACTCTTGTCACCATCGTAGAGAGTTAGACATTTGGCTGGTTGAGGGTGAGAAAATGTCATCAAAAAAGTGTACCCAGTCAACGATTGAGATGGTGTAACAAGAGTTTCTGAACTTCAAAGTTAGTCTTGAACCTACCATCCAACACACCTTCTCTCTCAGTCTCCATCCATAGATTTTACCTTATATTCTACCACTATGCCAGCGAAATCTTTTCACTAAGTATGGAATATACAGAGTGTGATGGGACAGAGATGTCCCTCTCTGTGAACATCCTCTTTGTATACATACACTCCCCACCACAAAAACCCAGATTTGAGTAGAGTTTCGCTGCATTCTTGTTGTCTTCCCGAAATGAAGATTGAATTGTAGCTTTAGGATCCCCCGCAACCGGCTTCAATAACTCAGTAGCAAGAACCTCAGCCAACTCAGGAGTGTCGGCATAGAGCGGCATCAGACGGTAGCCTCTGCTAGACTTGTGCACTGTACCCCAACCCTTTATCTCATCTCCATCAACCGCCACGCGGCCAGCCTCAGCAAATCCTAAAGCCCACTTTAAGACCTTCTCACGTGGTATCGGATGGATTATTCTGTCGTAAGCTAGAATCCTGTCAAAATTAATCTCTTTGATATCAACCATTTTACATGAGCTCTCTTTGCTGCTGGTCGGGAGGAAGTTCCCTACTGGGAACTCATGGAACAGCAAAGTCATTGCGGTGATCTTAAAATGGACTGAGGCATACATGTCTACTTTATCCCACAATGCATTTATTGCAACATTTCTGTTGCCAAGGGTCTTCATACTACGGTCAAACACCTGTCTTCCAATGCCTTGTCCTCGGTATGATTTCTTGGTGATGTAAAACGTGACTTGTCCATTGTAGTTGTCCAATGTTACTGATGAACAGAAGCCTAGAAGAGTAATTTATATAATATGTCAGTATCAAACATAAGCTGATATTTACATTTTCATATATATGGTATTGCAGCAGGTACTTTTCATTTAGCTGCCAAAATAAAAGATATGTTGGAATGGCAGTCACATAGAGTAATAAATGGGAGTTGATAGCTATTAAATACAGGGATGCAAGCATTTCCCTTTTCCCAATTGTCTGCCACATATACCATTCCCAGAAGGATCCCATGGTCATATTAAGTTCACAATGGGATTCCTCATGGGCATGGAATGAGTGGGAGTCTGTGTCCGATATGAAAGATTGTCTAATTACTTGTAGTTCATATATTATACTCACTTATAATCTCTCCCTCTGGACTCTCAGCTACAATGATACCTTCAGCAAACATGTCAAAGAGGATCTCTAGGTGTTGCAGCACGTTGCTCCACCCCTCGTCCTCCACCAGTCTCAGCATACCCAGCATGTCCTTCCTCCTGCCCTGCCGCACCACGTACTGAGCCGCCATCTTCTACTCAACTATAGACCAATGCAGCAAGAAGGGGTGACTTTTCAGAAAAGTTATTGATAAAGTTATTGAACATTTCCGAAACTTGACTGACAAATTCATAAGTATAGCCTCAAAATTCTTTATTCTAATATACCTTATTTGAAAGATAATTGTCCTGTGAATCTCCTGCTATGAGATGTTTGCAAACATAGACATTACAGGCAATGTGATGAGGATTCTGCTAAAACCAATGTAAACACAACTTTATTATGAAAAAGTCACCCTTTCATAATGCATTGGGGCCAAACAAAAAAGAAACTGTGTTCCAGTAACATGGTCAAAAAATAGGGTAGGTCGGTTGATTATTTAACCAATATTTGTCTAATTAAGTCATTATCAGTTCCAAAATTGGTATCAATTAGCCAACATCTTTCTTTGTAATTTAAGTGTACAGCATAACAGGGATGACCCCGGACTCCCAAATGACCACAATTTGCCATTTTACAAATTCCTATGGTGTTTGATTCGCCAAAATGGACAAACTCTCCACTGGCGATTTGGCGAGTAGCTAGCCCAAACCAGCCCATACCTTACAACACTAATCTCATCTATTTAAATCTTTGGTGTCAAGAGAATTGGGGATGTTACTTATCATAAATACAACACAGTATCAAATTAGATGATTCTTATATTCTTGGCAGTCGTCATTACACATTTTTCTTTCTTATAATTGAGTCAGACAGGCATTAAAGGAGGTCCGAATGGCAAAGCAACGAGTGGCCATAGTTTGGTTACCAGATGTAGGTTACTAAATCTGCTATGCTAATATTTCCTTGATAAAAATCTATTTTAAATCTTTTTTAAACTCACCTCTGGGTTAGCCCTACTGTGTCTGTGCTGTCCCAGGTATCAACGTTGTATGTAGCACCCGAGGGCAGTTGCCTACTGCTATCTACTGAGAAACTATAGATCTTCCCACCATATATATATAGCCAGGAGACAAATTATATTAATTATATTTAATAATATGCATGGTTTGTTACATGAGCATGACAAAGTAATTACATGTAGGACCTTTGTCTACTCAGTTGGAAATCTTTATAGTTATGACCTTTCTCCACTGAGGTGATGATCTGATCTTTATATTGGAAACAACCATTATCGACAAGTACAATGCACCAGCATTACATGGACATGTTTCCTGATCTATCTATATACATGCATGCAAATGTTTTGATGTATATGATATCCAACCGGATAACAATAATATATTAGAGAGCGGCGGCAAATGCGTGGGGGCAGAATGTTGCGGCGGCACAGCATCTCATAGAATTGCTTCCTCAGGTTTTCATGCATATTCCAAATGATCTGATATAGACCAAATAGAAGGTCAATTAGGGGTATATGGCGCTCCGGGCAGATTGGTGTGTAGAAAGTGTTTCATCATAGTTATAAACGTTTCTTTCTGAATGTTGTGGTCAAATGTGGCCGACTTTGGGTGAATATACCCTACTAACATTGAAATAATTAGCAATTAACCGGCACATATTATTATGGCCCTAGACCAAGGAGTCTAGATGAGATGATCGATCCAGACTCCTTGCCTACACTGTAAAAATATTCTGTACATATTACAGAGAGTAAAATTTTATGGTGTATCACGGTAATTGCGATTTACGATAAGACGCTGTAAAACTGCTTACTAGTTACATTGAACATCCTTAAACCAGTACAGTAAAACAATGCTTTTTCATTTATGGTGAATCTCAGGTTAAATGTTTACCAATCAGGTGGCAGCTTGGTTTGATAGGGAGAATTTAGTGGAAGCTATCACTTTAAAACATACCTAAATGTGTTACATTTGTAAAGCTATCCAACTCATTAATTGCACAATCAAGATTGAAGCCTTTAGCATATTAAAAGTAAACAAGAATTGCGGTTGTTGCCGCGTTAGAAAATGCCTCAGGTATTTTTATATGCGGCAACAACCGCAATTCTTGCATTCGAAGAAACATAATGTCTAGATAGTTGGTATGTTTGAAGGGAACCCGTTCAAGACACCAAAAAAGCAGGGCCGGGATGTGGGGATGATATTACTTCAAATATGGCATTTCCTATGAATTCCTTGGGCCCATGTTAGGGGGTAAGGAAATGTGTGTTGCTAGGCAGATAAACAATTAGAATAGCCGTTGCTAGGCAACCAGCTGTATTAGCCACAAACAGTTAGAACCATTCCTTGGGTCCATATTAGGGAGGTAGGTATGATTATAATCAACCTTAGGATCATGAAAATGTGTGTTGCTAGGCAGATAAACAATTAGAATAGCCGTTGCTAGGCAACCAGCTGTATAAGCAACAAACCGATAGAGCCATTGAATTCCTTGGGTCCATATTAGGGGGGGTAGGTATGATTATAATCAACCTCAGGAACTATCAAAGGTTGATTTATATTATTGTTATCACATAGCATAAAGGATAGTATAAACTAAGGATAGAATTGTATATATTGAGACTATTGTCACAGTTTCTTTGTAACAATCCTAGAGTACATTTTCTCATAGATTGTAATTCCATATTACTATGAGGCATTCAATTATGCTCCTTAGGCCTAATATTAACAGGCGTAGAATTAAGGTGATAATTAGGGAATAGGGTGCAGTCTAGAGCACCCCCACGTCCCTGTCCAAGTACCCTATTCACGTTATGACACATTTCTTTTTTTTAATGCTTTATGCAGACTGAAAGTACAAGGCCAGTTTGCCCAAACGACTTTTAACCATACCAACATGAAATGTACCACTGACAATCAGAGGAGGAGGATTACCCAATAAAAGCAGCACGCCACCCTATCAAGGCAGTGGAGTACCCACTCAATGGGAGCGGGCATAGAGGCGGCAACAGACAATTAGGCCCTTCAAAGTCGCCTTGTGGGGCCTTGAGCCCACAAAATTGCCTTGGGCCCACAAAAGAGTACCATTTTGTTAGCTGAAGGCTAACACCGGGCCTTCAGCCCACATAAGTGGCTTTAAAGCACAAAAGCATTCAGCCCACAAAAAAAATGTCTTTTCCATTTTTGACCCATTTTCTCGCCAAATTGGGTGTTTGTGGAGCAATTTCACTTTTTTTCATTTTTGACCCATTTTCTCGCCAAATTGGGTGTTTGTGGAGCAATTTCACTTTTTTTCATTTTTGACCCATTTTCTCGCCAAATTGGGTGTTTGTGGAGCAATTTCACTTTTTTTCATTTTTGACCCATTTTCTCGCCAAATTGGGTGTTTGTGGAGCAATTTCACTTTTTTCATTTTTGACCCATTTTCTCGCCAAATTGGGTGTTTGTGGACAAATTTCACTTTTTTCCGTTTTGACCCTTTTTCTCGCCAAATTGGACCTTTTTAGGGAAATTTCACTTTTTTCCATTTTTGACCCATTTTCTCGCCAAATTGGGCCTTTTTGGGGAAATTTCACTTTTTCTGTTTTTGACCCAATTTCTCGCCAAATTGGGCCTTTTTGGACAAATTTCACTTTTTTCCATTTTGACCCATTTTCTCACCAAATTCGGCCTTATTGGGGAAATTTCACTTTTTTTCCATTTTTGACCTTTTTTCTCGCCAAATTGGGCCTTTTTTGGAAAATTTCAATTTTTTTCACTTTCTTGCATTTTTGAACTTTTTCTTACTAAATAAGCTCTTTTTTTTAACAAATATTAACCCATTCCCACCAATGCCCCCACTCTACACTCCTTGTAGGGCTTCATATCAATGTTAAAGCCTAAAGGATACCTGTCACAATCTGTTCTTGACAGTTGACAGATTGACAGTACCCATTTCTGAAATGAAAATTCACTTTAACTCTACAATTGACTGTGTGTTGACAGTTGACACCTTGACAGTAGTGATTTCTCACTTGCAAATGTGATAGTAAAATTGAAGTTAAGATGTGAAAGTGAATTTCCATTTCAATTTTCACTTTGGAAAGTGAATTTTCATTTCAATTTTCGTATTGAAAAATGAATTCTCATATTGTAAAGTGAATTTTCATTTCAATTTTCAAAAAATGAATTTCATTTCAATTTTCATTTGTGAAATGGAATTTCACTTTTTGACCCTCCTGGGCCACTGTAGATCTGACATAAGGATATATCAACTTGCCTTCAGCTCACAAAACCTATATATACTGATCTCACATAAGAAGATATCAACTTGCCTTCAAGTCACAAAACCTACATATATACTGATCTTACATACCAGTGAAACCAATATATAGGTTTTGTGAGCTGAAGGCTAGTTCATATAAAAAGCTAGATTGGTAGGTGAGACCAGCATGTATATCTGTTTTTGTGGGCTGAAGGCATCTTTGTTTTGTGGCCTGAAGGCTTTTGTGGCCTGAAGGCTTTTGTGGCCTGAAGACATTTTTTTGTGGGCTGAAGGCTTTTGTGCTTTAAAGCCACTTTTGTGGGCTGAAGGCCCGGTGTTAGCCTTCAGCTAACAAAATGGTACTCTTTTGTGGGCTCAAGGCAATTTTGTGAGCTGAAGGCCCCACACGCCTCAAACATTGCAACTTGTTGATTGAATGAACACAGGAAAATCGCAAATAAGCACGGCCAAAAAACGTAGGTTAAGTTAACTAAAAGCACCAATAAACACATACAGGAATTTACATATAGTTGGTTCTAGACATGGTATAATAATATCATAGCGAATCGAATTGTAATATAATAACATGGTGCAATAGATTTGCAGAAACACATGGGTTTCTATTCCTTGACACGACTATATAGTTTGGTTAGTACATCATAGCTGCCCAGGCATGTTGGGCCTGTGAGCACTGATAAGACTAAATTATCTTCAAACATTTAGCTGACACACCATCTTTAAGCAGAAATGTAACAGGACGTGCAGTTTGGTAAACTGAATGCAAATTCCTACAGGCACTGTTTGTGATACTAGCTTACTTTGAAAAAAAAAATATTTTAAATTAAGATTTGTCATAGGCAGAAACATTTTGTGGCATTGGCCGTTCAGGTACACATCTAACACAGCAGATTGAATACTATGAACTACATGATACATGATTTTGTAGTCAATGAACCTGGTTCTACTTCGGTTTCAAGTAACAAGTCTTTTATTTCGTAATCCTGCTTACAATAGCTAATAAGTCATAACCCACGAGGAGTAGGGGGGGGGGGGGCGCAAACCATCAGTATCCAAGCAGGGCTTGGACCAAAGACTGGACAGTGATCAGGTGGAGACAGGAGCAGCCTTATATAGTAGGGTAGGCGACCTGGCTGACACCTGGGGATGAGATCCAGTACCAAGGGTTCATAGGAAAAGGCTACCTGAAACCCCATACGGAATGGAGGTACAGGTAAAACCCAGATCACCACGTTGCAAAAGGAACAGGACTTCCAGGCACCGGCTGATGTAATACCTGATCGTAGGAGGGACAGGTTCAGGACAACTGGACCCGAAGTGGGTGGAATGTGGCATGAGCCATCTAGTGACCCGAACTAAATGTGAACTAAGTGGAATAGGATAGATATAGTGTGTATATGGTTTGTAGTAGTAGAAAACCCCTACAATTTCTATATCGTAATATGAACTTGTACAACAATATCTTTGGTTTATATGGTGACTGAACAATGTTTATATATGGTCAAATGTTGCATTTGGATGGTAAAGGAGCAATGTTTATACACTGTGCAATGTTTTCTGTATACCTTTACTTTTAAAGTGCAGACCTATTAATGGAACCAATTAATAAATCTAATGATGTATATATCAAGATGCAGACATAGGTGAATACCGGTAATTTGATTGCTAGATCCTATCAACCAGGGTAGATAATATATGACGAGATTATGTATTATCACTTTCGTAATGGCAGTAACTAATATAGGCTACACAAAATAAAGGAACAAAGCCAGACAGTATAGAGTCGAATGTAGCCCTTTTATGGCTGAAATATGTATTAAACCCGCAGATCTTACTGCACATGCAGTAACAGTCAGAGTGCAGTCGGGACAGGTACTCAGAAACATAGGGGCGCTGGGCCTTTAACAGCAGGGGGGATGGGTTTTTTGCTTTTATTACATGGTGGTACGGCCTTGATATGCTAAGCCTATGGGACCTCCTTACTTCATGCCCCCATGGAGTATGGTGTAGTCATACTCCATAGCCTCTAAGTTTGTTGACTTTCTTCATTTTAAGACAGTGGGGACATGTAATAAACACAAAATCCCACTCAGCCTTCGGCATCATGTGATATGATCCAGCTTCAACTCGTGAAGTATGATGTATATGTATGTCAATGGCGTGGAGTTTTGTCTATTTACTCCCCCCCCCCCATGGGGCAAAAATCAATGTCTAGTAACGCTCTGTACTTTTTTTCGCTCAAAACAGGTGAAATATTTTTGACCCCCCCTGGACTGGTTGGATAGAAAACGGTTTATCTAGGCAGATGAAGATACAAATGGGTTGAAAAGGTAAATTGATGATATAACACTTTAAATTAGTAATATCACATTGGGTCTGTGATATCAAAGGCCTAGGGGTATGTATGTCTAGAGAGATATCCCTCCGCCCTCCCAGCCACAATCTCCCTGCTGCTCGAGCCTCCTCTCTTCCTCTTTGGCTTCATAGTAAAAGCACAAAAGATTCCATTAACATGATATTATATTATAATCTCTAGCTCTGCTTTTCAGTAGATTAACTTGACCCCTATTAGTACTCTCAATAAAATGAGGTATGGTATTCGTTATGAGAACAGTATCAAGGAAGTTCGGTTTTGGTTTTGTGTTTTAGTAAGTCCTTCACACCGGGAATGCTTGCTCCACAAACGATGATTATACATCCCAAAACCTCAATCCCATTGTAGTTGCCTGGTTTGATGGATTGCATGATGGTGTATTGAGAAGCGAGCATTGTCAACGCCTTAAAACTCATAACTATAGACAGTGAAGCGCCTGGAACAACATGAGCAGCATATATTGATAGAAATGAAGTTACTACTGAGATCAGAGAGTGTCCTATAACTAGCATGAGCTGATTAACCTCAGTTACATACACTGGGTTTTCAAAGTATAACATAAAGGCTACAGAGCCTACTGTAGATACCAACATTGTGTATGTAGCTTTGGGAATCAGTTTTACACTGCCAAGAATTATACCGTTTATGTCAAAGGATACACCAATTGTTGTACCTGCAATTATAGCAAATGCGTAACCAAGAACTACATCTCTAATGCTGACAGCGTAGCTGGAGTTGGTGGAACTGTTCAGTGGTTGAACACCAAAGGAAGCATTCATGAAACTGGTTGCCATCACACCTTTTGTAGACATTTCTTTGAACAACCATGCTGGTTGTGTCATTAGGATAATCCCAACTACACACACTACCGCGGCCATCATATCAATCTTTGCTACGTCAACCTTAAATAGGAATCTGGAGTGGAGTATTGCAGAAACTGTGCTGAATATATTTACGACTCCCTGTAGCTCTGCTAAGGGAAGGTATGATGCAGCTCCAAAAAAGAAAGCATTGTAGAATAAATAGTCTGCACCAAAATATATCAACCCAGGAACAAACTCTCTCCCAACCTTGAAGTCAGTTCCGACTAAGAGTCCCCCAATGAAGTAGGTAAGACATTGCATGATTGATCGAATTGCTGACAGCTGGAAGTCTGGGAGAGCTCCCCGTAGTGCCTGGACACAAGAAGCAGAGAGGGCATGGGCACCAATAGAAGCAAAGGCCGCCAGGTATCCAGTAAGCAACTTGATCCCAGATGCTTGCTGTCCTCTGTTCATGGTAGCTGGTGTTTCATGGATGATTTCTACACTGTCTTCATGAATGATGTCTGCACTGTCTTCATGGTAGCTGGTGCTACGTGGATGATGTCTGCACTGTCTTCATGGTAGCTGGTGCTACGTGGATGATGTCTGCACTGTCTTCATGGTAGCTGGTGCTACATGGATGATGTCTGCACTGTCTTCATGGTAGCTGGTGCTACGTGTATGATATCTGCACTGTCACTGACGGTGATTAACTCTGAAAATATAATTCTGAATTAAGAAAGTACACTGTTAGAAGTAAGTAGTGTTCCTATACACCAAATACTGGGGGCAACTAATGTTCCAGTAGATTGTGCTGTAGACCTACAGCAAGTGAGCTTTTGTATATTTACAACACTATGTACTGTATAGGGACAGCAGAATCTTCTGTTACTGTACAGCAAAATTGATTGTAAATCATAGTCTGAAGGTCCTTGGTTCACCTCCCAGTGCTGAGGATATTTTTAATGTGAGGGAAAAACAAATTTTACGTGGATGTAGGTGAAACAAGAGAAGTGGCTCCACCAAGGATTGAACTCACCACCTGTGGTGTTGGAGACAGGCGCTGATCCGTTGCGCCACAGAGCCGGTGTTACAAACATTCATATTGGAATATATCTCTACTCTACTTCTCAACTGATTAATAATAATTTGTAAAGGTCTGGGGTTCACCTCCCGGTGCTGGTGATATTTTTAATCATCCATGTGAGGGAAAAACGAATTTTAGGTGGATGTAGGTGAAACAAGAGAAGTGGCCTCACCAAGGATTGAACTCACCACCTGTGGTGTTGGAGACAGGCGCTCATCCATTGCACCACAGAGCCGGTGTTACAAATGGTCATATTGGGATATAAGCTACCTCTGCTATGTCTGTATTAAATGAGCTACAGCCTTGTTGCTAAAGATCCCTGATGAGAGGTGGCTAGACCTAGGATCGATCCCACAACCTCTCATGTACATATTACAAGTCAATACCGTTACCTGCATCTACAGTAACAGAATTGTACATGTACAGTAGAAGTTGCTGTAGTATCATTTACAGCTAAAGTACTGTACATTTACAGCAAATTTTGCTGTTCACGAACAACAACTTTTTACAGTGTAGGCAACCCACCTTAAATGAGAGAAGAAGTGTATACTTAAAATTGTTACCTTATTATGATGAATGTCTATAATTACTGGAATACTGCATGAAGGAAGTCGATCCCTACTGCACGTTTATAGCTTGTGAAAACTCTGATACGGTCTTACTCTCTAACTGTAGAGACTGTATGAAGTCTCCAAGAGATCTGTGTAACTGTATATTAACTATAATAGCTGATGCCAATGTAAAATATGATTCATAAAAATGCACTTAAGATATCACAATGCATTTGTTTACTCATTTCAGTTCCATTGTTTGCTCCATTTGCCTATGACATGCCTCTCCATTAGCGGGCTCTAGGTCTTCTATGCATTGGACCTTCATGAAAAAAAAGCAATTAAAAACAATGAAGCATGTGGCCTAGGAGGCGTTATAGTTAGGAATGAGCCATTTATTGGACAATGAATCCTAGTAAACAATAACAAGTCCAAATTCAATTTCAACTTCAAGGGTTTTTATTGAGTGCTTCAAGTACATGGTCTTCAGCCGCAATATCGGGTCGACTAGCCCTTGTTGAGATTTTACACATCACGTAATTTTAAATAAGATATATACTCGCCTTTTGCTAACCGTGTAGTAGATGACGTTATACATCATATTATAACGTTATATAACGTTATATGTCTACGTTTTTCTTAGTCTTTTTAGTCTGGCATAACTTTATGTAAAGTTTAAAACGCTATTTTGACGTAAAATAACGTTATTTTTGTTAGCTGGGATTACAGTCAAATATCGTTTTAAGGAAAGCCTTTTAGCTAGGCAAATTTGCTCCATATAAGCAATGTTCCTTATAACCAGTACCAAATTTAGATGGAATGGCCAATTTTGGTAACAAAACGGCTATTGACAGTTCGAACTGTCAATAGTGGAAAATATCTCCACTATTGACAGTTCACACTGTCAACAGTGGAAATCATTCTTGTTATTGACAGTTCCTCATGGGAACTGTCAATAGTGGAATATTTCTGCCTTATTGACAGTTCCCACTGACATTACAGTCAAAAAGGGTCTTTTTGTGGCAAAATAGTTTTTTTCACCAAAAGTCTTGTTTCGACAAAAGTTTTGCAACCAAAATCGTTTTTCTGCACCCAAAATCGTTTTTCTGCACCCAAAATCGTTTTTCCACCAAAATCGATTTTTCCACCAAAATCGATTTTTCCACCAAAATCGATTTTTCCACCAAAATCGATTTTTCCACCAAAATCGATTTTTCCACCAAAATCGATTTTTCCACCAAAATCGATTTTTCCACCAGAATCGATTTTCCCATCAGAATCGATTTCAAAATCGATTTTGATGGATTTCAAAATCGATTTTGGTGGATTTCAAAATCGATTTCCCATCGAAATCGATTTTCCCATCGAAATCGATTTTCCCATCAAAATCGTTCTCAGGTTTGTGGCAGTAATGGTAAGGAACTGTCAATAAGGGAAGAAATTCCCACTATTGACAGTTCGCTGAAGAACTGTCAATAACAGTACAATTTATCACTATTGACAGTTTGAATTGTCAATAACAGAGAAATGTCCCACTATTGACAGTTTGAACTGTAAATAAGAGGAAAGTTTTCCACTATTGACAGTTTGAACTGTCAATAGCAAGATCAAGGTGGGCCGGCTATTGACAGTGCAAACTGTCAATAGTAGAAATCAATCTTCTTATTGACAGTTCCAACTGTCAATTACAGAATAAGATTCCCTTATTGACAGTTCCAACTGTCAATACCAGGATGTGATTTTCTTATTGACAGTTCACACTGGCAATAACAGATTAATTTTCTCTTATTGACAGTTCCTTTTTAGAACTGTCAATAGGAGAATCCTTTTTCCCTTATTGACAGTTCAAACTGTCAATAAGGGAATTATATCCTGGTATTGACAGTTCGAACTGTCAATAAGGGAATCTTATTCTGTTATTGACAGTTCAAACTGTCAATAGTCACGGCCTTTTGGTAAAGGAAACATGTTCTTTGTGACAGCAAGTTCCTCATATCAATCCTCATTATAACTAGATTTTACTGTATTTTAGAATGTTGCACACATCGGCTTGATCCGAAGCGCATACATCTCACCATAGTAGGACATGCTCAAACCTCTTAGACAGTTAGAGGTCAGAGCATACTTATACCACCCTGGAGACCACTCCTTGGCCACCAGATTGTCCTGTAGGTCACTGGCCCAGTCCACCATGCTCTGCTGGAAGTCTACACCCACCTGCTTACAGTACTGCCTCAGCATGGACTCTGCAATTGATGAATAGGGTCTGATTATTGTGTGATGCAACGGCAATGTTTCGTCTTGAAAAATGGATCATCAATATTACATGGTTAGGAAAAAAAGCCTAAAAACCTCTGCCATCACACTGATATTCTTTATGCTAGAAATCTTGGTCAGTACAGCCAACTTCCTTAGACATTTTTTTGACCTAGGTTAGTTAATATTGCCAGGTGGGTCAGTACTGACCAACTCACCTTTGTTTTCTCCAATTCACTGAATACGTATCAGGCTAAGTCCTTTTTAGTAAGGCATTAGTCATATGTTGTTTTGAATAGCACTTGGTCATGCCTGACCAATGTCCGTATGACTAACCTCGCATATAGCGTCTAGAGACTAAGGGCCGGGTATTTAGATTATTTGTGTAGTGCATACCGTATTTCCTTGTGTATAAGCCCGGGCTTATATAAGTACTAAGTGGCAAACTGACCAGGCTTTTACTCGGGGCAGGCTTATACACGGGGCAGGCTTATATTCCTATACCTGGAGAAACAGTCTGTACATTCTCATAATTTCCTGAATTATTTACCATTCCAATTCATTTATTTCAACATTTTCAACAATTTGGTTGCCTACTTAAGCTTTATTTCTCTTTGAAATGGTTGTAGACATTGGTGAGACAAATAGGTGTTACAAAGCTGACATAATCATATAAATACCCCAAGTATACTCGGGCCCGGCTTATACAACACTAAGTCAGGTTTTCCCCATGTTTATACATGGGGCAGGCTTATACACCGGCCCCAGCTTATACACGAGGAATTACGGTATACCCTTCCACATAGGCGCCGTAATTTCTTTACTTAGAGTTATTACCCTTTTTCTTTACCCGGTCCCCTAATGAAATTTGCGGTCTACCAACGAGTATCTAATGCATATTTCCTCAATAGACGGACTCCCCCAACTCCCCTAAAGATTCTGTATGCATCAAAACAAAACAATGCACTCATTGGGGCGTAAATATTCTATGAATGGCCTTATCATCTTCATGCAAAGCTATTACTGATATTTAAGAAAAGATCTAGAAAAGATCTAGAAAATCTTCACCTGGTTGAGCAAGGAGGTCATATGCATCAATAATAATGGCCTTTCTTCCCAACTCTGTTGTGACCATTTCATACATCTGGGAGAGCTCCTTGAAGCCAACATCATGAGGGTCAAAGTGGTCAGAGCCTGGTCGAAGGTAATAATGGTATACAAAGGAAAAAATAGACGGTCTGTTAATGTCTCCAACCCTACTCTCTTTCCAGAGTCCAGCTGACTTTCCCCAGAGTCTAGCAAAGCTAGCTTCTGGAGGGAGTCTGGTAATGTTGGCATTTATGGAGATATGTAGAGTCTAGCATTGCTAGACGTCATGCCTGCTTATGCTGGACTCCCTTTCCAGTGCCCAGCAATATGCTGGTGCCTGATCTGGATTCCGAATAAGAAGCAGGTTTTATGACATTGGTTGGTCCTCTCATTTCTTTTTCTATGTACAATGTATATGGAATATGCATGTTTTATTTTAGGCCATTGTAGGATGACTTATTTATATCATAGCTGTAACATACACAGAGAAAAGGAACTTTAGTGCAGCTGCACTAAGAGCCTTTTTTGCAGATTGTGTCACAACTGTTATTCAGTTTTACAGTTTTCTAGTTAATGGTAGAAAGTTTTATAGTTGGGGCTTATAGATGAAAACAGATTATGTAATATATATGCAAACAGGATATTGAATTCCACTTTTTTTTGTATTACGGTACCTGAGAGTTGCTTATTGCTGGTGACATTGTAGAATGAAGGGATGGACTTGGAGGGGTGCCGGAGGAGGAAGGTGTGGATGTAACCAGTGGGGAGCAGGTTGATGTTCCCCAGGCTGCTCAGGTAATAGCTGTGTCTCACCAACTTGGGCCAATGTTTTTGTCTCTGACCACGTGCCATCTCTGACTGGGTGCCGTCTCTGACCGGGCGCCGTCTCTGACCGGTTTGGCATGGGAGTGATAAGGTAAAAATACCAACAGCAGGAGGCTAATTATGATTATGATTATAATTACATAACAACCGCCATAAAGTTTTTACAAATCCTTATATATATGAGTATAATTCTTTTTTAAACACTTTTTTCTAGCACCCGGTCAGAGATGGCACCCGGTCAGAGATGGCACCCGGTCAGAGATGGCACCCAGTCAGAGACGTTCCCATTTTCCTGAGACACAGCCTAATACGCCATGTAATTACAAATACCTCAGCAGCATCTGGAAGTAGGAAAGGATCCGGTTTCAGCTTGGGTATCATTGTCAGCTAAAAGTTAAATCCCTGAAATCATGAAAAAAAAGTTCTCTACAGCAACATTTAACTCTTCCTTTACGAGAGTGTTTTTAGGTAATTTTCCGTCTTGTAGGGGATGGCATGAGGATATATCAGGATTCCCTCTATCGATTTTGACAGAATAAATTTTATATTATAAATAGGTTTAAGTACTTTTAGAATTTTTTAGTGGAATTCTCATGATATATATGTTCTACTTGGTTACCATGGCAACCTCAGGTACGTAAAACGGTAACTTTTAGTATATCTGTTGCTATGGCAACCAATATTTTTGTCAATATTACACTAAAATACATCAAATATGTCGGGACCATGTTTTTTAGCATGGAAAAATTCCCAAGGTGAATTTTCACTAAAGAAATCATAATAAATTACATTTGTGTATATCTGTTGCTATGGCAACCAATATTTTTGTCAATATTACACCAAAATACATCAAATATGTCGGCACCATGTTTTTTAGCATGGAAAAATTCCCAAAGGTAATTTTCACTTAAGAAATCATAATGAATTACATTTATTACGATTTTTACATTAAATATCAATGAAATCGGGGTAAAATCATATGAATTTTCTCCCATGTTGGGAAGGCTGCCAAATAAAGCTAATTCAAGGCAGACACAAAATGGTTCAGTGTCCCCAGAGACAATATAGCAAATAGTGAGAATCCAAAAAATGGTAAGTGTAAACCAATTATTTAGAAAAGTACAGAATGCCAAAATCGGCCCCTATTACACATTAATGCATAATTGGTAAAAGAAGAGTTAAGGCCATGTGTCATGAGATGAGGCCAATGTGAACATCTCTGACTGGGTGCCATCTTTGACCGGATGACTTCTTTGACTGGGTGTCGTCTTTGACCAGCAAGATTCAAGAGGGCTGAAATGGGGGCTATGTACACTTAAATGCCGAGGAATTTGTGATATATAATACTAAAATATCTTGCTGGTTAAAGACGTCACCCAGTCAAAGCCGTCACTCGGTCAAAGATGGCACCCGGTCAAAGACTATCACATTGGCTCCATCTCATGAGACACAGCCTTAAATTTAGATGATGAAAGGCCAACATTATGTGGACTGCCAATTGACTTATTGTCATCTACATGATTGCAAAGAGTACATTGATTTCTGTAAAAACATAACTTTAAAACACCACCAGTATATAATTATACACAGACGGATGTCACTATGATGGTGTATTTGCATGAGGTGTGAAAGAAGAATTAATTAATGTCTCTCTGGACGTTCTTCCCCCTATACCAATGTCCAATGTTTCTCGCTACGCCATGTTTATAATATTATGTGCTCTGCTTTATCGTTGTACCCACCAGGGTGGGGCTGCTCACAGAGGTCACGAATACTCTCAAAAGTCACCTCATCATTGACTGGCTCTGCCTCATATCTTAGGCACGGGCATAGGAAGTAGGCACGGGCATATAGGGCTCTAACATAACCTGGAATTGTGTGTAGGGAGACTGTAGGGTTAGGCCATCAGCAAACTCACAGATGAAGGAGACAGGTGAGAAAGGAAGTTAAGCCCCAATATCCTTAACCATTTGATACACTATGCCCTTTGGTCAACATAATACAGTTTAGACCTATAGAAATACTGGACAAAGATGCATCAACGCATCATGCTGACGCTACAGGGTAGATATATACTCCCAAAGAGTAGCAACACCGGGCAGCAACACAGGCACTACCCCAGTAAACAAAAAACGTTATACAACATTTTATAACGTTATATAATGTTTCTCTAAGGCTCCTTACTATGGCATAACGTTATAAAACGTTATTTCGACGTAAAATGACTGTTTTTTTTGTTAGCTGGGACTGCATGTTCGAATTCATTGACAATGAGAGAGACTACCCCTTTTTATTATTCATTTATTTAATTTAACGATTGCTTGCTCAGGGTGAACAACCTCTCCGACTTCAGAATTATTGTCTGACTTCATCCTGATGTCCCGTGATGTGACGACTCATTTCTGGTACTTCCAACATGTTGTCTAAAGTACACCCTTTTCTTTGCCTAGAACCACATCAAAACTACATTTCATATTGTGTCTAATGCATGTTAGAGGTATTATAATAACAATGTATGAGAATGGCATATTCACTTTATTTCACATGGCATAGTAATTCTGTTATGCCTTTATTTTTTTAAACTTAAACCTGAGTTTCGGAGGACTGTCACTACACTTTATTGATTATAGGGAAGAATCTACTGAGCCTATCATTGCAAATGAATAGAATGATATAATCATGATGTATTTTATATAAACTGGACTGTGGAATATGAGAAAGCAGCAGGGTTTGTATGAAAAGGGATGCTTCCAATAACCAGTATATTCGGAAGTCTGGTGACATCCACTTCAATAGAAAGATAATGGTATACATGTAGTTCCCCTAGTTGCCACAAGATGTCACCTTTGCTCCAATCAACATTGCTGCTTTGACTGCTACACTGAAAACTAGCTCGAAATTATCTAATAACAGTGAGCTCATAATTCCAAAACACTTTCTATGCTGAACAACACATAGGTGGCATCTACTCTGACCTATAATTGCATTATTTAGATGATACTATATATGCATGTTGCATTGTGTTAGGTAGGCATAATAAACTATTTCAATTAAAAACCCTTATTTCCCTGATTATGTAATATATACAAATGAGCTACGTATACCAATGGCATACATGGACGAGAAGCAATGCATGGGGTTTCATTTGGTTCCATTCTGAAGTCTCTATCTCAATTATTGACAAATTCAGAGCCATTCTAAATATTGCGGGGAGGAGTATATCCATGTAGAAGTTGGTGCATATACATGGTGCTAGAAAGCAAAAGCTACCACTTCTACAGGTCTATCACATTTTTTCCAGCTCTATAGATATGTACCTTACTAAAAATCACTGATAGACCTTGCCCCCCCAAATGAGCCTCATGTCTCATATATGGGGCTATGGCTCATCCCCTATTATGCTGTATCAGACTCACACTGATGTATGTTGTGTAAGTGTGCTGGGTGTAGACCCTGTGGAGTCACGTTTTGTCCACAGGCCACAAAGTGTCCACAGGGTCCCCGCAGGTCAAGGAAAGACATGAGTTGGTGCTGTTAAAATGAATTGAGCTTTTTCTTGAAGTATGCAGGCAACTTTAGGACCCAACCAGACAAGAAATATCAGTTACAGTTTATTATGGCAGAATTAAAGGCTACATTTTATTCTATTATGTACTATGTATCGCCAGGGTAAGAGATTTGGTCATCTAATGATATCTTTTTTTAATGTACTTTATAATACTAATACTGATAATGGATCTTGCAAAATTTTGTCTGATGACATAAATTAAGTTCATACAAAGAGTTTAACAATGGGTGTGGACACTTTGTAGCATGTGGACAAAACGTGACTCCACACATATACGCTGGGGGGGGGCAGAACCAGGGCCTCCCTTACTCCCTGATGGATAAAGCTATTAACTTACTGACTTGAGGTGGGTCGATCCCATTGAATCAAAGTCATCAGAATTTCCCAATTTTGTTTCTGTGGGTAATCATTTGAAAACAGAAAATGAAAAGGAAAGTAGGGGTTGCCGTGCTACTTTTTAAAATATGGAATTTTGAAAAATGAAAGTGTTTTAATATTACATTATAAAAAAGGAAATAATGTAAAGATTCCTATGATTTTATTTTCCATCAAACAACAACCACAGAATTCGGAAACATCACACAATGAACACAAGGATATATAAATATAAAAGTGCTCTTAAATGCTCAATTTTGCTCAAAATCATCCAAAAATTAATTTGGGGGTAGAAAACTAATCTGGGCAATATTTTAGGATTGCGGGTTACAATTGATATAAACTAAAAAGCATCTGGCAGATACAGTCGAGGGTCATTCACCTTTTTTGCATAGGCAGGTTATTAGAAAAATTGCCTTTTAAAAAAAACTGTTTTATCGGGTATATCATTAGATTCGAGGCATTGCCGTTCTGCCTCAAGCCCTCTTTCTCTATTTATAGGGATCGTGAGGGAGAATAACTCACAGTCATGCCGGTCTAATAGTTCAGAAATTACTATTTATTGTACAATTGTTATAGAGAAGTTCTTAAGTGGGTTGCATTGTGGGTCGAGTTAGGCACTTCAAATCTGGGAAAGCCTATATCAGAGGATACATCAATTAGCCCTGCACAATAATGACCAATGACCAGCTTGCCAAAGTAACACACAGATGCGCCCCATTAAGCAATGTTGGCTTGGTAGTAATTATACAGTTATATTAATATTATGCATAATCATAACACCCAAAAATTTGTTCTTTCAGACCGCTTTGGATCTACTATTTGTGTACGTATTTTTGTATGTTTTTTGCTAAAAACGAAGGAGTCTTTGAATAATATTGTAAATCCTTAGATAGAACAGAGGTTGTATGGATCTTTGTATCTCTTTTGGGATTATGAGCTTTGTAGTATAGAGACAGGGGGTAACCGATTTGACTGACCTTGCCCTCTGGTCACAACTGCTTATTTGCATATAGTTTTACCTTCTTAGCTCATAGGAAATGTATACAAGCAGAGCAGAGCTGTCACAGGAGGGTGGTGTGAGGCATAGGAGGCTAGTGTAGGTCGGGTGGCCAGGTCTGGTGAAGTAGATAAGCAGTTGGTATGGGTTCAATTTTATATAGGCCTAAACGGCTTGGTTGGGATATTATTTCATCTTTCTGCAGGAAGTTCTACATCTTATGTTGGGGTTCAAATCACATGCGAAATACAGTAAGTCTAGTCAGAGAATCTGAATCAAATCATCCTTTATTAAAGCTACATGGGCTACCAATTAATATGATACATAAATTACTCCAATTATGGTGCAATATCCAAGTAGAACCATATTTGATGTATATACCCTATACAAAGCATGCCTAAGACTAATAGGCAGTATAATGCCAATCAAGGCTATAACTTATAGTATAAGGAAGTGGGAACGAGCTAGTCCCGCCACCAGGGGGGAAGTACCGTCTTCCTTGACCCACTCAGTTGGGAGGTCGAGCCCAGAGACTGAGTACCAGTTTATAGAACACACTTACAAAGAACTATGTCAGGAGCTGGTCGTGGGGTGGGGGTGGGGGGGGGGGGGCTCCGGGAGATTCCACGGGATATTCTCGAGTTGCCGTTCAGTATGTTTATAGAGTACTGCTGTAAAGATAGTAGTACACTTCTGGTGAAGAACTATAAAGGAGGGAGGAAAGAAACGGGGAGTGGAGCTGGTAGCTATAGCTGGGTATTCCCCAAACATAAGCCTCACCCGCTCCCTGTATTTTAAAGGTATTTCATGCAATCTAGCTTGTTGTAGATCGACCAACAATTTTTATCATTGCTTCTTGTTGATATTTGCCTGATGGTTATGGAAAACAATACAAAGAAATTTTTAAAAAATGCTTTGTCACGGAGTTTATTTCTCGTTGGAGGGTATTCATATTTGGATGTATTATGTATCTATAGGCCCTCATGAGAAAATCACATTTTTCTACATTTTTCCACACAGTAAAAGCAACAACAATATTTAGATGAAAATGCAGGCATGCATTTAAATATGATCATTACAAACCTGTTGAAAACAAGAAAATAGGGGGTCACAGTCAAAATTACCCTGAACTAATCAAAATGTAATCTATTTATTAAATGAGCAAATGGGCTTGGTAAATAAGAAATCATACGTGATTAGAATATGCAGGTATCAAGGCATGGCCCTTGAATGGTAGATAAAGGTAGATCAGGACATATAAACAAGGGAAATCTACAAATATCATGGTTGTAGGTAGTTTTGTTTTTTGACACCAGGTGCCGTTTGCAAAGATTGTATGAAGCACCTTTAAGGTTGGGAGGAAGATGCTTTATAAACAGAGTGCAACCCGTGGATAGTATTAAACCAAATTTGTATAGGGACAAACTAGCATCACCGGACACAATATCACCATGGCCCATTATCGGGTCCCTGCAATAGGAGCAGCTTTACTGGTCGTTCTGGTAGTCTGCTTGCTGTGTAAGACGTACATAAATGAAGAAGACGACAATACTACCGATGCCAAAGATAATTTCAATGCAAGAAGAAGGAGGCAGGCACAGAATGATGCTTTTAGTAAATTTGTCTCTGACTTACGCCAAGGTCAGGCGAACCTTGTTATTCTGATGGAGCTTCATTGCAGGGCCGATGGAACTCTGGATGCTATGGAATCGATTCGCACGGTTTTGACATACTATACGAAGATGGACCCTAAATATGTTCGTGTTGCACTGGCTAGTTTCGGAATGGATTTTAAAGTTATCCTTGACGCAATCTCCAATGATTTGTCTAAATGTGACGTGAGGAGAAAAGGAATTCCCATCCCTGATTGCCAGGAGGGTACAAATGCAGCACTGGCAATTCAGCAAGGAAAAGAGCTAATGGAGAAAACAGTATTACTCGCAAATACAACAAGGTACCTCTGGGTAGTTTCTAAAGGAGAGACATTGATGGAACTGCTCCCATTAATCGTAATGTCACAGGAAAATAAGGTTACCGTGTTCCTAACAACGATCGGTGGAGGGGGAAAGACCAAGGGAATACATTATAGCGAATCAGTGTATGAAACTGGGGATGCTTCAACAACACTCGCTAGGTTTCAGGGCTATGCGAAACTACAACGTAAGTAAAACAAATGATGACATCAACTTTTACATGTAGTCAGTCCTAATTTATTAAAGCAGTGCAGTAGTATCACAATTCTATAAAGAAAATTGCCTGTGTAAGTAAAACATAGGGGAGAATTTCAAAAACACAATTACAATATCTTAATAAGCCGTTGCCTTGTTGCACTTATTATCTTAAGTATTAAACCTTTTGATAAACACTGCTGTGAAGTAGTAAGATCTCATCTGAAGGGCTTAATAAGTGCTGCAGATTAGCAAAATAATAGCTATTGTATTCTATCCATAATGTAGATGAGTAATAAGGCGCCAGTGGAGAGCTTATTAGTCACTGCACTAAGACCCTCAGGGTCGTCATTATGACAGTACCAAAATTGACGACTTTAGGTCAGCATTGTGACGAATAATCCATGGAATATCCACCCCCTATCCAAAATGTATAAGATGTATAATTGAATTCAATCACCAATTTTTTACCTCAGGTTTCTCACATGTGTCGTATGTCAGGTCAATTGGGAACCACGGGAACTTGTACTGTGATGCCTATGGACAATTCATCGGTAATATACCCAGACATCTAAAAGTAGTATGAATACCGAATATGTTAATATAATTAAAGAAACCGCCTACCGGGTGTATAAAGAAGTCTAATACACTTCGGGGATATCAAACATCCTTTAGGTCTTGTCATTAGGTCCGAGCCAAATTAACATATACCACCTCAGAATTAAGGTTTGGTCAAATGATTAAGATAGGATAGTGATTTACTGTTCAATGCAAATTTAATCTCAACCGCTATAGTATATTGGCCTTTCATATAGTGATGCACTAATGTGTAGGGATGTGGGCACACGTTTGGTATATGGGCTGTTATCGCACGAGAAGGCTCGTGCGAATAACAAGCTGATATGCCGAACAAGTGCCCACATGCCTACACCTTGGAGCATTTATCCCACTATTTCCCCATAACAGCCATATTCAAATGTGCTGTTTCCAGATTCCTGTCCACGCTGTCAGCTACTTCCCATTCAACAATGTCTTCCACATGACGCCGAATGTCTGTGCATCAAAGATGACTTGAACTACCAATACTGCCCTGTAAGGAGTCATGTATTTTCTCTATTTCTGCATGAAAATGATTTTGATGAAAAGCTATCAAGCAGAAATATTGCTATTTGAAATGTTTGAAATCTCAGAGATATAGTTTATGGGAATGTATGGGGTGCACCCTTCGTGGTGCCTGCACTTTCATATGCCTCATAATTTTAAGACAGCATATCCCTAGAAATCTAAAATTGAAAACAAGCAAATATCTAGTAATGATATAATGAACGAATAGGAAAGGGTTCAGTGGCATAAACCCAAAACCTACAAATGTTTTATTTACAGACTTTGATGGCAAACGTCTCCTTTGTTATTCAATTACCCCATTAGAAAAAGCACCAATGCAGTTAAGAAAATAAGATTACTAAGAATATGTGTTTTCGGATTATGCTGACCATGAATGTGTAGGCAGCGCTGTAAAATCTCCATACAAGTGTAGCAGACACAACTTCGTTCTCTTAATATTATTAGATTACTGAGGAAAGAACAAGGTCGACAAAAGTTCGATTAAAGTGTACAGGTTGCAAAATGGTTGTTTATTCAACAGAACCTAAACAGACAAGCTAACAGAACAAACTCCCTATAGAGTTTGGAGCGGGTCAGTAAGCTTCGCAGCCATTTGTAAATCAGTTAGCGCGATTCAGTTACCCCAACTAACCGACGAGTCCTCCTGGGTGTTGGCTTATATAGGCGAGCAGCCTGCGTGTGCACACGCAGCCAGAAGCCTATAGCTACCTCTATCTATACCCCAAGCCCGGAGCAGGTGCTGCCACCTGCTCCCGGACTGAAGGGTTCGGACAGACATCAGAACACAATGCCCAATAGAACCCGTCATGATGTTATAGTAATAACCCCGGCCCCTACACAAGCTTATTTAGGCTACTCAAAGTCTAAAGAAATCACATTAAATGTGAAATTCTACTGATGGAAATCAATAAAGGAATATACAAATGTATCAAATCAAAGCCCATGGTGCTGCAGTGCAGTGGGATAGAAGCTATTTGGATACTCACACCATTTGTAGGTCAGGTCTAACTCTCAATCACTACTAGTCAGGTGTCTATTTTCTATTTATTTTTGAGAAATCACCCTCACTGTATGGTTGTTGGTCAAGTAACATCTTAATACCATGAAAACATATTCAACTGGCTCAACACAAAAGCTGAGGACATAACCCATACATTTTCCCTGTTTTTACAGGCACCTGAAGGTTGTTGATTATTTATAGGCATGCACTACTAGATAGGCTCAATCCTTTGAACCAGCTTGTACCAGTATTGTTTATGTAGACACATAGGTTTTACATGCATGAATTCGATTATTAGCATGCATGATATTCTCTCCGGGTTTACCACTGCGCCACCATGACACCCTTGGGCACAGGCCTAAACAGGGCGTTCTGGTGGAGATGGTCTGCAGTGGGTTCGTAGTATTAGTATAAAGGCCTGACACTGTGGTGGTCCGGTCATCCAGGTGACCACGTGACCAAACACTTCCTACAGCTAGTTCCCACAGTAAGCACCAGGCCTATACTAGTGACATCTACTGTCTGCTGTGTACACTAGCACTCCACTACTATAACTTCAGTCCATTACTCGTAAACACTTGAGTTCCCGAGGAACTCCGGGTAACCTGAAACCGGTTTCTCCGGGCCGACACGGTACCCGGGTTATGACGGGTGACACGTGGCGGTCCCAGATCGGTTCGTATTACCAGGTCGCACTCCATTAATCCGCAGGTGCCGGATTATGTAATCGTATACCGGAGACCAGACAGGAGTGCGGCCCGGATACGCCACAGTAAACACAACCAAAATAACTCAATACGGTTCTATAGAAATAGTACAGCGTCCCACTACAATATTATATATTCTTATTATAAGTAGAATTGGGAAATTTAATCAAACATGTTTAGTAAAAGGGTCTAGATCTGTTAATGGATTTAGGGGAACCGGCTGGACAAAACTGAAATTTCGGCTACAAGTTCATTTTGACCCTTTTTTTCAATGTGGAAGGGGAAACAAGGTGAATTTTCATTTTAACCCCCGAAATCCAAGATGGCCGCCATATTTGGAATATTCTGCAGTAAAATCCTTGTTTATTGACCAAAAAAGTTGTACAAGAGGGAAAGCCAGGCCTTGGTCTACCAAGTGTAATATGCTTCTCCTGATATTTCTGTGTTGAGCCACAACATAGAGTGCATCTCTATCCTGCATAGCCTGAATAATAACAGGGGTCAACCATTCTAGGGTATATACCGGTAGCACAAGTCTATGTATAGGACATATAGAGTCTAAACAAGCCTTAATTATTTAAAGATATTGTCCCATAACATATCTGGATCAGGAATAGTGAAAACATCGTCCCACTTCTACGCAAGTACCAGATTTTTGAAATGATGTATGTCGTAGTGTTTGTATGACCTTGCGTTTACCGCCTTTTTCCTAATTTTGGTACACTCACATTAATTAAAATATATACAGGTTTGTGATCAGCTATATGATAGTCAATGGTACCAAATTCAGATATATTATGAATGCGATCATTAATACATATATGGTCAATAAGGGTGCCAGAGATAGGACGAGTGGCCTCATTAATTATTTGAAACATATCATTATCTGTGCTGAAATTTTCTACATTAGAGTCAACTATATCTTTCCTTGTAAAAAGGTCCAAGTTGAAATCACCAAGCATTATTTTCTTTCTTTATGACACAAGAAAATGTCCAGAAAACGTTCTAAAACGTTTTCAAATTGTTGTAGAGACTCAATAATGGCAAGAATTCCACTTGAGATTTTGTTTGCATGGTATCTTGTTTAATTCTTTTGTGCATGGCTGACTCTATTTTATAGGAGTGTCATATACTATGAAGGGACATTTCAAATTGTTTATTGATCTCAACAATAAATCTTCTTTGTTCCAGTGTTCTATTCCAAAGAGATGTTCATCATAATCACTACCGTTAGCGTTACAATATCCATATTGGTCATTGTTGTTCTTTGCCTTTGTGTCCGGGCCATTGTACGGAAGAGAAAGAAAAGGTATGTGTTCCATGTACTTTAGGATCATGATTAAGATTTCCGGGGCTGTAAAACATAGTAAAAGGCATCTGACATTAAGTATGTACAGACAGTCACCCTCACAATTCTCTCTATGTACTTGCTCTAAACACTTGATTTAAAAAAGAGAACATTATTTGTCAATTGACGTATCTACATGGTTGTATGGATCAATGTTACGTCTACGGTCAGAACTATAGTATAATGTGATATATCTATTGTTGATTTCACAGGAAAACCGGTGGCAGGTATGGATTTCACACACCTTAATAATACGTGTTATTTATTGCTAAAGCGGTTCTGGAATAGTTGTCTTGCCCTAAAGAGTGTTTAGAAAATGAGTTCTCGGTAAAAGCCATTTGACATCTGACATTTATAATATAATGGGTCCACAGTAATGCAAAGTGGATATATATAGAGAGTTTGTTTCCATCAGTTTATAGTGCTGCTGCTAGTAGATCATATGTTTCAAAGTGTCATTTTATACTTATTTATGCACCAAGATTACCTATTTCTGTAACAGATCAGTAACGTATCAAAAGTGTAACTGGAGTAGAGAAGATGTTAAGATGCATTTTCCTACTCGTTGACTACAGTGATAGAGAATAAGAGCATGTGAAAATTTCGAAACTGTAACTTACCAAACAAATCTAAGTGTAACATTTGAATTCCCCAGGCAAAATAGGGTAAGCTCACCTATTTCCGACCTACCACCATGAGTCGACCACCTACTGCACCACATTGCCAAGTGTCTATGCTATATAGGGTATTAGAGAGTTGTTGGCATGGAAATTGAAGTGGTATTGCCTCATATTACACCACTATATTTTATATATCTATTCATATATATACTATGCCAGAAAGTGAGGCTGTATGACCTGTTTTGAGATGAGAGAGATCAGGAATTCTCCATCAATATCTGTCTTCCATGCTTGTTTGTATCAATGTGCCTCATGCAATCCATTGTATAATTAGTTATATATATGAGGACCTATCTAATGAACATGAATCAAAAGAGTTTTTATGAAAATATTCATTTGCATACATTTGAGAAGTTATCCATCTCAACTCACTAATTTCACCATAAGTCGACCATGATTTCACCATTAGACGACCTTAGTCTACAAGGTACTAGCTGGCCCCCAATACTAATGCCCATTCCTCAAGGAACCCTACATAATATACCTACTTTATATAATGTCTCAACATCAAGAAAATACATGATTAAATGCCAAATAACGAACTAGCATGATTCTCCTAACAATTGTCTAAGTAGTTCCAATTATTCCGGATACAAATTTAAGGGGCTTCCTATTGTTTAATTGGATATGAATCTGGTCGACTCTAGGTAAGTTTTGGTCGACATTTAGTGAAAATAGGCTATATGAAATTCTCTAATAGAAGGCCAAAAATGCATATGTAATATTCTGTATGGGTTTATCAAATATGGCTTATCTGAATCCCTATACCATTCTCTTTTGTATGTTACACCAGCTGAGATATCATTATGATTCTACATCACATAATCACACTTCCCCTAATGGTCATGAAAAACTGTGACGGGAAGGGTCGACTTATGGTGAATCTACCCTACATAAGATAAATATGTCTGGTCTCTTGTTTTTCTAATTTTCAAAATGTGTTGAACAGTGAACTTATTTTCTAACAACACATACATTGGATATAAATATTGAATAAATGAAACACCCATGTAAATGTACTAAGCTCTACAAACATACTGATTTCTTTTCTTCGTATCAATATGACAATGTCATTGTCAATTCTGTTGAATTGAAACAGGTTGTGTCCTTCTGCACGGATTCTGTTTCTGTGCTATTCAACTGTTAATCATTGAGTAATGCGTTCCAAAAGCTCTTATTAAGGAAGAGCAATAGCTAGGCCTTTGTACTGGACTTTTCTTTATACACTCTTTCAATAACAGTGTAACCTTTCACAAATTTCAGCATTGAAGAGCTCAATCTCAGTACATTCGTCCCCCATGGAAGGTAAGAACTACCCTTCAGTATTTCATTTGATCAATAATGCACATATAGAGATAATAATTCGACGTTATAAGTTATGTTTTTTTTCCTCTAGGCATGAAGAAACAACAGTTCTTCTTGATGATGGGTAAAAGCTCTCCTATTTAACGAGGCATTGTTCAATCTATAACTTAAAACCGATCAATATTGATTATAAAACCGTATTTTTCTATTAGTATGAACATATCCTGCAAAATGATGTCAGTCATGTGAAGATTGTAATCACTTTTGGAAATATATTGGGACGATATGACCTTATAACACTAAGAAGTGCCATTCCATAATGCATGGACGTACAACATGGTTACATTTATCCCGAACTAATAAATGTTCTGAATAGTTTTTTCATGGCCACCGTCCACTGGAAAACTTCGCCCATACATTTCCTATATATATATATATATATATATATATATATATATATATATATATATATATATATATATATATATAGGAAATGTATTTATATATATATATATATATATATATATATATATATATATATATATATATATATATGTGGATAGTCGAGGGAAAAGGGTCCTCCAAGGTAAAAACCCAATAGCAAAATTGAGGTCATTAGCTTTCCAATGATATCTTTTATTAGCAGGTACCACCTCTAGTTCTTGAGTACTGGTTCTGTGAATATGTGTGGTCACTGTCCCATCTTAAGTGCCAATAAGCTCTATCTTACTTTGTGTTATAGATATTCCTATCTCATTAGCATAATTATGCTAATTACCGAATATCCAATTTTTTCCAAACATTTGGTCATAACCTTTGATTTAAAAATGGTATTTACATTTTGTTTTCAGCATAGAAATCGTTGTGGGGCCTTCTATCAATCAATTTTTTGGATTTTTTTATTTGGAATGAAAATCATGTTTCCATGGCAACCAACATGTGCAAAAACACCAATTTAGGCCAAAAAACGTTCTTTTCACATTCCAAATATGGAAGGTTTTCACCATAAATGGGACTTTCTAAAGTAGCCTATTGTGTTCTGCATCAAAAAGTAGTCTAGAACATTTTTTGTTATATTTTGATCCTTTCAGCTATATGGAGCCCCCTGGTGGCCAAAGCTGGTACTAAAAATCCCGCACGGAGGTCCCTTTTCGCTTGTTGATCCACATATGTAGGAAATGTATGGGCGAAATTCTCCAGTGGACGGTGGCCATGACAAGACATATATATATATATATATATATATATATATATATATGGGTGGGGGTCCAGAAAATGTCCATTTCACAAATTGAGTTATTTTTTTTAAATAATCATTTTAAATGAAGAGAATGTATTGGGATAACTACATAATTGCAAAAAGCCCAATGAGTACTAATAGAAAAAATATGCATATTAATTATAATTTCATGATTTTTTCAGATTTTAGCTACTTTTCAAAGAAAAAATGACCAAAAATTGATGTCCCCTGGAAAAAATCTGATTTTAACAGAAATTTTCTTCAAATGATATTAGATTTACACTTTTTGCTTCATATGTGTTGCATACAAATGATACTTCTTCATAACACCATTTATTTCAATATTTAATTATTGTTTTTTTAAATATTTCTTTAAATTACAAAAATAGCAATTATTCTCATAATCTCATATATCTTTTTAAACACTTGAATTTTTTGGAAAAATATTACACTAGATGGATGTTTTGTGCCATTAGGCATATCCCGGACACCTATACTCTTGGGCAGAATGATAAAAATTAAGACAATTGATCATTTTCTTGGTGAAATTAGAGCCCAAAGAATGAATTAAAAATGACCTCTTAAGCCAAATTTCTTGAAAAGGTAATTAATTATACAAATCCTGCATAAAATTACATATTACCTGCATTGGATAAGCGTATGTGTAAGCTCTACACTCCCATATTGATAGATTTTTTCTATTTTACATTTAACAAGCGAAAACAATTGTTTTCACTGGATGTTACGTTCACTAGATTGATGTTACGTTCACTAGATTTATTTAAACATTTTGAATAATATCAGCCTAAATGTCCTCTAAGGAGGAAGGGAAATATCCATGTGGTGCCTACATAGAACATGCACCATATACAATAAGAATCGTAACTCGGTGCAATGTCTTTGTCTTTGTAAATTAAGATATCAATTTTTGTTACGTTCACTAGAATTATGTTACGTTCACTAGAATTATGTTACGTTCACTAGAATTATGTAACGTTCACTAGAATTATGTTTGGTTCCACGGAGACAGTAAATTGTCATGAAAATATGTCCTTTTTTGTTTATTTCTTTTGATAGGCCGCATGTATGTCTGTTTGACAAACCTATCAGCAAGGATGTATGTGGATGAATGCATGATTTATGTAATATTAAGAACTATCAAAACAACATGTCCTTTATTTTATGAAATGTTACGTTCACCAGATATATGAAAAAGTCAGAAATATGCATAAATAATTAAAATATAGCCGTAACACAAATTGTCCAAGTATATCTGAGCATTACAAATGACACTGACCTGTTTCCATCTTTTTATCATAATCATATTTCATCCTAGAAACTATTCAATTTTTGTGTTACGTTCACTAGATGTTACGTTCACCAGATATATTGAAAACAACCAAATTTTGGTCTAATTGTCTTATTTTTCTTATATTGAATATCTGGGACATGCTGTGACTTTTTTTGCATAGGTATTATACCACAACCAACTGAAAACAATGCTTATTATTGACTAATATTTCATTATAATGCCTCTATTTTTCTGCTATGTTACGTTCACTAGATCCCACTGAACACCTCTGAATAGCAAAATAAACACAATAGAATGGCAGAAAATACAAAATATCTTCAGATATGTTAGAGCACTTTGTATACTTTCATCTGGGTTTCACAGCTAGTTTAATACTCTTCCATGTTAGTACTTTTCCCTATTTAAAAAGATTAAAGGTTCGATTTAGACAGAAACCAACTGGCCCTCAATTGACTCTAGCTATAAAACTATCACAATGGGGAATTAAAAATAGAGAAAAAGTGTACAGCACCCTGTTACATGGTAGGAAATGACACATTTTTGCCCTAATTCAGTGAATCAAGTTCATAACTAAAATATGTCATCATATTTTTTCACTATTCTCATGTTTATGATAATATCTGGTGAACGTAACACAATTTTGTTTCATTAGTAATTGTATTTTTCAAACTTACATAGAAAAAAAAGTAAGAATCCTAGTATCACAAAATTTGGGAATGTGATGGTTCATTGCCTACTTTATATATAGACAAATCTGCTACAACATTTGGGTAATTCAGAAATATTATTGTTTTTCACTGGAAATGGACATTTTCTGGACCCCCACCCATATATATATATATATATAAATATATATATATATATATATATATATATATATATATATATATATATATATATATATATATATATATATATATATATATATATATGGTGGCCATGACAGCACTCTAATCGGCCAAGGATATATGGGAAATGTACAGGCTCGATCGGCCAAAGTTCCCCAGGGGACACTGGCCATAAGAATAAAAATCCCTCGGTGAAACATATTATGAGATGTACAAAATGAATGTGACAATTTAAGTTTTGTTTTCTTCTAGTGATGAAGAGATAGATCTAGTCATTCTCCATGCGAGGTAAGAACTATCATTATAACTTCAATTAAAACAGTTAATAATTCAGGATTTACTGAAACATATTGATTATCGAACTGTAATATCTGAATCCCAAAAACAAACATGCCTTGATTTTCGACCATTATGGTTTTTATTTTTGCATCTTATTTTTTTGTCTGCAGTCCCCGAGAGACTTGTCTCAGTGCAGCCAATCCCAATGACAGGTAAGAACTACAATTATTACTTAATAATATTAGATAGGTAAAATATGATTAAAATTACACATTATATGAAAATATATGAGAAAGAAAGTAAAAGAAAATTCATCTCCCATTTCCATGTGAAATTACAATTATATCATAACCCTTTTGATGTGGGAGCAAATCCGATCTACTGATGTTTCTACCAAGCAATTCTTTAATGAAATAGTGGATGTTATACTTATGTTAAGTTGTTATAATGGTATAAGTGTCAGCGGTTCTACGACACGCCACCAAGCACAGGCTGTAACTGAGTCCTGCTGCCATTGTATTGTGTATGTATAGTGTATGTAAAGATCTGACACTCCTAGTCCCCGGTCATCTATACACTTGAGGCGGCAGCACTGTACATGGGATTGTAGGTAGACTGTGGCACCATCTAGTAGAAAGGTAGGAACTACAAATCTCTGTACTTCAGATGGTGCCACAGTCTACCTACAATCCCATCTACAGTGCTGCCGCCTCAAGTGTATAGATGACCGGGGACTAGAAGGCAGGGGAGATTGAGTAGAGCATGGCAGAGCGAGATAGAGTCACTAGAGTTGTGTAGAGTATAGCAGGGCAGAAGAAGGCAGAGTAAGGCAGAGCAGAGTAATTTAGAGTAGATCAAGGCAGGGTAAGACAGAGCAGACTCATGTAGAGTAGAGCTGGGCAGAACAGGGAAGAGTATGGTAGAGCAGAGTACTATGGAACAAGACAAAATAAGGCAGAGCAGAATACCGTAGAACAGGCAGCAAGGCTCAGCAAGGCGCAGCAAGGCGCAGCAAGGCGCAGCAAGGCGCAGCAAGGCGCAGCAAGGCGCAGCAAGGCGCAGCAAGGCGCAGCAAGGCGCAGCAAGGCGCAGCAAGGCGCAGCAAGGCAGTTGGGAGAAGTAGGTGGGAGAAGTAGGTGGGAGAAGTAGGTGGGAGAAGTATAGGGCAGTATTGGGGTAACTTGAGCGAGGTAGATTAGGATGGGAAATTAGCCTAGAAATGTAACATACAGAGAAGTATGTAGAAGAGTGCTTTAGATTTAGAACCTGTGCTACCTGAAGTCAGCTGAGTGTTCAATTTGGAATCCGAACTGTTTTCTGTGCACATATTCCTGTGACATCAGCAATTTGTGTGCCCCACTAATATGGGGGAGTAACTAATATGTGAGTAATATATGTAGTCATCTGACTGTGAGCGTCAAAACATGATGATATATTCAGTACTGACTATATGTTTTTATTTAGTACCGGAGTCCGTGATGTAGATGAAGACACTAATCAACAAAGCTCTGTGGTAATATATGAAAAGGATATAATAATGGCATCAAATCTGAACCATTTACCTGCATCTTAAACTGTCATATAAATATAAATGTGAATCACCATCTTGCAAAGCATAAGCTTTGAAAAGGGCACCCGAATCACAATTTGAAATACAGTACTAGTACTGGTACTTGTTTTCCTGGATCAGAGTACATGTTGTATTTTCTCTTTCTCATCTATAGTTCTGAGAGGAAGGAAGTCGATGCTGTCCCACGAAACAGGTAAGACTGGGGAACAAACAGCAATGCTCTGGCTCCTCACCAGGCATCATATTTTAGCCCATTGTCCTCGGGCACCGGTAGTCAATGGCGTGTGTCAGTATATTGGGGCTGGAAGCTTTAATGATGACTGTATCAACTAACAAAGCACATAAAATATTATGAACATACATTAAAAGAAAGTTTTCACAATTACCTTTTAATGTAGCTCCTCCCAGGGAAATGATAAGAAAAAAACATTAGCTGCAGGTGAGGGACGCTCATATTGACAACAGTCCTGAACTATTGTTATCTCATTTCTTTTATTGCTAAAATTTTATTACCACGCCCCCCCCCCCCAATAATCAATTTCTGATACAAAATATCTAAATCGCTTAACCCAATGAGACTCCTATATCGTAGACACATGCCCTCGTTTCTTGCACTGCTTGCAGTTCTCACCCCTTCATTAAAATTTAATTCTTATTTAATTGTTATTTAATATTCGTGGAAACCATTGTATTCTCATCAGTGAAATGAATTAGCTAAATTAAAGGTATCCACATGAAAGGCTAGAACTATACTCCAAGCTTTGCTTTCTAGGCAATCACTGAAAATAACTCTGCAATCTATATTGTATTGAGATGTGTAAAGTCTAGTTCCTTTCGGATAACTTAGACTGGGGTCAAATGTGAGAAAAGGGCTTAGAAATGTGATTTCATTGCACCACCAACAAAACAGGCATAACATGGTACCAAAGGAAAGGGGAATCCGATGGCTATCACCTAAGAGTGTGTATCACACTGTAACCCTACAGACACATAGAGGAGAATGCTGGTTTCCATGGTAACTTGTACTTCTTTTCATAACACAAGATAGCTCCCATTTCGCTGTTCCCCTTCCATATGGCTGGACCTGGAAATCTGCAAATTTATCATGAGATAGCCATATGTATGCCCAATCAGTAATCAAACCGGTGTCCCATGACATTTGTCCCATATAGGAACTTATTTCTTTCATCAGATAAAAGAATTGATAGTACATACAGGTAGTGGAACAACAGGTTAGATCTCAATCATGACTCACTAGTGACATCTGGTGTTAGTATGTAGCATCTTGGCAATAGGTTTATATAGGGATATGAAGCAGTGCCATGGAAACTAGCACTCTTATTTTACTCTATGTGTCTGTAGGGTTACAGGGTGATACATGTATACTCCTATCTGATAGCCATGGGATTCCCCTTTTATTTGATACCATGTTATGCCTGTTTTGTCAGGGGTGCTACAAATTTCTAATCCAGAGTTGTGGGACCCCAGTCTATTATTTGATATTCATAGCAACCAATGTATTCTCATCGGTGAAATGAAATAGCTAAATTAAAGGTATCCACATAAAAGGCTATAACTAATACACTGAGCTTTGCTTTCTAGGCAATCACTGAAAATAAAACTCTGTAATCTAGGGTAGATTCAGCCAAAGTCACACACACCATGAGTCGGACACTTTTGACCATTGATTTTATGAGCAAACATATGAAATTAGGTGACAATTATGATTTAGAATGAGATTCCACATGTTTCTCTTGGGTTCCATGAAGGCAGTGTATATTTAGCATAAGTATTTAAGTGATTTCAAGTGTGGTAAAGTAAATATATTTTGTTATTTTAGCACTCAAATTGTGGAGCAAATGAAAAATTAGTTTTACTAATTCCCTTATTGTGAGCATGTACCTAAATATTTTCTGACGATTGCAGATATTAGATTACCCCCTACATTTCCTGAAGCAAATCGACAGAAACAGAAGGGCCAAATACTAAAATATTACCATTTAAAACCAGTTTATTATAATTATATAATAGACACAACTAGAACGACAAAAACTTTTTTATTTTATAGGCTTTTATTTACCATGTTGAATTATATCAAAAACGCCATTGACAGTTCAAACTGTCAATAGTGGAAAATATTTCTCTTATTGACAGTTCACACTGTCAACAGTGGAAATTATTCCTGTTATTGACAGTTCCTCATGCGAACTGTCAATAGTGGAATATTTCTGTCTTATTGACACTTCCCATTGACATTGGAGTCAGAAGGTGTTTTTTTTTGGCAAAAGTGTTTTTTCCACCAAAATCGGTTTTGCCAACCCAAAATCGGTTTTGGACCCAAAATCGGTTTGTAACCCGAAAACGGTATAAGACCCAAAATCGGTCTTGTAGCCGAAATCGATCTATCCCCAAAATTGGTCAAAATCTGTTTTGTCTCCAAAATCGGTCAAAATCTGTTTTGTCTCCAAAATCGGTCAAAATCGGTTTTGTCTCCAAATCGGTCTAAATCGGTATTGTCTTCAAAATTGGTCAAAATCGACTTCTCCACCAAAATCGACTTCTCCACCAAAATCGACTTCTCCACCAAAATCGACTTTTCCACCAAAATCGACTTTTCCACCAAAATCGACTTTTCCACCAAAATCGACTTTTCCACCAAAATCGACTTTTCCACCAAAATCGACTTTTCCACCAAAATCGACTTTTCCACCAAAATCGACTTTTCCACCAAAATCGCTCTGAGGGTTATGACAGATAAGGAACTGTCAATAAGAGAGGAAATTCCCACTATTGACAGTTCAGTGAAGAACTGTCAGTAACGCTATAATTTACCACTATTGACAGTTCGAACTGTCAATAAGAGAAAAAATATCCCACTATTGACAGTGTTAACTGTCAATAGTAGAAATCAATCTTCTTATTGACAGTCTGAACTGTCAATAACAGAATAGAATGCCCTTATTGACAGTTCAAACTGTCAATACCAGGATATAATTCCCTTATTGACAGTTCACACTGTCAATAGTGGGATATTTTTCTCTTATTGACAGTTCCTTTTTGGAAGTGTCAATAAGAGAATCTTTTTTCCCTTATTGACAGTTCAAACTGTCAATAAGGGAATTATATCCTGGTATTGACAGTTTGAACTGTCAATAAGGGAATTTTGTTCTGTTATTGACAGTTCGAACTGTCAATAGTCACGGCCGAATTATATTGATCACAACGTTTGGGCTGTAGTTAGCCTTCATCAGGTGATATAATTACTACATTTTGGTTTATTGAGGTAGTGCAGTGAGCAGGCAATTGAGGTCATTGCTATGGTAACACACAATGGGGGTCAATGTCAAGGTCATCAGGTCAAGGTCATTGATTTATGGCAGTTCCATATATGGTGCTGGTGAGTCTCATTCTTCAATTAGTTTTTAATCAGTTTTATATATACACGCGGTAGGCCGCTATATTTAAAATTAGAAAATGATTAGTAATTCCCTTATATAAAAATATACATACTTGTATGAAATTAATAATTTTATGTACACAAATTGAGATTATTACTTTGGTCTTAAGATACCAACACGCTCCATCCGCTGGCGCAGATGTTTTCCCATGTTTTGATCAATGTTATTTATGGCATAACATAGATCCTTTAGAACATCTTTGGCTAATATAATTCTTTGATAGAAACAGGGGTCAAACTTAGTTTGAGTTGAGGCATCTTGAGATCGTTTGATGGGGTAGGTACATAGGGTGGTACAACTATTTGAGACTTTACTTTCTTACATGGTTGATATTCTTCATAGTCATGAGATACAAGTTTACATTTTGTACAAGTTTTGCTAGATGTGCTGGCAGAGCTGACTGTAATTGTAGCACTAGGGCTAGTGCTGGCTGGACGGCTTGTCATATCGGTGTCAATGTCTAGAATTTCATCTTCAGTCTTTGTTGGATCATCCCTCACAGCAGATGTGGTACCTTCCTTGGTGGTGGCAGGAGAGGTGGTGTTATTTGAAGGTTTGGCTGTAGTTTGGGGTTCTTCAGACTCACTCTCACTGTCAGTAGTGAATAGATCCGAGCGAACTATGTCAATGTCATTTTTCAGTGGTAGGATTACTGGCATATGTAGTAGAGTGGGTTTCTTTGCAGTGGCTACCGGTACGTCTACCGGTACTTCTTTTGTTGTCGATGTAGGGGCGGGGGGTGTAGTTTTGGTTGTAGGGCTGTCATTATCAGAGTTGGTGTCAGTGTCAATAAAGTGCGGTGTTATTTCCATTTTCTTTTTCTTTTTAAGTATATTTTTAAGAACAATATGGAGTGGATGGGTATGCCGGGAATTCTTCCTGGCAGTAGGATCTGCTTGTGTGTCCATAGGTTTTTCTGATTTCTTAGCGCTTTTTGTCGATATAGTTGTCAGTTTCCCTTCATTTGATTCTGAGTGGGAGGTTTGCCTCTCGTTGTCGATGCCTGATGATTGAGGCCTCTCTGCAACGAGTGGGTAAGGTGACGATTTTAAATTTGTAGTTTGTTGTGGGACTGTAAACTGGTTTGTTTTCACTTGAGGCGGGTCTTAGAGTTTTAGGCTGTTCTACATAGTAAATTGGTTTTGTAGCAGTAGATATAGAGCCATGTTGTGAAAGTTCATGTCGGCGTAAGTTTGTTGTTCTACTAAGATGTTCAAAGCAAGTGGGCCATGGGAACTTACTTTTGATTGATATGGGTTTACACCGATGTGTACGCTGTTGAGATGCCTTGACATGGATTGACGGTTGGGGAACCATTTCCCACAGTCAGCGGCACCGGTTTGCCATTTGTCGGCCATCGTCGGGTTGAGAGCACGTGTAGTTTGTTTGTAAATATTGTAGTAAGTAGGAGGAGTTACCGTTGACTGGCAGGTCATTTGAATCAGCAGTCCATATATAGTCGCGTGAGCGGTCGTTGGCATGGAGAACTAGGTCAACTTCGCGTCAGCGCGCAGTGCATCATGGGGGTATTATAATTTCTGGTTCATGCCGTGGGGATGAAACGTGTTGACAACACGGATCCATGCTTCTTCTAATCGGAGACGGGTGTTTTTATCTGCAGCCGAGCAGTCAAGGAAATACACAAGTAGTTCAGTTTGTTGTGCATCATGGTTGATGAAATGTTGAGCGACGTAGGATCGGGGATCTCGTCGTTTGATGGCATTGAGGTGTTCAACAATTCTCTCCCGGGCGTGACGCCCGGTTTCGCCGATGTACAGTTGGCCGCATACAGGGCATTGTACGGCGTAGACTACACTTCTGGTATGGCAGGTGATTTTCCCTACAATTTTGTGGGTTGTTCCTTTGTATTGAATAGTGGCTGTGCGGGCCACATGGGGGCAGATTCTACAGTTTTCACTGTAACAGGGGTGGGCCCATTCATGGGTCGGGGTTGTGGAAACAATGAGTGTGACAAAATGTCGTGTAAGTTTGGGCCTTTTTTGAAAGCGATCAAGTTTTTGTTTTCTCTGAATTTGGTGGTGTCTCTACGGGGTTTGATCAGGTTAGAGGCAGTGTTGTGAATAGCTTTTGCACGGAGGTTGATTGGGTTATATTGGATGACAAATGAAATGACCTTTTTCTTTTTTGTTGATTGGATTTTCAGAAGGTCCGGTCTCTTCAGTGACCGGGCTCGTTTGATGGATTCCAAGAGCGGTTTGTGGCGAAACCCTCTCAGAGTGAGATTTTTGAGAAGGTGAGTGCATGCTTTTTCGAATTCAATATCATTCTGTATCTGGTTGCAAGACCATAACAGATGGCGGTTTTTCTGACATGTCGAAAAACCAGTTTAAATTGCTTTGACAATGTAATGTTACCCACAGTTGGACACCAATTTCACCATGAGTCGGACACTAATTCCTAAGCACGCAGATGGTGTCTCAGATGATCTGTTGGTTTGAAAAAAAAACAGCAGGATCCTTAAGATTCATGGTCACAGAGCTGGGATTCATGGGAAGGTGTCAGGGAAGAGTAATTCACGCCACAGAATATTATATTTACAATAAAAAGAGAGATCATATGTTATGTTTTTCTTCAGTAGCCATGAGCAAACGGTCCTTCTGTGTGAAAGGTAAGAATGACCCATTTCAGTTAGTTAATCTGTAAGCTGTCATTAAAATAATATTGTATGATATTCCGCCCTCTGACGTGTCGAAAATTATAGTGTATGATTCGATCCATTAGATATTTTGTACAATGAGTCGTATTTAAATCAGGATGCACTCGGCAAAGCTACTTTGGGTTTTGGGTGAGTGAATAAGGACATGGGTGGACGTGAGAATTGCGCTACACATGAATAGAGAAGCGAGAAAAATGGCATGGGTCTGTATGATCAGGAGGTCTGTCTATATTATACTTACTATATTCATTCTGAAGTGGAATTGAACAGACACATTTTGTTGGCGAATACTTCAGATTGGAAAACATGTCTTTGTTTTGGACCATACATGCCTTTCAATAAGGAAAATTGCATGAAGATGAATTGAGTTTGCTGAAATTTTCTTGTGATGCAGAATCGGGACCATATTGGGGCATTTTTCGGATTTCTGACTCATATGCTATTCATTGTTACCCTTCAATTTTTTTTGTCTGCAGTCCCAGAGAGACTTGTCTCGGAGCAGCCACTTCCAATGACAGGTAAAAACTATAATTGTGACTTTGATGTCCTTCTACTCTACAAGGCTAATTCAAGTCACTGCTCTCCAGTTTCCTACACCTCCCCCATGCAGTCAACAGAACAAAGATAATGCAAAATTGAATATGCAAAATATTATTGAAAATTACACATAATATCAGATTATATGAGAAAGAAAGGAATTTGAAACACAGAACTAGAACTGGTACTTGCTTTCGTGAATCAGAGTAGTTATGTCATATTTTCTCTCTCTCATCTATAGTTCTGAGAGGAAGGAAGTCGAGGCTGTCCCAACACAACCGAGGTAAGATCTACCAATATGGCTTTATTATTTCTGAAATAGATAGAGTATTGAACAACAATTATATCTATCTATATTGTCTTGGGAAGGGTAGGCTCCAGTTCTAGTCTCTCTTGGCTGGTTTTCAAGGACAGTACATCTATCTCATAAAGCATGCATATGGTGTGCCAGATGCTCTGTAGATGTGAGAAACAGCAGAATCTGTGAAATCCTTGGTCATGGAACTGTATCATAGGGTTCATGGGAAGAGTAATTAAAGCCTCAGAATACCATTTTACTTTAAAAAGGGATATCAATTTATCATACACTATTTTCTTTCTTCAGCCATGAGGAAACAGTCCTTCTGCATGAAAGGTAAGAATGACCTATTTCAGCCAGTTAATATACAAGTTGTCATCAAGATATTTTTGTACAGTATGTTCTTCCTTCTGACTGGTCCAAAATAATAGTGTATGATTTAATTGATAAAATATATTGTGCAACTAGTCTTAATTAATTCAGTATGCTCTAAGCCAAGCTACTTTGGGTTTTTGATGAGTAAATAATGACGTGGGATGAGGTTGAGAATTGAGCTATATATGAGTAGGGAAGCGAAAGAAATTACATGGGTCTATATCATCCAGAGGTCTGTCTATACCGAACTCACCATTTCCATCCTGAACTAGCATTGAACAGACGCATTGTTGCCCTTCCATGTTTTGTCTGCAGTCCCAGAGAGACTTGTCTCGGAGCAGCCACTCCCAATGACAGGTAAGAACTATAATCATGATTTCATGTTCTTCTATTTTACAAGACTAATTCAAGCCACTGCTCTCCAGTTTCTTACATCAAATATGTAACTTCCCTTGTAGATGTTATTTACACCTTCCCCATGCAGTCATCAGAACAATGATAATGCAAAATTGAATATGCAAAATCTTATTGAAAATTACACATAATTACACTCAGATTATATGAGATACAGAACTAGAACTGGTACTTGCTTTCGTGAATCAGAGTAATTATGTAATATTTTCTCATTCTCAACTATAGTTCTGAGAGGAAGGAAGTCGAGGCTGTCCCAACACAACCGAGGTAAGTTCTACTTATATGGCTTTATTTACTCTTAGATATAATTGTAAGGTTTAAATTTCGCTAAATCATTATTTTGATTGTTATTTGATATGCATAGCAACTATTGTATTCTCCTTAGTGAAATGACTTTGCTGAGTTAAAGTTATCCACTAATACACTGAGCTTTGCTCTCCAGGCAATTTCCGAAAGAAATAGAGTATTGAACAATAATTATGCAATCTATTTTGTGTTGAGACGTGTAAGTTCTAGTCTCTCTTGGCTGGTTTTCAAGGGCAGGATGTCTATCTCATAAAAGCATGCACATTGTGTGGCATATGATCTGTAGATGTGAGAAATAGCAGAATCCGCAAAACCCTTGGTCATGGAACTGCATCCTAGACATAGGGTTCATGGGAAGAGTAATTCAAGTTTCAGAATACCATTATACAATACTAAGAGAGATTGTACACTATGGTTTTTTTCTGCAGCCATGAGGAGGCAGTCCTTCTGCGTGAAAGGTAAGAATGACCTAGTTCAGTCAGTTAATATACAAGTCGTCATCAAGATAATTAATCAAATATATTGTCCAACTAGTCTTGATTAATTCAGTATGCTCTCAGCCAAGCTACTTTGGGTTTCTGATGGGTGAGGAGTGACATGGGATGAGGTTGAGAACTGAACAGACACATTATGCTGGGGAATACTTCAAGTTAGTACATCCGATGTGTGGGTCAAAAAATAGATTTCCTTTAAAGATGAGTCACAAAGTTTATAAAGGATATATTTGATGTCCTATCTATTTCATTCCCCCTAATTCCTTCTAGATTTTGCTCTAATTATATTTTATCACCCAATTATGTGATCATTTTGGAATAAAAGCGTGCACGCTTTTATTCTCCCCATTAAAAATACACCCTCATTGGGGGTTATTGGATCACTTTGTGACTAATTGATACCCATTGATGCCATTTAATTGACTTTTATTCTCTAAATATTATACGTTTACAGTGTTTGGAATACATTTAGGTAAGTTTTAGAATTTGAAGAAAAATCGGATATACCCACTTTCAGATTAGAAATCATGTTCTTTTGTCTGGGGCCATATATCTGCTATACATTGTTACCCTTCCATGTTTTGTCTGCAGTCCCAGAGAGACTTGTATCAGAGCAGCCACTCCCAATGACAGGTAAGAACTATAATCATGATTTCATGTTCTTCTATTCTACAAGTCAAATCTAATTCCCACTACTGCGCTCAGTTCTTCTGTATCAAATATGTAACTTTCCTTGTAGCTTTTATTCTTATTTTCATGTACCTACAACTGTAGTTGTAATATATCAATCATTATGGTGAAAAGCATGTGGTATTTTAAGCAGGGACTCTAATCACAAACTGATGTAATATAGCGCTTGAATTCTTGAACCAGAGTATTTCTTTTGTTTCTCACCTATAGTCCTGAGGGGAAGGACGTGGAGGCTGTCCCTGAAGAACCGAGGTAAGAGCTGCTCATATTATTATTTATTATTTTATTTGGGCACACAATCGTCACTACGGGATGGCCTTCCGCGTGCCACACAGATTACATTCCTTGTTCTGGTGTGGTGCTTTTGGCATTTGCAATTAAATCGTTGTTTAGATATTAAATATAGTGGAAAGATTTCATATGGCTTCATTAACTCTTAGATGTCATTACCACTCTTTAATCCTAATTTGATTTTTATAGTCATCTTGTACATATTCGTGAAATAGAATAAAATATCTAAAAGTATTAAATTAATTAAACCTGTAATTCCTCGATTCTCTTACATCAGAATGTTTTATATAATCCTGACAAGTATGTCCAGTTTACAACACATATGAGTTTAATAACAAGTGCCACATTATCTGTAAGTTTTAGTTTGTAAGCGTCTCCCTGAATGCCATTCCAGAGAGATTAAGTGTGCCCGACTTCAGAAAGCAGAAGAACTGAAGGACTGTCTCAACGCCTGGCTCTCAAGGTATTCAGCTAAATTCACTGCCATTAAAGATACTTTTGGATATAAAAAACAGCTACATCATTTTAAAGAATGTGTGTTGACATAAATATGGCTATGGGTGTGTGAAGTATCACTTTCTTTAAACAAATTCATTTAAGGATGAAAGTCAGCAATCTGATCTACTCTGGGCAGAATGATATGAAGCAGGCTGTTTGGAGCTAGGATCTGGGATTCATGGGAAGGTGTCAGGGAAGAGTAATTCACGCCACAGAATATTATATTTACAATAAAAAGAGAGATCATATGTTATGTTTTTCTTCAGTAGCCATGAGCAAACGGTCCTTCTGTGTGAAAGGTAAGAATGACCCATTTCAGTTAGTTAATCTGTAAGCTGTCATTAAAATAATATTGTATGATATTCCGCCCTCTGACGTGTCGAAAATTATAGTGTATGATTCGATCCATTAGATATTTTGTACAATGAGTCGTATTTAAATCAGGATGCACTCGGCAAAGCTACTTTGGGTTTTGGGTGAGTGAATAAGGACATGGGTGGACGTGAGAATTGCGCTACACATGAATAGAGAAGCGAGAAAAATGGCATGGGTCTGTATGATCAGGAGGTCTGTCTATATTATACTTACTATATTCATTCTGAAGTGGAATTGAACAGACACATTTTGTTGGCGAATACTTCAGATTGGAAAACATGTCTTTGTTTTGGACCATACATGCCTTTCAATAAGGAAAATTGCATGAAGATGAATTGAGTTTGCTGAAATTTTCTTGTGATGCAGAATCGGGACCATATTGGGGCATTTTTCGGATTTCTGACTCATATGCTATTCATTGTTACCCTTCAATTTTTTTTGTCTGCAGTCCCAGAGAGACTTGTCTCGGAGCAGCCACTTCCAATGACAGGTAAAAACTATAATTGTGACTTTGATGTCCTTCTACTCTACAAGGCTAATTCAAGTCACTGCTCTCCAGTTTCCTACACCTCCCCCATGCAGTCAACAGAACAAAGATAATGCAAAATTGAATATGCAAAATATTATTGAAAATTACACATAATATCAGATTATATGAGAAAGAAAGGAATTTGAAACACAGAACTAGAACTGGTACTTGCTTTCGTGAATCAGAGTAGTTATGTCATATTTTCTCTCTCTCATCTATAGTTCTGAGAGGAAGGAAGTCGAGGCTGTCCCAACACAACCGAGGTAAGATCTACCAATATGGCTTTATTATTTCTGAAATAGATAGAGTATTGAACAACAATTATATCTATCTATATTGTCTTGGGAAGGGTAGGCTCCAGTTCTAGTCTCTCTTGGCTGGTTTTCAAGGACAGTACATCTATCTCATAAAGCATGCATATGGTGTGCCAGATGCTCTGTAGATGTGAGAAACAGCAGAATCTGTGAAATCCTTGGTCATGGAACTGTATCATAGGGTTCATGGGAAGAGTAATTAAAGCCTCAGAATACCATTTTACTTTAAAAAGGGATATCAATTTATCATACACTATTTTCTTTCTTCAGCCATGAGGAAACAGTCCTTCTGCATGAAAGGTAAGAATGACCTATTTCAGCCAGTTAATATACAAGTTGTCATCAAGATATTTTTGTACAGTATGTTCTTCCTTCTGACTGGTCCAAAATAATAGTGTATGATTTAATTGATAAAATATATTGTGCAACTAGTCTTAATTAATTCAGTATGCTCTAAGCCAAGCTACTTTGGGTTTTTGATGAGTAAATAATGACGTGGGATGAGGTTGAGAATTGAGCTATATATGAGTAGGGAAGCGAAAGAAATTACATGGGTCTATATCATCCAGAGGTCTGTCTATACCGAACTCACCATTTCCATCCTGAACTAGCATTGAACAGACGCATTGTTGCCCTTCCATGTTTTGTCTGCAGTCCCAGAGAGACTTGTCTCGGAGCAGCCACTCCCAATGACAGGTAAGAACTATAATCATGATTTCATGTTCTTCTATTTTACAAGACTAATTCAAGCCACTGCTCTCCAGTTTCTTACATCAAATATGTAACTTCCCTTGTAGATGTTATTTACACCTTCCCCATGCAGTCATCAGAACAATGATAATGCAAAATTGAATATGCAAAATCTTATTGAAAATTACACATAATTACACTCAGATTATATGAGATACAGAACTAGAACTGGTACTTGCTTTCGTGAATCAGAGTAATTATGTAATATTTTCTCATTCTCAACTATAGTTCTGAGAGGAAGGAAGTCGAGGCTGTCCCAACACAACCGAGGTAAGTTCTACTTATATGGCTTTATTTACTCTTAGATATAATTGTAAGGTTTAAATTTCGCTAAATCATTATTTTGATTGTTATTTGATATGCATAGCAACTATTGTATTCTCCTTAGTGAAATGACTTTGCTGAGTTAAAGTTATCCACTAATACACTGAGCTTTGCTCTCCAGGCAATTTCCGAAAGAAATAGAGTATTGAACAATAATTATGCAATCTATTTTGTGTTGAGACGTGTAAGTTCTAGTCTCTCTTGGCTGGTTTTCAAGGGCAGGATGTCTATCTCATAAAAGCATGCACATTGTGTGGCATATGATCTGTAGATGTGAGAAATAGCAGAATCCGCAAAACCCTTGGTCATGGAACTGCATCCTAGACATAGGGTTCATGGGAAGAGTAATTCAAGTTTCAGAATACCATTATACAATACTAAGAGAGATTGTACACTATGGTTTTTTTCTGCAGCCATGAGGAGGCAGTCCTTCTGCGTGAAAGGTAAGAATGACCTAGTTCAGTCAGTTAATATACAAGTCGTCATCAAGATAATTAATCAAATATATTGTCCAACTAGTCTTGATTAATTCAGTATGCTCTCAGCCAAGCTACTTTGGGTTTCTGATGGGTGAGGAGTGACATGGGATGAGGTTGAGAACTGAACAGACACATTATGCTGGGGAATACTTCAAGTTAGTACATCCGATGTGTGGGTCAAAAAATAGATTTCCTTTAAAGATGAGTCACAAAGTTTATAAAGGATATATTTGATGTCCTATCTATTTCATTCCCCCTAATTCCTTCTAGATTTTGCTCTAATTATATTTTATCACCCAATTATGTGATCATTTTGGAATAAAAGCGTGCACGCTTTTATTCTCCCCATTAAAAATACACCCTCATTGGGGGTTATTGGATCACTTTGTGACTAATTGATACCCATTGATGCCATTTAATTGACTTTTATTCTCTAAATATTATACGTTTACAGTGTTTGGAATACATTTAGGTAAGTTTTAGAATTTGAAGAAAAATCGGATATACCCACTTTCAGATTAGAAATCATGTTCTTTTGTCTGGGGCCATATATCTGCTATACATTGTTACCCTTCCATGTTTTGTCTGCAGTCCCAGAGAGACTTGTATCAGAGCAGCCACTCCCAATGACAGGTAAGAACTATAATCATGATTTCATGTTCTTCTATTCTACAAGTCAAATCTAATTCCCACTACTGCGCTCAGTTCTTCTGTATCAAATATGTAACTTTCCTTGTAGCTTTTATTCTTATTTTCATGTACCTACAACTGTAGTTGTAATATATCAATCATTATGGTGAAAAGCATGTGGTATTTTAAGCAGGGACTCTAATCACAAACTGATGTAATATAGCGCTTGAATTCTTGAACCAGAGTATTTCTTTTGTTTCTCACCTATAGTCCTGAGGGGAAGGACGTGGAGGCTGTCCCTGAAGAACCGAGGTAAGAGCTGCTCATATTATTATTTATTATTTTATTTGGGCACACAATCGTCACTACGGGATGGCCTTCCGCGTGCCACACAGATTACATTCCTTGTTCTGGTGTGGTGCTTTTGGCATTTGCAATTAAATCGTTGTTTAGATATTAAATATAGTGGAAAGATTTCATATGGCTTCATTAACTCTTAGATGTCATTACCACTCTTTAATCCTAATTTGATTTTTATAGTCATCTTGTACATATTCGTGAAATAGAATAAAATATCTAAAAGTATTAAATTAATTAAACCTGTAATTCCTCGATTCTCTTACATCAGAATGTTTTATATAATCCTGACAAGTATGTCCAGTTTACAACACATATGAGTTTAATAACAAGTGCCACATTATCTGTAAGTTTTAGTTTGTAAGCGTCTCCCTGAATGCCATTCCAGAGAGATTAAGTGTGCCCGACTTCAGAAAGCAGAAGAACTGAAGGACTGTCTCAACGCCTGGCTCTCAAGGTATTCAGCTAAATTCACTGCCATTAAAGATACTTTTGGATATAAAAAACAGCTACATCATTTTAAAGAATGTGTGTTGACATAAATATGGCTATGGGTGTGTGAAGTATCACTTTCTTTAAACAAATTCATTTAAGGATGAAAGTCAGCAATCTGATCTACTCTGGGCAGAATGATATGAAGCAGGCTGTTTGGAGCTAGCATGATTTACCAATAAGAGGGGATGGGATAGGGACTGAAATATAGTCTCTGTACAAAAGAGACATTATTCCAAAGCTTGTATGATTTATTTCGTCTTAAGAACTGATTTGCTGCTGTAAATTGTTTAATACGGTTTTCTTATATTTGAAGTTCTTCTCTGGCATCAGGCATCGATGTAGATGACCAGAAACTGACGATCTTCTGTCCAAAGGATCAGGAGGAGGCCGTTCTTCTATCACTCACAGATGAGGTTAAATCGGTACTGGGAAGAAGGCACCAAGACTTTCTAAATTCCTACAAAGTAAAAGCTTACAGAACATTCTCAATCAGGCGTCACCAATCTAGAATAGGTTGTGGTTCACATATCTACTATCTTGATCAAAAAGGAAAACCTATGTATGTAACACTGGGGGCAATATTCGTGGACCATGTTGGAAGTCAACTGTATTGTATAACAACAAGTCATCTGGTAGATGCCAAAGGCAAGGCATTTTTCTTTGCTTGCGATACTGGACGAGAGGGTCTAGGGATATGTGTTGGGTATATACAACAAACCAATCCTCTTCTTGAAGCTTGCCTAATCAGAATAGACAGAGCAGCTTATGGCAGGTGCTCAACGCTCATCCTCCCCGATCAAATATTTTGCCCAGTTGTGTTCCGAGGCCCCTACAGAGGTCCGATCTCCACGCTGCTAGCGACGCCACAGGAGGTGATGATCTGTGGTGGACAGACAAGTCTCACCCGCGGACAAATGAAATATTACGCCTTTGATTTTGTGGATCCAGATACGGATTATAAGGTGTATGGAGGAATAGTGACTCTTCCAATTCACCGTGGAGATTTTGCTACTAGTGGTGACAGTGGAGCAACTATTTCCATTGCCTCATCACAGTCTTTTCTGGTGAAGGACTGGTGTCTTGGCAGTCATACTGCAAGAATGCGCATAAGAAGAGATGCACTCCCTTGGTCATATGATGAAACAGCAGAAACTGGTCCTCCTGGGAATTCACAACCTTCAGAGGACCAGCAAGAAGTTGGTGAAAGCTCGCAGAACATGGCACCAGGACAAGACCAACATCATTCACAAGAGAAAACAACTATGTTAATTACTGCTGCCTCACTACAACAACCTATTACGGATGAAGAGGATAATGGCCCCCACACTCTAGATCGTGATCAGACAGAACATGCGACAACATCCAACAGCTCTGAATTGGAGACTACAGGAGAAATTGCTTTAGATGATGATCCCACTGAAAACACCGCAAGCTCCCAGGGCTCAGAGGGGGAAACCTCAGAAAATATTGTCTCCACAAGTCAAAGGCACGTCAGCAGAGAAGAAGCCCCAAACCTTGAAGCTATAGCGCACAGTCAGACTGAGTATACTGCAACCTCCAATAGCTCTGAAGAGACAACTACTGTAAAGATCGTTCGCTCAAGTTCTGTCATTCATGAAGAAAACCTCCAAACTCTAGATGGCGAGTGGGCTGACCATAGCGCAACCTCCCAAGGTTTTGAAGATGAAACAACTGCAGTAAAGATTGTCTTCTCCAGAGAAGATTCTCGCAGTCATGAAGAAGATCAAGACCTCTGCAGTCTGGATGCCGATCAGAATGACTATAGTGCAACTTCCCAAGGTTGTGAAGAAAATACAGTAAGGATCATCTGTTCTAGAGAAAGTTCCCTCAGGCATGAAGAGGATCAAGACCACACTTCTCTAGTTCGCGATCACACTGAGCATACACCAATCTCCAATGGCTCTGAGGAGTCAACTACAGTGGTGATCGTTCCGTCAAGACAAAGTTCTGTCATTCATGAAGAAAGTTGTGGACTCCGTACTCTAGATGCAGATTGTACTGAGCATACCGCAACCTCCCAAGGTACTGAAGAAAGGGCAACTACAGTGAAGATCATCTACTCTAGAGAAGGTTCTCTCAATAATGAACAGGATCAAGACATCTGTACTCTAGACAGCAATCACACTCAGCAAACTGCAATCTCGAGCTCCCGGCACTCTGATGAGAAGACAACAACAGTACAAACATCTGCCTCAAGAAATAATTCGGTCATCCTTGATGAAAATCAAAACGCTCCTGCAAGCCCCCAGTGCTCTGAGGAGAAGACGACTACAGTCAAGATTATTCTCTCACGGCAAAGTTCTGTTTGTCATCAAGAAGATGAAAATTTTCATATCTTAGATCATCAGACTGAGCATTTCGCAACCTTAAACAGCTCTGAGGGAGAAACAACTGCAGTTAACATTGTTCCTTCACAACAATGTTCTGTATTCCTGGATGAAAATCAAAATTGTCACGCTCTAGATGAGACCGGGCATACCACACTCCCTAAGGACGAGACAACTACAGTAAAAATTGTTCCCTCAAGAGAAGGTTCTCTCAGTCATGAAAATGCTCAAGACCTCCACACACTAGATGGCGATCTGACTGAGCATATCGCAAGCTCTAATTGCTCTGAGGAAGAGTCAACTGCAGTAAAGATTGTTCCCTCAAGACAAAGTTCTGTTAGTCACAGAGAAGATGAGACAGTGGACGACCAAACCGTACCCAAGCGTCCATTTATCCACGACCCAGTGGACGAGCCAACCGTACCCAAGCGTCCGTTTATCCATGACCCAGTGGACGACCAAACCGTACCCAAGCGTCCATTTATCCATGACCCGGTGGACGAGCAACCCGTACCCAAGCGTCCATTTATCCATGACTCAGTGGACGAGCAAACCATACCCAAGCGTCCATTTATCGAAGACCCAGTGGATGACCAAAGTGTACCCAAGCGTCCATTTATCGTTGACTCAGTGGACGAGCAAACCGTACCCAAGCGTCCGTTTATCCATGACCCAGTGGACGAGCAACCCGTACCCAAGTGTTTGTTACCCAAACCGCCCGCCATCAGTCTCGGAGAAGTGATGACCCATGAGGCCATCAGCATGCACTGTTTTAGTGGTGAGATGGAGTTTGCGGACGAACCACTCATGTACGGCTCCATTTCATTCAGGATGGATCTTGCAGTTGAGAAGCTGCAGGACCAGATTGGAGCCGAACTAGGACTCATCCCAATCTTAATGAAATAATGGGTGCTTAACGTTAGGTGCAAAGCTGCAGTACACTAATATTTTTTTCCACTATAGGTCTATATAGCATATCTACAAATATATTATAGTCATGCGTATTGTTGGGCATAGCGGTTGCTATTTTTTTATGAATATACCTTTTCCCCGAGTATGTCTTGAGCCTTGGAGGATAATTTGTCTATAGTGCTAAGTATAGGTGACCTTGCCCCCTAATATAAGATGCCACCACGCCTGGGGTCATGGTAGTTCATGATATTATGGTGATCATCAGTACCAGGGTCTTAAATGGGACTTTGGTGATGGTAGAGGTGAGGTGACGTATGTAGACGCGCACCTGTGCTTTGGTATGACCTCTGGCCCATATGTATTTAACTCTAACTAAGATAAGATTATCTGGTGAAGCAAGAGCTGATATCAGATGGTGGCTCGAATTTGCTAAGCAATTTAATGGGTCTGAAAAAATAATGAGAACTATTGATATCCACTTGTCAGTCTATAGTCACTCTTCATTTTCGAGTACCTTCTTAAATATGATGTATGGGTGCTATCTTATAAAGATTATACAATAGCTTGGCTGTGTGTATCAGTCGGCACTTGGTTTATCCCTCTACTCTTGAGAGGTATATCCAGCTATACGCATATACACCTATTATCATATCATTGTGTTTTATATCATTGTTTATATCTATAGTTCATTTATATAATATCCTTATACGGTCATGCAATATTGTCTATATAAGAGGCTTGGAGGATATTATGTGTATACAGAGACAGTATCAATGAAGTTAGCTGTTGTGTTTATTTTTTTATTTGAAGCCAGTTAATGAAGGAAAGACAACCTAATCCTAGCGCATTGAATACGGCCACATTGTATTCAGTGGGAGGCAGTAGCTCAGGCTCCACTAGCGCGACACTGCTACCTGCGAAACATGGCGTTCTTTTCAATCCTTTGTTCAAGAAAAGACTGCTACATTTCGCCTCATTTCGCTGCAGTGTCGCCCTAAGTATCGCCAGGAGCAGGGCGACATTTAGGGCGGTACTGTGGCAAAATGAAGCGAAATGAAGCGAAATGAGGCGAAATGTCCAAAAACAAAACAATAAAAGGATCGCTCCATTTCGCAGGCACCTGTGTTGCCCTAGTGGAGATTAGGCTATTGAATACGGCTCTTCAGTGCTAAAGCATACAGGACATCTTGTATGGCCAAAAAGGCCGTAACTATTTACATCTCCAATTGTCAATATTTAACAGAATAAAATTCGCTTTTCAGTGTAAAACCGTTTTTCTATGCAATACTGTTTTTCTGTGCAAATCCAATTTTGAGTGTGAAACCGTTTTCCGTGCAAATCCGTTTTTCAGTGCTGTACTGTTTTTAAATGCAAAATCGTTCTTTAGTGCAAAACAGTATTTCAGTGTAAATCCGTTTTTGAGTGCAAAACAGTTTATCAGTGCAGAAGGTGAGAACTAAAAGGTGAGAACTGTCAATAAGATTTTCACTTTTGAAACTTTGCATGAGGAACTGTCAATAAGACACAAATATTCCACTATTGGCAGTGTAAACTGCCAGTAATCGGAATATTTTCCACTATCGACAGTTCGAACTGTCAATAACGCTTTAGTTTCAAAAAAATAAACATATACCCCGGGTATCCCCATAAAACCGCGGCTAGTACGTGAGTCAGATCGGCAGTGCCGCTTATAGGATCGACCCATGGTTGGGGTGCAGCTTTTTGCTATTATAATACAGTATAAAGGTCACCATGGGACATCACTTATGATGTATGTCTTAAATTACTCTTGATGGTTCATCTATTCAGAATCATACCAGATATTGTGAGCAGATGTGGGGTGAAGGGTTGTTATGTTCAGTTTTTTTCATGATTTAAAATATCCATCTTCCCAAGCCTTTGTTGTACTCACTGTAAATGTAGATTCGCTGGTATAAATTTTCGTCGATTTGCTAAAAAGTACAATCGCATAGATTTAAATTCACAGATTTCCGAAATTTTGCATTATAATTCACTACTGTATAAATATTCACTCAATAATTAAATTTTTTCGCGCATTTTTTAACTCCGCAAAGATCACGAAGATATGTACATTTACAGTAATTCTCGGCATAAGAGCACATAACCAGTAATCTATCCCAACTTATTCAACGTTGCCATCTTAATTTTTATTCAGGAGACTGTAGGAACAAAACAATTGTAACGTGGAAAGTCATCCTGAATCTGTTTGCTTTCTCTCTGCTTCCTCTATTGACTATAAAGCCTGATCTCCCCAATTCCCCAGTCTTAGATAATACTTATACAGTGTGTTAATTTGGGCAGACAATGCTAATGTTTGCTAAGTGATTTATATAATATCTTGTTAATCCCCATGTGCATTGGGAACCGAAGACCCTGGACACCGATCTGCATATTGTGTACGTGTATCATAAATATACGTGTTAAACAATTTGATTGTTAATCAATTCACACCAATGAATTATTCACACCCGGTCCACATCTTAACCCTTTCAGGGCTGCATAGTGCAATAATACAATTATTTTGACCTTTGTCGGAAGTATGTATGAATGCAGCCATGGCGAGTAACTTTGCAGTACTTGGCCAACCCTATAGGGACTCCCAAGGAGCCGTCATGATTAATTTATGTGGCAAGTTACTCGGCAGGATTGAACTCATTCATCATGACGACAAAGAGCATAGCCCATTGATGCTCAAGGCAGACCTAGACTATTCGGGAGGATTTGGCCATGTCAGAAGAAGGCCTGCTAGACTATAGTGTAGTGATAGAACTCCAGGTTGTCATTAATATTTTAAAAAGTTATTCCTTTATAAGAGCAACATTTTCGCTCCATATAAAACCTAGATATAGACAAGATTACTCCAGATTTTTCCCTTTTAATCACCTCGCAAAGTAGGTTGTTCGCCACATTAACTGATTAGATACATGAAAATGTATTCTACTTCTTGAAGATACCGTAGGAACATCTAATTACGTTACAACCTGCAACATGTTTTTGGAAAATAACAAACACATTTGTTCACGTTTCCAGGAATTCTGCATGTGGGTACAAGAGCACTCCAATACTTGATAACAGCAATGATATGGTATGGTAGTGTACACGGAATTTATATGTAGTGATGCAGAAATCGGTAACTTGTATTAAAATGAGGGTTGATATGTCCAAAGTAGGTGTACAATATTTCCAGTTTACTTACCCAATAGACTCTCCTCTTATTGAGAATTCAGACTGTCAAATTTGGGGTATTTCTTTCTTATTGACAGTTCACACTGTCAATAGTGGTACATTATACTGTTATTGACAGTTGTTCACCGAGCTGTTAATAGTGGGAACTTTCTCTCTTATTGACAGTTCCTTACTTCAACTTCAATCAAAAGTTGATTTTGACTGCAAAACCCATTTAGACTGCAAAACCGATTTTGAAGGGAAATTTGATTTTGACAGGAAAATCGATTTTGACGTAAAAATCGATTTTTGACGGAAAAATCAATTTGACAGGAAAGTCGATTTTCACAACAAAAAAAATCCGATTTTGATGGAGAAGTCGAATCATGGAAAAATCGAATTTTAGTGCAAAACCGATTTTGGGTGCAAAACCGATTTTGGGTGCAAAACCGATTTGGAGAGTAAAACCATTTTGGAGGGCAAAACCGACTCTGAGGGCAAAAACTTATGGCGAAAAAAAAAAACTTTTGCAAAAAAAAAAACTTTTGTAAAAAAAAAACACGTTTTGACTCCAATGTAAGTGGGAACTGTCAATAAGACGGAAATATTCCACTATTGACAGTTCCCATGAGGAACTGTCAAAACAGGAATAATTTCCACTATTGACAGTGTGAACTCTCAATAACAGAAATTTTTTCCACTATTGACAGTTCGGACTGCCAATAGCGTTTTTGAAAAAAAAAACTCCGACACCATGACTGGATGGCGTGTAAAAGATTTCACATGCTCCATGCAAAACCCACCACGTCCCCCCCCCCACCCATAGTTGAAAAATGATCACTCCCTTAGTAAGGTGTGTATGGGAGATAGTGATCCCTGCAGCATGAGAAGCCACATGCTACTCATTGTCTTATTGTAGTCCTATATGGAATTTCTCACTAGCCAAAATGTCAGATAGAGTGACAGTCTCTGGGAGAGTCGGTGAGCAAAATGTGTCCAGCTCGAGGAGGAGAGTTGAGTTTACAAATTTTTATTTGGCAAAAAATTCATATACAAGTAAAGTTTTTCAAATAAATGCCAGGTGGATGTATAATAATTATGGTAACAATCACAGCAATACTGCTAATAATAGTAGAGTGAACTTAAAATCACATAGAATCAGCATTAGACAAAATCACATACAATTTACAACAGGCAGTAAAGTAAAATAGATTTGATGCTTTAGAAACCATCAGGAACCGCATGTACAATCGCGACGTACCAGTTTGACAACATTAAGATGGTGTTTAAGCCATTAAGTAACATCACACTCATATTTATATCTAGGCAAATGGATTGATGGATATATATATATTACTTCGTATAGACTTCAATAGTACATTATATAGACTTCAGCACAATCTTTTCACGCGAGAGGGAGTTTACGCTGCACCCAGTCCATTGTCCCCCACTGCCCTGGCTGTCATGGGCGGCCCCATAAGTAGCTGATGACTTATTGTTAATTCAATACCAGATGAGAGTTGCTCTTACTGTTCTATAGTTCTTCACCATCTTACAGTCATCTTCACATTGAATCAGCTATGTCAGCAGAAATGATTGTCGAAGACCTGTGTTCTGGTTCATACAAAGCGCAAATCGCAAGTTTTCTTAAGGACAGTACATTGGGAACTAAGAGCCCAATATAAATTTGCATTCTTACATAACTATTGATGCTTTAACAACTTTCCTCTTCTCCTAAAAACTTCCACAGCTTATTTCAGTTTCATCAAAACAATCAACCTACATGTCCTCTTCTCCTTAAAACTTCCACAGCTTATTTCAGTTTCATCAAAACAATCAACCTACATGGAGGTATCAGCTTAAAATCATCACTAACATCTAGGCTCTTGGTTATTATATTCACACAAGACAATGGGTGGGGTATTTAATAACAGGAATGCCTTCTTTCACCAATTATTTGAATAATCCTTATACCTATCACTTCTACAATAACAAGATCACACTGATTTTAGTGAAGCCTTCTAAGCTGTCACCCGGCACCTATGTGTTGTTGTGCTCGATGCATCCTTTGCACCTCCATCTATGGCTGTGTCTCATGAGAATCACACAATCTTTGAATGGGGTCCATCTTTGAACGGCTTGATAGAAAACTATTTATTTAAGGCAGATGAATGATAATATAAATTAGCCAAAAAGGTCAATGGATGATCCGACAGGGGTAGACATTAACTTTTTCAGCTGTGGGCCACCCGGGCCCGTAGGTCCGAAGATCTATGGGCCCGGACTTTTAGCTGTGGGCCAGGGAATAGATTTTACTTTTTTCAAAGAGGAAATCATATAAATTCCTGATTTACCAATGTTAAAATGAGACCAAATTGCTTCATTTCCTCACATTTTTCTCTTTCCAACGGTATATTACATGTCTATACTAATCAGTTATATTCCTATTGGATATCTTGCAAAATTTCCTGTGGGCCACCCGGGCCCATGGGAAGGTAATTCTGAAGAAAACTACGGGCCCGGACGCAAAATTACGGGCCATTGGCTCCCGGGCCAGCGTTAGTGTCTACCCCTGCTGGATGTTTTAACACTTTAAATTATTAATCAGTAGTTCATTTATATCTTCATCTCCCCTGAATAAACCATTTCTTTCAAGCCGGTCAAAGATGGCACCCAGTCAAAACTGGCACCCGGTCAACGACGTTCACATTGGCCCAATCTCATGAGACACCACCCTATGGTTGGTATACTGAAACAGCCTCAGTGACACCAAATACCAAGTACTGCAATCAGCACTACATCACATTCACAAGTCTTAACCTCCAATATATATCCTTATTACATGTCTTGAGCCATTAATCACAATGATATATTCACAGTTCACACAAATGAAAGCATTATGATACATACAATCAAGTTAACTTCACACCAAATACAGGTCACGTACAACTGCAATGATTTTGAATAAATTATTCAATTTGATTTCCAAAAGTTGCTTACTTTTTCTGTCACCAGTCTCACTTATCTCATTTTGTCTGTTTTAGCTATTCTGTTTCAGTTGGTTACAGTTGCTCATAATGTATACATTCAAATTAAGTGAACCTCTAAATGAAGGTGTATGTCTCACCATTATAAGCATAGCAATCTATCTCACATGTCTATTTAGGCATCCATTTGGACCGAATCATATTTTTCATCATAGCCCCCCCCCCCTTGACCTGTGCTTTCATTGCACCCCTGACTGCATGCCCACCGCCCTATTTCAATTTCAGGGACTGGTATCAGGTATAAGGCTCAGTCATTATTTCCACTGTGTCCCTGCTGGACTGTTTCTTATTCAAGCCTTCACAGGCTATCAGTTCACTTATCAGGGTTGATGCATGGTCTTGTCACATGCTTCACAGGTAGGAGAGTATAGGGAGTTTACCTGCACCGCTCAGAGCCGTGAAAAGGGCTGTTTCTGTGCCTTGCCTTACATTTTGGGGTGGTTTTAAGGAACTAGAATAAGTTCAGATTAAATAAAGTCACATTCTCAAACCCAAGATACTCTACTCTAATTTAATGTAAGGATTTAATAAATAACACATTAATCAAAGCAGGGTGATTGTGTTGATAAAGAAAATCGATCTGCAAGTGTAAACTTTGCTTTGTATGCCTTTCTGTGACAGTCTTAGAGTAGGACAGATGTTAGATATTCCTATTTCCGTTCTAGATGACAATAGAATGTGTAATTCTGATGGCATGGAGGAGTAGAAAACATATTTGCCTATATGTGGGGATTTGATACTATTTTCTATTGTTATTATAAGTGTACTTGCTAATAGAACAAATGATTAAGCAGCTTAAATCGACATGAAAAAGCTAAATAATCAACATGTATCATAGCACATCTTGACACCCTAATTATTAGCTTTAAGTTTTCAGTAATTATCAACGGAAATTAGGATATGTAGGCATAAACCTAGACCTATACAGTGCTATAGGACTGAATTCCTACCTGCTGCAGTGTTGATTACTGTGGCATGCTACTATATCTGGCTCAAATCCAAAACGACCACCTCCTCACCCCCAACAGTATAGGAATCTTTTCCAGCAAAACCACCACCCTTCCCTCACATTTAGTCATCTCCCACTAAGACTAGGACATATATCAACATACCGTTTTTTTGCGTTGTATTCCTGACAAATTTATCTTTCCAAAAAGAGGATATATAATATACAATGTATATTTTATATAGTGGGTAAACACCCTAGAGAGTACCATCCCAGCAAACTGGGGTTAGGCTAGGGCATGCTAGTGCCAGCTTTGGCGAACTACTTCTGTGCCTAGCTCATTGGGTGAGGTCAAAAAAAAGAGGTGTGTTTCAGGTTACATGGTCTGAAAATCTAGGGTAGGTAGGTCGGATTTTTGTTTTTTGTAATTTCTTTTTTTTTACTTTAGCCTGAAAAGTACCCAGAAATCGACTCACGAACTACAATGCCGACTCGCCGACGACCGCCTCTGTTAGGCTAGATAGTCTCAAAATTGCAAGATAGTCTCAAAATACTATGGTTTTGTGACAACCTTGCAACCCTCAGGCTAGATAGTCTCAAAATTGCGAGATAGTCTCAAAACACACGTCAAGCTAGATAGTCTCAAAATTTTGAGGGTATCTTGCAACCCCTAAGGCTAGATAGTCTCAAAATTGTAAGATAGTCTCAAAATACTATAGTTTTGTTAGTATCTTGCAACCCTCAGGCTAGATAGTCTCAAAATTGCAAGATAGTCTCAAAATACTATAGTTTTGTTAGTATCTTGCAACCCTCAGGCTAGATAGTCTCAAAATTGCGAGATAGTCTCAAAATACTATAATTTTGTTAGTATCTTGCAACCCTCAGGCTAGATAGTCTCAAAATTGCAAGATAGTCTCAAAATACTATAGTTTTGTTTGTATCTTGCAACCCTCAGGCTAGATAGTCTCAAAATTGCAAAATTGTCTCAAAATACTATAGTTTTGTTAGTATCTTACAACCCTCATGCCAGATAGTCTCAAAATTGCAAGATAGTCTCAAAATACTATAGTTTTGAGACTATCTAGCCTGAGGGTTGCAAAATCTCGCAGTTTTGAGACTATCTGTCCGGCTTTTGAGATTATCTCGCAATTTTGAGACCACCTAGCCTGTAGGTTGTGAGATACTAACAAAGTTCTGATATTTTGAGGCTATTTTATAGTTTTGAGACTGTATAGCCTGATGGTTACGAGATACTAACAAAACTATAGTATTTTGAGACTATCTTGCCTGAGGGTTGCGAGATACTAACAAAACTATAGTATTTTGAGACAATTTTGCAATTTTGAGACTATCTAGCCTGAGGGTTGCAAGATAGTCTCAAATTTTGAGACTATCTTGCAGCCTTTTGAGACTATCTCGCAATTTTGAGACTATCTAGCCTGAGGGTACCGAGATACTAACAAAACTATAGTATTTTGAGACTATCTCGCAGTTTTGAGACTATCTAGCCTAACAGCCTCTACTCGTGAACTATCAGATCGACCCTTAAAAAGCCCCAATTTTTTTATTTTTTTCAAAATTGCATAAAAATTTCTAGGGTCGGCCCTGTTTTGCTGGTAGGGTCGGGTAACCTGAAACACACCTTTTTTTTATTTGGCCTGAGGTTGTTTGAGCTTTGGGTGGGCTGTCCTAACCCTCACAGGTAAAAGTGAAGGGAGTCCAGGTTGCCTCCATAATGACTCCCCTGTTTAGGCTAGTCCAGGTCGCCTAAGGGAACCTAGGGAACTCTCTGGCTGACCTAAGAGAGTCACCTGGGGGAGTAATATGACCCAGAGAGCTATATGACGTCCCCAGGGGACTCCCTTAGGTCAGCCAGAGAGTCACCTAGGCTCCCTTAGGCAATCTGGACTCCCCTAAACAGGGGAGTCATTCTGGAGGCAACCTGGACTCCCTTTTGACGCTGTTTCTTCTCTGTTTGCTTCCACATAGTAGACTGTCCCAAAGGTTAACACATTCCAATGTGCAAGTTACTGACATATCACAACCTCATACCTACACTGTAGTATAGTGATCATCCCTATCATCTTGTACCTAAAAGGTCTAGGGTTCAAGTAAATCCCATTTATTACACATCCCTCTAATGCCTTATCGCCTCAGTCGACCTATATATAAGTTATACCAGCCATGTATTTGCTTTCTGGTATGTGAGTAAAGAATACACATACAAATATAGTTTAAAATTCAGTTTTCTCAGCTGCTATACATCGGTTGCTGAAGTTTTCCAGATTGTACTAGATAACAACTTGGTACTACCGAGGTATTTGGTATGCTACTTAACCCTTTAGGGCCGACCAAAAATAGTATTTGCTGGTGATGGGGCAAGGCCATGTTTACAGGAATCTTCCCTGGGCCGAGCCTTTGCTGAATCCCATAGAGTTATGATGACTACAGTCGATGCTCGGCCCCCATGGCATCAACTATAGTTGTGTACATTTTCATTCAAGTTCAGATTTAGACCATTATTTATAAAAAGATCATTCATTTTATGTAATTGACTGTGTCACACATTACATGCTTAGCAGCATGTTGATGGTGTGAAAGGACCCAAGCAGGCATCTATAGCTGTCATGATAAGGTAGAGTTCAGTGGTAGCCCCATCAGCTCTCCCTGTCTCATACCTCCCTCTCTTGCCTCCCTCTGTTGGTAACCGTTTGCTGCTCGGCAGTTAAAGGGGCATTCTCACCACTCGCACTTACCACATAGCAGACTAGAACAGTAGTAGAATTATGAGTGAGAAACGCTCGGTGAGAATGCCACTTTAAGGTAGGGTCTTTTTGCTCTCATACCATATGTAACCAACTGAGCTTATGGATGTGAGGTGCGTTCTTTGATTCTCTCCCGGATGGAGTGTTGCTTTCACTTTTCTTAGGTCATCACCAAGATACAGTCATCTACATGCTGGGTAAGACATGTAATGTAAGCAGGAATAGATAAATGTCTTTACTCCAAAGTCCAGTGCCCTGGTTCATTCAAAGTGTGATTCCAAGTCTTCAAGGCAATGCATTGAGAACTGAGAATACAATATGTTTCCATTCTTACTTGGCTGTTAATGCTTTAACACAAGGGTATTCCTGGGGCTGGGTCATCTGTCTGTTACAGTTTATCTAAATATGTTGAAAAATGGTAGTTAGCCCTTTAATGTTAAGGGTCACAAAGTGTTTTAATACACTATGCCCATGCCCAAAATGAGAGGGATTGGCATGGGTGGAACAGGTGTTCTTGTATTTGTTACTCCTGGTTCAATTTTAGGTAGATTGAATCTTTTGGGCCCAATCTGAATGCATCAACTTAGAGTATCAATTATAGTCCTTCAGAGCAATGGTTATGGATAACTCTTTTGAGATTTCCTTAATTCACCATTAGTAGATTAGTTCTGTCTACACATGATTGTGGCCTTCATCTTGTCCCTGAACATATGGTTGGAGAGTGAATATACAGCAGCATTAACATAGCAGTTACTGAACCACAGGGTGGTGAGCAGGTACCTAAGTGCGCCCTTACCAGTACTCGCCAGGTGTGTTTCTGAATTAGGTACATACACGTCCAACAGGATGATGGGTAGGGTAGTTGCTGCATACAGCACCAGAACCTTACAGATAGTACGGTTTGCCCTACCCATGGGCGGCAGCAGGCTATGAGCAGTTGGACATTGGACATCTTGGATGCGTCTGATGTGTCTCTGTGCGATGGTCTTGATCCAAGCATAGATGATAACTGATATGATGAGACCACTGAAGTAGAGCGGGCGGGCAAGTGTGGAGAATACGGGCTTAATCATATAGCGGTACGACCAGCATCTGTATCCTGCTCCAAGCTCTAACTGAGGGTCCCCTGAGGTCCAGTCTAAGATGACTAGCACAGAGACTATGGACAGGATAAGGGCCCAGCTGAGGGCCATGGCCCTTAGGGTGCCCTTGGTAGTCACCAGGCTGGTGTATCTAAGCGGGTACTTGATGGCTATAAAGCGGTTAACAGTCATAACGAAGGTGAGAGCAATGTTTCCAAGCTGCGCCGCGAGTCCGAAGGCAGTCTGGAGCTGGCATAAGGCAGGCAGCTGGACTGAATAGGGTTCATCTGTCACCAAGACCAGGAGTTTACTCACACCATGGCAGGCATCTGCCACAGCCAGGGACCCTGCTATCACATTACCAGGGGAGTGCAGGACATCAAACCTCACCAGGGTCACTAACAAAAGGGAATTCACTCCCAGAGCAGAGGCACCCAGTGACAGCCGTAGGAGCTGGACGGAAAGGGCACTTTGGAGACTGACGTCCTGCCATATAACCTGGGAGGTATTCTCAACCAATGGATTTCCCATGGAGGTACTCTCAGCTGACAGATTTCCCACAGAGGGGTTCTCAGTTGAAAGATTTCCAGTAGGGGCATCCACAACTGATATATTTCTCATTGAGGTATTCACATCTGACATATTTCTCATTGAGGCATTCACAACTGACAGAATTCCCACGGAGGCAGTTTCAACTGACAGTTCTCGCACAGAGGAATTTCCCAGAACAGCATTCTCAACAGATGGACTTGTCATAAAGCCTTTCTCTACAGATTCAGCAGTTGTGTCAGTAGACACTAGTTCTGGCTCATTGAACTCTATTTCCACCATTCCAAAAATGCCTAAAACGCAATAAGCAAAGATATATGAATAAAGTTTCTGCATGCTGGCAGTGATGTTGTTCAAGCTGTGGGGGTTAGCAATGTACCGTAAATTCTCGCGTATAAGCCTAACTCTCGTATAAGCCGCACCCTGACTTTGGGCCGATCCTAGAAGCGGCACCAGCAATCTAGACTATGGTGACTTTTAGTACTGTACCATGATAACAAAAAATTGCGTATAAGCCGTACCCCCACTGTGTGCCAATCCTATAAAACGCACCAGGGATCTGACTCTTGTACTAGCCGCGGCTTCTACGCGAGAATTTACGGTAGTTAGATTGGGAATGTTGTTCAGCTGTATTAATGTGTGCATGGTGCCAGAGTAGTTAGGCTTCCAAAGTCTCAGTATAATTGGGCTTCTCTATAATACCAGTGTAGTAAGGCTTCCATAGTGCCAGTGTAGTTAGGCTTCCCTATAGTGCCAGTGTAGTTAGGCTTCTCTATAGTGCCAGTGTTGTTAGGCTTCCATAGTGCCAGTGTGGTTAGGCTTCCCTATAGTACCAGTGTAGTTAAACTTCCCTATAGTGCCAGTGTAGTTAGGCTTCCCTATAGTGCCAGTGTAGTTAGGCTTCCATAGTGCCAGTGTAGTTAGGCTTCCCTATAGTGCCAGTGTAGGTAGGCTTCCCTATAGTGCCAGTGTAGTTAGGCTTCCCATAGTGCCAGTGTAGTTAAGCTTCTCTATAGTGCCAGTGTGGTTAGGCTTCCATAGTGCCAGTGTGGTTAGGCTTCCCTATAGTGCCAGTGTAGTTAGGCTTCCCTATAGTGCCAGTGTGGTTAGGCTTCCATAGTACGAGTGTAGTTAGGCTGTGTCCCTATAATGCCAGTGCAGTTGGCCTGTAATACATCCATGTGGTCAAGCTGTAGTACCCCTCAGAGATAGAGGAGTCTCCTATGCTGTGTGTCCAAGTGATGGTCGTGTTAGTGAGTGAAGATATATGATAAAGGCAGTAAGCACCTACCTGTTACTCAGTAGCCAACACATGTCTGTGACGCAGTCTGTGAGAAGCAACAACAGTGAATCATCTTGGGATAAACGTTTTGACCTGGGAAAAAGATTTTTGACAATTGTTGGGCCTTTCAGAGTCAATGCCAAAGGTGAATGCTATGGGTATGAGTTGATGTTATGATTCGATTCAGAAATTTTAAAAAGTGCAGAGTAGTTGTTTTTTTACCTTGGTAAAATGTTAAGTAATCCCAGATCACATTTGTAAATTACTGATGCATCCAGGGCAAACTAGCTAGCTATACTTTTTCGACAATATTTGCATTTCTTTCTACACATTTAGTATTATCGCATAATAAATTGAACTATTGTCATTGCATTTAATTTATTCAACATTTATACTGTATTGATAAATACATAGCACTGTTTTTCATGGTGACTTAAAATTATTTAAAATCATGTTCATAATCGCTTTTTATACATTGTATAGGTATTATAGTCATGGATGTAGAGAGTGGTATTAAGATGGGTTGTTGGAATTTAGCGTACACACTGTTTTTCCGCCCCTCTTCTGCCTTCGAAGAATTCTCTTACTGAAAACAGCAAAAATGTCCTACCCTCTACTTTGGTTATACCAGGTCATTTGCAGCATAGTGTATTTTTCTCGGGATTGATAGAGACCCATGTTCCCTTATATGGCTTAATAGGCACCCCATAAGGGGCATGGCAAAAGGTTTACCTTAAAGGCAATATATGCACTGTAAAAATTTCCTGTTGAAATTATGGGGAATCAGTGTAAAATTTTACAGTTTATCACCTTAATGTGATTTACGGTGAGACAGTGTCAAATTCAACACTTTTACACTGAACATCCATAAACATGTACAGTGAAACACCTTATTTTCATTTACGGTGAATCTCACATTAAATATTTGCCCACCAGGTGGCAGCCTGGGAGATATGAGGACTTTAGTAGAACCTCTCACTTTAAAACGTATCTAAATGTGTTAAAATGATAACAATGTCCAATTACCTCATTAATCACAGGGTCAACCTAGAAGCCTAGGGTACAATATAGATAATAGAAATATAGTTTCCTTTTCTATATCAGTGGGAGCAAGCAAGGATTGTAAAAACACCCATTCTGTGGTAATTAGAGTTATACATAATCACACCACTGTCAGAGTTGCTTTGTAACAATCCTAGACTACCCATTGCTCATGGATTATACTTGCACATTACTGTGAGGCATTCAATTATGTCTCCTATGGCCTAATATTTACAGGCCTGAAATTAAGTTGATATGAAATATACCAATGAATCAAGAAAAAAGAGAACCATCAATGAATAGCAGAGAATCATCATATAATAATGATGAATTACCGTAAAATGACAACGGGAAAGCTCCGTAAAATTTACGGGGATTAGGAGAATACGGTGACCGTAAAAAAAACGGTGAAAGCTTGGCATTAATTGATGCCAGTGAATCACCGTAATTTTACAGGATATTTTTAAGAGTGTGGGGAAAGGGTGTTAATTAAAATCTGTATAGGAAAAAATCTAGTTCACCTAAGACTAAAGGTTAAACAGAATCGGAATATATTCAAAGTATGCTTTAGATATTAGATAATTATACAATGTCCTAATTCCATTATTTGAAGGGAAAAGAGCAAAAAGTTAATACTCCTAATGAATTGCCTCTACACTGGATATCTAGACAATTATCAACGGAGCTCCAGAATGGCTACAATGATGCTATCACAATATTCATGCAACATATTTCACTACAGGTGGCTCATCATTAAGAACAATATGCACGAAATCATAAACAACATGTTTATTAGCAATATGTTTGCCCATGGTCATAAAGGACACGCTGTATCAAGCGCTAAGGCCAAATAATAAAGGGTGTGTTTCAGGCAACCCAACCCTGATTTCCAAAAAGGGCCTAGTATTTTTCCCGATTTTGGAAAATTTCACACTTTTTCAGAAATTCTAGCAATTTTTTTGGTCAGGAAGAACATATCCCATGCCTAATTAATTGTCCGGCCTCAGGTATGTCATGATATTCATAGTTATTGTAAGAATCAGTGAGTCGTCCTGATGACCCGCTAGTCAATGTGGCAGTTCCCGACTCATTCCAGGTACCTCCAAGAAGAAAAGAAAGAAAAAAGAATCCGACCTACCTACCCTAATCTTTTTGACTATGTTGGCTAAAACACACCTTTTCTTTTTGACCTAAGTGGTTCTAAAGACATGCAATAAATGTCTACAATGTACAGCAAAATTGATAAACACGCTTAACAAAAACTGCCGCTACTTTTCCATTATTTCCCTTGTAAATGACCCCACTTCACAGTAGAGTTAGACTGAGAATACACATGATGTGACCTGTCCCTTTACTAAGAGGCACATAGTTAAAATGAGAACTGGGGGATGGTGAGCATGACTGAGCCATCCCTGGCCTGGCAGTAGTCGGCGTGTGTGACGGTGGCGCTGTGCTCACTGCAGGCCGTGCTCTCACAGTTGGAGGGCAGAGACAGCACGCTCTCCGTGTCCCCAGACAGCCGTCTCTTAAAGAGCCGCTGACACACCACTACACTGCCACACACCACACCCGCCAGCAACAACACCGTCCCCACTCCCACAGCACCGCCGAAGGCAATGCTCCAACCAGGGCTCTCCGCCACAGAGCCCATGTTGGGTTCTGACACATGGGTGGGAGTGGCTGAATCGGACAATGACCTGGTGCTGTGCATTGATGACGTCACACTGAATGTGGATGACGTCATACTGGGAGTTGATGATGTCATACTGGCAGTTGATGTTGTCATACTGGCAGTTGATGTTGTCATACTGGCAGTTGATGATGTTGTTTTGGGGCTTGATTTCCTCGTTACTGTTATTGATGATCTCGTATTGGGTGATGATGTTTTTGCACTAGGTGTCGATGAAATCAAGCTGGGTATTGGTAACGTCATTCTGGGCATTGTTGACGTTATGCTGGGGGTTGATGATATGTCAATGAGTGTTGATGGCATCTTGCTGGGCATTGATGACGTCACACTTCTTGTCGATGACGTTATGGTGGGCATTGATGACGTCCTCATAGGTAATGATGACGTCTTTAGGTCAATCACAGAAGTTGTCATGGGTGTTGATGACGTGATGATAGTCGTTGATGATGTCACAGTGGCTGTTGATGACGTCATTATGGGTTTTGGTGACGTCACCGTTGGGATGATTGCAGCAAACGATGGCTTGACTCTGGGGTGGTATCCTTAAATGCAAAGTATTAACCTTGTAGATTCAATAGTGCTTTTTATCACAAATGACTCAGGGTATTTTACTCGTGTTTACTTAAAAGCCCCTTGGTAGGGTGGGTGAAGAATCATAACCACACTCTTATAATAGTCTACCTGGCAATATACATCTACGTGTACATCCCCTATGGGGCTGCATAGTGCTTTTAGTACAGGATGTTTACGATAAGGTTTAGGTGATTGCTGTACACAATACAAGGTGAGAAGGAGAGAAAGAAAGAAAAGTCGCAGCATCGCATTGGTCAAAGCCGGAACACAGAACTTAATTCCCTGTGGGCACCAATTAATGATAGATAGCTCAAAGCCCTATATAACAACTAGTATACGCCCTGTATGGCTGTGAGGTACCTGGTGCTCAATAGGTGAACAACCTACACCCACACAGGCACATAGCCTGTACACGGCAGAATAATGTAGCACACCTCCAAACAAAGCAAACAAGGTGAGAATGTCGGATGATAATGGCTCCAAAGATGGGATCCTGCTTCTCGCCCCCATATGCACATAAGGCTGTGTCTCACGACCTTGAGCCAATGTTTTTGTCTCTGACCGGGTGCCGTCTCTGACCAGGTGCCGTCTCTGACCGGGTGCCGTCTCTGACCGGATGTCACTTTGGGAGTCTAGATATGTTCTACCAACAGCAGGAGGGTAATGATAATTACATAACAGATGCCATAACGTTTTTACAAATCCTTTTATATATCAGTATAGTTTAACATTAAAAAGACACTTTTTTCTGACACCAGGTCAGAGACGGCACCTGGTCAGAGACTGCACCTGGTCAGAGACGGCACCCGGTCAGAGACAAAAGCATTGGCTCAAGGTCGTGAGACACAGCCATAAGGCTTGGAGGACATTTCATTGTGTCCAATCCTTGAAATATGATATTGTAATAATAGTACCATTGGGAACTCATTTATATAGTATAAATACATCTTGAAATGAAACTTACTAAAGATGCAACGTAGATGTGTGGAGGAGGGTTGTAAGAGGAGCTCCAGGGTCCTCCAGATCCACCGTCCAGTGTGGGACGGACAGAATGCCTCTGTAGCCTCCACGATACAGTCCAGGTAGGCCTGGGTGGATCTGGAATTGAATACCATGACACTTGTACATCAAACACTATGGATACAGGGGGAGTGGTTACAGGGGGAGAGGTCCTTGCTATCTGGACCCCACGCTTTTAATTTTTTTAGAGATACTTTGAAGTACAACGTACACATTATTCTGGTTTATTTTATCCCCTCACCCCCTTCTTAACTTCCTTAAACACCGTTTAACCAATTACATTTAGAATGTCTTAATGACTAGTGATAGATCTAAAGAGAAAATCCCGGCAGCTTTCGATTTTTCTTCGCCTTTTTCTGCCCTATCATGTTACCTGCAGCGGTCTCTATAGGGCACATCACCACTGCCACCACTCCCCTCCTCACCACTGCCTGTACTTCCAACCCCACCCGCCAGGTGGTGTATGTGTGCGCAGACTGTCATGGCCGCCTGTACCGCATCCTGCCTCCAGCACTTCCGGTGTCCACGACCACCTGCAAAAGGAAAAACAGCATGTTTACAGTTCAATGTAATCGTCATTCTGGTGTAAAAAGTACGTAGATGATGAAATTATGCTATTTATATAGAAATACCTTGAAACAATGAGATTTAGAGGTAATTTGGTGTTTTGATAGGGCAATGCCCACCCATATTTGTGAAGACATTTCTCAAAAGCTCGAAGACATATCGTCCAGTGTGTCTATTCACCTGAGCTTCATTCATCCATGCATCGTTCCGACACAGGGCATAGCACCTTAAAGCACTCTGCAGACCTTAAAGTGGCATAATCACCAAGCGTATCCCATTCAAATTTCTAGTACTGTTCTAGTCTACTATGTGGTTAAGTGTGATTGGTGATATTGCTCCGTTAAGGATTAATGTTAACATAACACGTCACAGCACTCTGCAGACCTTTAAGCTTAATGTTAATATAACACGTTAGACAGTCTTTGCGAAAACGTTTTCATCCCACAGGACATTTGGTCCTGCCATGGGGTATAGTACTTTATATCGCTGGTCCTGCAAATTTTTAATGTTGAAGGACCGGCTACATTTTTGGAGGACTGGATAGGTACATATCTGATTATTTCTGCATTTTAATTATAAAAGAGTTTTGTCAATGAAAGATACAATTTATTTGTAATCATTTATGGCCAAATCAGGATAGATATATAGTTTTACACAGTATATTGACATACATATTTCAGCTTTAGAAGCCCAACTGAATTCTTCTAGTTCAGAAAAGCCCAACATGCCAGTGGATATTTGGTCGTGCTACACATGTAAATCTTCTGGACCAGTGGCATTCTAGAAGGACATTGCCACTGTCCTGCATATTTTCGTAAAGACTGAAGTTAAAGCACTCTGCAGAGCTTTAAGCGTAATGTTAACATAAGACATTAAAGCACTATGCAGGCCTTAAAGATGGTATATCAGCTAATACACTTCCCAAACTTTTTCCTTAAAAGGGATGCCATGGGTTCCATTATCATTTAGGCTAATACACAGTACCCAATATTTGCAAGATATTTGTCTATAAATACATGAGTTTAGATAGTTAACAATATAGCCTATTCACCTTACTGACTCAGTCACTCCTCCAGGTGACTACAGGGTAAACTAGCCTGGTAGAGAATGCACTGAGCCATGCAGTACCACAACATAGGGAATTTTAGTGTCGACCTACAGTAAAAATGATTGCACTAAATATGCTTATTTGATAGATTTAGACATATCCCATCCTTTTAAAAGTAAGGGAGTATTTATAGCATTGGATATACAACAGTATGATGGCATCAATAGAAAATTGACGAATTTTAGGTGACAACCCATCTTTAAAGGGTTACTGTTACTGGCTGTACTGACCTGTGGTGTAGAGATGGCAGGCAGCTGTGAGGGCTGTGAGTGTTGCTGCCATGTGCTGTGTCTGTGCTGGGGAGCAGTGGGGGCCCACCTTCACCTGACACTGCTCGTACCGCCCCACATCCCAACTGTAGGAGGACCAATACAGACAATGCCCTAGTTAAAGTGACCTGGTCCGATTTTTTTCATACTTCAAATCCTACTTAAATGTGTTCCAAATGTTAGTTAGTATTATATTTGGAAGATAGGGTACACTACAAGAGATCAATTTGAGGGGCTGATGTGGCCCAGCTATGATATTCTATAATGTATTTCAATGGGGGAATTATGGTGTGCACTCAAAAAGTAGAAAATTGAGCCATAATCTGATAATTAGTCGAATAATTCAACTATTATAAGCTGAATTCTAGGGTATGAGGATTAAAGAAAGTAGGTAGCACATGAAGAATGGACACAGGGACAATTCTAGTTCATTCTTGATGACATTGATCTTTGAGTCCTATAATCATTGGAGTATGTCACTTTAACTGAAAGCTGTTTTGACTAAGAAAATACATTTGTCATATGCATTTCACCAAATTTTGAATCCTACCACAATATGTAAGAAAGACGTATTATTACAAGCTAATGTTATCTATGGGCAGTAACTGCTCATAAAGGGAGTTCTATATATATATGGTGCCTACTCTCCAAATAGAACTCAAGAATGACACAATAATTATTTAGGAACATACATATTTACCGGGAAACGCATAAGCTGTATGTACAAAAGATAGATATGGGAGATTCTCGAGCATAGTGAACATTCCTGGTGTTCAATGGTGAGTTTTACTCGTGCAAATAACCAGAAATTCCACAAGTACAATGAAGACCTGTATTTCCTGAGTTTCATTACAAAAAATGACACAGATTATGACACAAGAAAATTTCCAAAATCGTTTCCAAAACGTTCCAAAAACGTTCTGAAATTCTCTAGTTCAGCTTGAGGTTTTGTTTGCAGGGCAACCATGGTGCTTAAAGAATGTATTCAATGTGGGGATAAAATCGTGCATGATTTTATTCCACCTAACAATAATAATAATAGGCCAATCATTACATAGCTGGGCAAAATGGTAGTTAATAAGCATGAATGGAATAGGTAAGAAAGATAGTATGACCTTGGTCAACATCTTGGATCAATTTTCAAAATATTTCATTTTTGACCCAAACTGATCGGATAATCATACTCACTGTAAAACTCAGTTTCTGCAAAAGTTCCCAATTCAACCATTTCCCACACTCACACACTTCATTCTCAAAAACTACCCACTGAGAGCTGCCCAGTTACAGGTTGAATGCTCTAAGTTTGGCCAGCCATACAAATTATCAATCTAGCCACTCTTGCAAGTAATGATAGTCCCTACATTTCTTGAAGTCAATACGATGCAATTGGTATCTATAGTGTCCCTGCAAGCAAAATCTCAAGCGGAACTCCTGCCATTCTTGTGTCAAAACTCGAGAATTTTAGGGTGTTTTTAGAATGTTTTTTTGAACGTTTTGGAAATTTTCTTGTGTCATATTCCCTGTCATATCTTGTAGTGAAACTCGTGAAATACAGGTCTTCATTCTACTTGTGGAATTTCTGTTTATTTGCACGAGTAGAACTCGGGAAATACACATCACCATTAAACTTGTCACTAGGAACGTTCATTATTCTCCAGAATCTCCCATGTCTATCTTGTGTAAGCAGCTTGTGTGTTTCCCAGGAATTACACATGTTTCTAACTTATGTCATTCTTGAGTTCTGTTTGGAGGGCTTGCAAATCTCCTATTAAACCTTGTTGAAGAGCATGGTCCCCAGTTACCAGCACAGATCTTGATACACATTGTATATTAATAATACTCCTCAAAATAACTCACCGACACATATTGTCCAATGTTTTGTCGGTGAGCTGCTGGGGGATGCCCGAAGTGGGGCTGATCTGCATCCAGGGTTTCATACACGAGTGCAGCTCCTCCCACTTACAGTCTGTGCGCGGCTCGGGTGTTAGCGGTTCCACAGAAAACCCCTCTCTGTCAACCTGAGTCATCCTCCTGATTGCTATTGCTGGTGTTTCCGTCTGCATTACTTTGAGCATGGTGGGGGAGATAGAATAGCAATGTAATAATTAACTTATTAAATGTTTGAATAAAATGTGTTTTACTTATATATTTCTTCTTTCAAAATTGTAATATAATTTTTAATGGAATGTCAAACAGAAAAGATAATGACATTTTTCAGAACTTAGAAATTGATTGCCACTTTGATTACAAGTACTTATTATGATCTTAATAAATTAATCCAGTTAAGAACAGGGTAGTGCTTTAACGCTTAATACCCTTTTGTCAGCATGGTACTTGGATGTAGCTCTTGTAAGTCACTTGCCAATGCTGCATGCATAGGAATCACTGGCCGGTGCCTCATTTGTGTACCATGATGACAAATGAACACGTGCCATGTGCCATCATAATAAGGTCAAATAAAAAGAAAAGGTTTGTTTCAGGCCACCCGACCAACCCTAGCAAAACAGGGCCGACCCTATGTTTTGTTGTGCAACTGTGAAGAATATCTCATATTTTTCCTTTTTTGGGGGTAGTTTTCCGGGTTTACACGGAAGATGGCTACTACTTTCATGTTAAAAAAATATAATAAAGTAAAATAAAATAAATATCCGACCTACCGACCCTAGTCTTTCTTCCCATGTAGAAACATACCTTCTTTTTTTTGGGCCTAAGCATAGGGAAGTTTAAAGTAACCCATATTAAAAACCACATTTGACCCTGGAAGGGGTAAAAGTCCCTAGGCTGACCTTGTTCACAGTGCAGCATGGCGTTGACGGCTTTGTGGTAGGCGGCCGACATGGCCTGTACCCATGCTGCAGCCGGCGTCCCACAGCCGGGTTCTACTGCACCCTGCAGGCACCCGGCATACTCCACGTTAAGCCTGAAACACGCAGGTAACATGCTGTATTTATATTCATATTTACATTTAATCCCTATTTTTGAATTAAAAAAACACATTTATTTATATGATGGCTTCTATCGTGATAGTCTATGTTATAAAGTAACAAGATTATCGAAGTTATGATATACTTTATAAAGCAGGTGTTACTGGAAGCTGGGACAACCATTTCACACATAACGTTATAACGTTAACGAAAAAATAGGACCCCAAATTCTCCGATATCGTTTTTTTCTCTGCTGATTGTTCATCAAGGGGGTCTGGGTGACCATTTCCTGTGTGATGTATTTGTGACGGCTTTGGGTAAATTGCGATATTCAAGATGGCCACCAGAATTCACTAAAAATCTTTAAAAGTGCATAGGCCTATCTCTACTTCTAATTAACTTTAATTCCGGCAGCCATCTTGGATATAACGCAAAATGACTGCCATATACATGATTTTAAATGACATGATTCGATTCCCTGACCACAGAAACATACTTTTAGACCTTTTATTTGTGTCTCTTAGTAGATTAGAAGTAGAGATATGCACTTTTAAAGATTTTTAGTGAATTATTGCGGCCATCTTGAATACATCATGGCGGCCATCTTGAATACATCATGCAGGAAATGGTCACCCAGACCCCCTAGATGAACAATCAGCAGAGAAAAAAACTATATCAGAGAATTTGGGGTGAGGCCCCAAATCCTTAATTGTTCCACCACCAGACTAAAACGGGAGCGGACTTTTCCCCTGATGTGCATGCTGGCATAGCAGTTATCGTGAGATCTTTTCTCTGCTCTCGGAACATAGCTAGCAACTATGGTCTGTGGCAGTATGGTACCAGTCTAAATCTCGCGGGATAATATTCTGTGGACAGAACTACAATGGCCGCGCACATGGAGCTACCCGAAGTATCGCTATCCTAGTATTATAGGCATTAGAACTGGGCCTGTCCGTTATCAGAACCTGCCTGATTACAGAAATACAACAATGCTGACCTACCCACACATGATGGTGGCGTAGTCGTGTGCAGACGCGGTGGTGGCGCGGGACCGCTGCTGGTGTGAGGTGAAGCACTGGTGTAGGGCAGTCTGAATCGACCTCTGCTTCAGGCATTCACCATGGTCAACGTACCCTGAGCGGTTAAGGTATCATATATCAACATTGAGAAATATCTAAGTTGTTAATTCTTTTAATTTTAGATATTAGTTATTTCTTATTTAATTGATGTATTCACCAGTAATATCTCAGTTCTGATAATGTAAATTGTAACAACGTTATGTGAACCAACGTCTGTGCGTATTGCATGATTAAAGGTTTGAGCGATACTGACCCTGTTTTCCTACGTCTGAACACATGAACTGTAGGGTATCCACAAATGCATCAAAGACCACAGCCACCGACACATCACAGTCCGCCTTTACCGGCTGCAGGCATTTCTGGACGGCCACGAACTCATGGCTGTCACAGGAGAAATCGTACAACGTCTTAAAACAATTCTTAAAACTCTACTGAAATAATCAACCATCAGGAAGTAACATGCAGTCCCTTTTTCTTGTTTTAATTTTTGGATAAATTACACTTAATTCAAGACAGTGTGAATGAAACGATTTTGATTACCACAGTGCACTGTCCTCTCCTTAACTAAGGATCATTCTGACAAACTAGTGGCGGGACCCTGTGGAGATGTTTAGAACCTTTAGAAAATCAGTAACCCCACCTGGTGAATGTACTCAAAATCTTTAGAAACTCACTGATGTGTGTGGTTCAGGGCTAATTTCTGAAAATGATTTAGTAAGTTTCTCAAAGAGGGACTCGATCCCTTGAACCTAGGGTTTAGAGGCAGGCACCCTGCTTAGCTAATCAGGCAAGTTTCGTAAGTTATCATAGAAATTATGACAAAAACCCACTCTGGTATCTTAATATTATTATTACTTTCTGTGGAAAGCTGCAGTATCAATATGATTTGGTCAATGACTCTCATATTTGGCTTGAGCATTGATCATATATTGTAAATGACCTATAAGAAGTCTCAAAGGGTTTACATCAGATTTTGAGATCGTATTAAGTATTACCCTTTCAGGTCTCAAGCTTGCCAGTCGATGACAACCTGATAAAGCATCAACCGACACTAACCTGCAGAGACTGTCCAGTTCCGGTTTGCTGTACATGCGCAGTGCCGCCTGGTGGGACGCAGTGGAAGCTATGATGTTGGTGCAGGCCAACAGGGCCTCAGGGCTACACGACCCGGATGTAGGCCCCCCTGCCGCCCACCCAGGGCCTACCGTGGTGTCAACGAGAGAGCATTTTATTAATTTTTGATTTTCATAATAATCGATGAATTGTATCTCGTTAAAAAAAGATTATGATTATAAAGTTTGATAAAATACGATGGTATTCTAGGCAACAAGGGACGGACTGAACTAGACACCACCCATTTTACTTGTAATCTGAAAATCTATTTTCCCGGTAATCTTAATGATTCCCCCCTTTTCTCAGGATGGTGCCACTATATCGTCCCATCCTTTAAAGGGATATGGGCTTGGTTATAGTTCTGCTACAGTTTCATTAAAGAAAAAGGAGAAAGAAAAAGGGGTGCTGGGGCAGAGCCTCCGATGTTACCAACTTACGGTGGTTCCATCTAGATGATAGGCCTCCAAACTGAATAAGATTACTGGAAAAGTGAGCACTATTAGAATACAGGTAAAATGGGTGGCGTCTAGTCACTTGGTCAGTTCGTCCCCACGTGCGTATTCTAGTGCATCTTTTAATTACTACCCGGTATATATCACAATGCAGTGTCTTTTACTGTATGGATTTGTATACAGACGGCAAATTTACTTTCAGCTTTAGGAGAATTTCATTTTGTGAAGGTGAAAATTAATTGGGGATGGCTGAAAAACTGTTCTGCGGTTTGGTGGTTATTCTGGCAGGCGATGCAATGATAGTAATATGGTTACCTACCAACAACGAGGATCAGCACGATAAACATTTCCATATCGACCAGCCGTGACATCGTTTAGGGCCTGAGGACGATATAGCATCCTTTCTCAGCACCACTTTGTATAGAAATCCACATAATTATGTTTAACCCTCGGCACACATAGTAACATTTGTCATCATGATATACCCTACAGTGCCGGCGAGGATTACATTGCTGCATCGCGTCTCAATGTCGTAGGGTGACTTAAAATGTTAACTTGTATTTTATGAAGGATGGGATAAAGTAAGATATAGATAACAAAGCCAAATCCTTATGTCTCCTCAAGCAAGAGTGGTAGTGGAGCAGGGACAGATATACTCAGGGCCCTCTGTAGTGGCACTGGGGAGGTTAACATGATAGACACGTGCAATCAAATTAACTGAAAAAATATATGATATAATTGGTAATACAGATATTATAATAAGCTGTGACAGACCTGGGTGCCTCCCTGTGTGCGTCTCCCGTGTGTTTGTCAGACTGGGGCTCCACTTGTTGACGTTATGTGCTGTCTGCTCCCTTTAAGGACCGCACAATGCTTTAATAAACTATGACCGTTGCTCGACATGATGCATGAATGCAGCTTTGGTGAGCAACTCGTCAGGGCTGCATTCAGGTATCATGTCGACTCTATGGGGTTGATACAACCCTGAAGGGTTGGCATTAATGCAAGCAGCATCGGCGAGTTAGGCGCCGGTGTTGCGTTGGTGCATCATGACGATAAATAAAAATGAACGTCAAGGCACCATTTCTACTTAAATGTCTGTGTCATCAGAGTTAGATGAGAACAGGGCCGTGCCAGTATTGAGGGTCGGACACACTGAATGTACAGTCAACAACCTGGGCAAATGGAATGCAGAATCTGCACTGAATCTGTTATAATATATGTGAATATCAACTGTAGAAAATGTATGGGAATGAATACTTATACACTGTAAAAACATTGATTAGAACCTAAACAGTTATCTAAACAGTTACTGTGTCCGTTATTTTAAACACTTTTGTAGTAAGGTATATATAAATGTTTATGTAAAAAGTGTTAAAATTCTAAACACTTTATGAAATAGTGTTTAGATAACTGTTTAGAACCTAAACACTTTGCAATTATGTGTTTGAGATCGAAGCATCTAAACACTTATTTTAAAGTGTTTAGTAGAATAACGGACACAATAAGTGTTTAAATTCTAAACATCAGCATTACAGTGTTTCCAATCAATGCGTATCTCGATCTCTATTGTAATTTAATTTAATTTCTCTACATGAGGTAAAATGGCTTAAAACAGGAGAGGTGTCGGGGTGCCTATACCTTCTTAATCAACAGTTTAAAAATAAGGCCAAAAAAAGAAGTTTTGTTTCAGGTAACCCGACCGACCCTAGCAAAACAGGGCTGACCCTACGTTTTTTGGTGCAATTTTGAAGAAATTTCCGTATTTTTACCCTTTTTTGGTCAATTATCAGGTCTTCGGACCGGCCGGCTGGTATTTTCATGTGAAAAAAAAAATGGAAAAAAAGTCCGACCTACGACCCTACATTTTCTGCCCATGTTACCTGAAACATATCTTCTTCTTTTTTGGGGGGCCTAACGTTAACATCGGGACATTTGGAAAATAGATTTAATATCAGGACCATAGGTCCATACAGCTGTGGTGATATCAGCTGAAATTAGATGAAGGCAGATGTGGGGACCCACCTTAATTTGATATTGTTAAACCTTTTGAGGCTCAATGTACATTTGTCGTCATGATGCACCATTGCAGTACACCAGGCGAGTAACTCGCTGCTGCTGCATTGGTACATCATGCTGAACCTTTGGGAGTGTATCAATCCTGTCAGATCGGCCTCACACATGAATGTAGCCCTGGGAAGTTACTCGTTATAGCCGCATTCAAGTATCGAGACATCAAAGAGACGTACCAGAGCACTAGGCTCACCTTAGAGGGCTAGTGAACATGCCTATTTCTGATACACACAGAGATTATTATTAAATAATCATCTAATCTAAATAACTTCATGTTAAGTCAGTGTTTAGAGTTAAACTGATACATTGTCATCCATTCCCATTATATTGGATGAGTGGTGTTTAGTTGAAACATAATTCTGTCTGTTAAACCTTTCATGCCTAAATGCACTTGTTTTCGCATCATGCATGGGCGCACAGCAACAAGCAACTCACCACTGCTGCATTCATGCATCATGACAGCTATATGGGGGATCCTGAAGGGTCGACATGTTGCACCAATAAAGTGGGAGCGAGTTACTCGCCATTACGGTGTTGGGTCATCATGATGACTAATGACTATGACCATACGGTCGTCAAAGGGTTAACGTTTAGTTGGCTTCTACGCAGATGTGGAATATATACAAGTTAAATGTACAACTGAATATTGGACTATATTCATGACATGAACATGGTGTCCCTTTGTCCAAATCAACATTTAATTATTGTTCGTTAATGACATCATAACCGGCATATTGAAGGACTGGAGGGCGAATCGGCATCAGCCGTAGCCCAGATTCTGGTTGTATATTTTACTGAATGTAGCCTCAATAAAAATCATTGAAGAAAAATGTATATTCTGCCAGAACCAATAACGTTAATTCAACCCTAATATGGAAAGTCGCAATGCTGGAAAGTCCCCCTGTCTTGCTACATAGGTCTATAGCTTAAACTAACACTGACATTTAATATGTATGCACTTAGAAAATTTTGTGTTGTGGGCTCAAATGCAGCCCAAGTTCACAGAGAAAAGAAACAGCATCAAAAGGGAGTCCAGGTTGCCCCCAGAATGACTCCCCTCAGGGGCGTGACAACCGGGGGGGGGGGGGGGGGGCGGGGGGGGGGAAATCCCAGTGGGCAAACTTCATTTGATTCAATGTTGATTCAATGTGTGTAGCGACATAATATCAACAGTTGATATAGGGTTGTCATTTTGTTGATATTGATGAGGTCATCAACGTTGATCATTCAGCAGTGATTCAACATTGATATGACCATTGTAAATCAACAACAAATAAACATAACAAAATGATTTACATTGATTTGATATTGACTGCTGATGCATAATTTGAGATTCAGTATCTTAGATACAGTATTCTTATGTAGACTCATTCCTTCAATTTATATATTTTTATTACAACATCCTCCCCCCCCCCCCCATTTCTCCAAGATTAAATTCTAATTCTAGCACTATCAAGGGTAGGGGTACATGAATGACCTCTGATGATCACGCTAAGAGGCATTCACATCCATTTCAAACTGACCTGGTCATGACTGAGGCTTTATCCATCATGCTTAGCAACATAAAGGGTGTCTTACTGAAACCATGCATGTATTCTTGTCATTTAATTCCAAATGTCAACCAAATGCACACACCATAGTTGTCAATGGAAATTAATGACATTTTGAACAATTGTATACATTGATGAGAAAATAAGAGCTTACAATTAGGGAAAACTGATGTAGTATGGAGATAGAAATGCTAAGGAGTAGGTTGTGGAGGCACCTAGTGGGAAAGGTGGGAAAACCCATGGTTGATTCAAAGTTGATATCCAAACATTGAATCAATGTTGAAACAGGTGTTGGTTGACAACGTTGAAATTGCAACATTGCATCAATGTTGAAAACAGGTTAATCTACCCTGTAACCCTATATCAACCAGTTTTCAACGTTGAATCAATGTTTTGTGCCCGCTGGGATGTCCCCCCCCCCCACTTTTGACCAACCCCAAAAAGGTCAAACCAAAAAGGTCAGGCAAAAATGGGGTCAAAAAAGGGTCAAAATATCGCTCAGTGCACCCTATTTTGAAACTGCTTGTCACGCCCCTGGCCCCTCTTAAGGGAAGACCCTCTTAAGACCCTCTTAAGGGAATACCAGGGCTCCCCCAGAGAGGGGAGTCATTCTGGAGACAACCTCTACTCCCTTTTGACGCTGTTTCTTTTCTCTGTGCTGCCACTCCTCTCTATGATGCCCCCCTCCATCTTCCTGCCCCTGCTGTAAGGGTACACTGATATTCCTAGGCTCCCTATACGCCCAACCTCTCAGTCACTAGTGCCTAACTTAGTTAGTCATTTTTTGGCTCCCTATACGACTAACCTAGGTAAGTTATTATTATCAGGTTGGTCAGTACTGACCAACCCACCTTAGTCTTTTCATTTCCAGGGGGAGCCACTGAGTGGTGATCAAGGTATCTTACAGGTGGCCCCAACTAGTGGTATACAGATACAACACACCAATGATGAACCTAGGTTAGCCACTGCTGACTGACCCCTCAGTCATTTTTGAATATAACTTTGCCATTATGACTAACACACATATGTCGAACCTAGGATAGTCTGTACTGACTAACCCTTTCAATCTATGGATTTCCAGTGTATGGGAATGAATGAATATATTCCACAAATCGCTGTACCAGTAAATATTATCTGTTGATTATCCCCCTACCACAAACTCTGTTTCCATTTATTTTCTGATTTACTAAATGGTAGTATTTGAACGTATTGTAGTTGGTCGAGTACTACAAGTGTGAACGCATGAGACAAATACCAGACAAGGTAAATTAGACTTTAATATACGGCGACTTTATTGCAAAGGATAACTCTGGGGTATTATATGACAAGTATAACCATCAGCTATACAGGGATCAGATCAGATCACAATAATACAGTGGGGCAACCCTACAGCATAGAGTTAGCCCAGAGTGCAGGGTGGTCTTGCCTCAGCAGTCCCAAAACCTGACTGCCTTCTCTGGGGAAGCAGCCCACCTTATATACAGGCCTGTGGGGGTCACCTGATCACACCACCAGAGCCACCTGGTGTAGATGATTATGTAACATGTTATAAAACCAGCTCCGACAAGGTACCGTCGGTACCGTCGGTACCATAAACGTCGGTACCCTCGGTACACATAGAATAGATATACAAATAACATAGCAGTCCTAGCTGCCTGTTACAGTATCATCGTCAAATGTGTAAAGACTAACACAGAATTACGGCGTGGAAATTGTGTGAAAATGCTATTTTATTGAGACATTGATACACATGACTATGGATTACACATGTATATTTGTCATTATTGTAAAATTTGTAAAGGGTTATTTATCTATATTATATTGTGTTAAAGGTATCAAGAAATTCCCGGGCCTTGGGTATCATAAACACTGGTGAACATATTAATATAGAACTTCACGTAATGTTGCGTGAAAAAAGTTGAAACGTATAAGGAAATAAAAATTGAATTATCCGTTTAAAATGTAGCCCTGGAACTGAATGACAAAAATGAGTAGCCATTGCACTTATATATTAACAGGGGCCTGGTGCCATCTTTAGGCATCTGTAGTCACACCCGACACTAGGGCAAAAACAATAAAAGGTGTATTTCAGGTTAAATAGTCTGAAAATCTAGGTATGGTAGGTCGGATTCGTTGTTTTTTGTGTTTTTTTTAATTCGTTTTTTTTTTACTTTGGCCTGAAAAGTCACCAAAAATTTACTCCCAAACTTTGGTGCTGACTCGCTGACAATGGCGTTGACTTGTGGACTATCAAATTGACTCTGTAATCGCCCCAAAATTGTTTTATAAAGACAGATTTGATCCCATAGCCTGAAAAGTACCCAAAAATTGACCCGCAAACTTCAGCTCTGACTCGCCGACAACGGCGTTGACTCACCGACTATCAAATTAACTCTGAAATAGCCCTAAAATTACTTAAAATATACCTATTTTTTCAAAATGTCATATTGTTTTGCAAGGTAGGGTCAGGTAACCTGAAACACACCTTTTCTCTTTTTTTTTGGCCTAGTATTCTATACTGTTTGCACTGAACAGTGGTGTGCAGCTGGCAACAGACTACTCAGTGCTGCCACCTCACTAGTATGATCAGCACTAAATACTTTAAGTTCCTTCTTCCCACCAGAAGGTAGAGAAAACCCTTCTTGCATCACACTGACTCTTTATAAGTGCTATGCTATATGATCAGCGTTTAAAAAATGTTTTATAGGGTAAAAGATGACAAATACAAAAGTAGATGTATCAACCTGGCATTCACAATTTACTAATACTCAGGTAATCGGCATGGCATATAACAAATTGGACAAAAATCACATGTATACTATAGAGTGTATCACCCCGGTGATGCATGTATAATCAAGAGGTGGGCGTGGCAGTTTTCCCCGGTCGTTCGCGAGCCGTGGTTCCCCGTTCCCCCGAGAGGTGGCGCGTCGTACGCCTCTGGCTGTAGTACGGCCGCTGGCCGTAAGACGGCGCCCCGGGCCGTTGCCGTAGATACTTCTTTCTGTTGTTATGATACTACATAAGGGCACATAACCGTAACGGCCGTCAGTCGCCCACCTCCAGCCGTAGAGGACACACCCCCTGTGCTGTCTCTACCTGTATTTTAAACGGAATTTGGAAGGAATTTGAAGAATTTGTTTGAAGAATCCGAGGGAAGAAAGGACTCGAGACAAGATGGGGAAGAAGAAATCACCTAAGAAGACCCCGAGGGCGGCTACTACTGAACGAGGGGCCGAGGGCTTTTCCGGGGCTGGTGGATGCCAGTCCTCTCCAATAATTTCAAGGAGAAGGGGGGGCCCGGCCCCTGACCAGACGAATGAGGGGGCAGCAGGGACGAGGGCGGATCACTCGAGGGCGACCCTCGAGATGGACCGACGCATGGCGAGGGTGGAGGCAGGTTTCCACCAAATAACCTCAGTACTGGGCGCCGTCCAAGCATCAGTTGATCGTTTGAACCACGACAGGTCGGCCAGCGGCAGGGGCAGGCGTCGCCAGCGTTCTCCTCGCAGAGACTCGAGCAGCTCGTCCTATGAAGCTTCAAGATCCCGCTCGCCCAGGTCACCAAGGCGCAGAGGTAATCACCCCTACCAGCATGCTAATTTTATTGATCGCCACACTAAGATAGATTCATTTGAAGCCTTGTTGTTGGTCAATATTAGAACTATTAAATTAGTTGCAGAGCAGGGTAATGACATTACAGGCCTATTGCGCCACTGTGACATGTTATGCGACAAAAGTATGACTAAAGTATATAAACTCTCAGCTTTAGTAGCCTATGACCAGTCTGTAAGGTTAAGGGCAGATGTGGGAGGGCCTGAAATTTTCGGAGAAGTAGATAATGCTGACGCACTCCGCTATTTCGCGTACGATTCTACTGTAGTAGCAGAAACCAAGAAATCCTCCAGGTCAGTAGCAGGAGGTGGTTCTTCTAAGCCAAAAAGGTCTTGTTATGCTTTTAATAGAGCAGAGGGCTGCAAAGATTCACCATGTAAATACTACCACAAATGTATGTTTTGTGGCTCGACCTCGCACGGCTCCAGCACCTGCTCTAACACAAAGCAAGCGAAGTAGATTATTAGTGAGGGGAGGGGCAGTTGTACCGGTCTCTTAAATATAGATGCTGTCCCTTTCTCTCCTGCTCCAGTGGGTGAGTTGTTGGTTAGTTCCAGCACTCCGACCCCTACCCCTGTGGGTGATAGGCTGTCGTGTTTTAGTGTAATTCAAAACAACCCTAATAATAATGTAGACCGGTTAATATGTGATCCTGTTGTTACTGACCAACCACTTTATTACCTGGACGGGGTGGGTGATATGCCTACCATTCCGGTATATGCTAAATGTGTAAGTGGCTCATGTACTTGTGATCACTATGTGGGTGGGAATATTTCCCAATTGCGACCTTGTCGTTTCGCTAGTTTTATATCAGGTTGTGCTAATGTCTTTCCACACCAACCCCATAAGGCCAAATATATTTGGGAGGGGGTCCTGCAAGGTTTTAAAATAGTTGACGACAGTTGTGATACCTCATATACTTGTAGTAACTACAGCTCTATCCTGGAGCCAGCCTTCCACCAAGAAATGTGTACCTTGATTACTGAGGAACTTGCCGACGGTCTGATATCAAAAGTCTCGTCCAGGCCCCAGTGTGTTCATGCTATGGGGGGAGTTCCAAAGTCCAATGGCAAGCTAAGACCCATCACCGACTGTTCCATGCCAGATAAAATCTCAATTAATAATTATATGAAAGAGACCTTTGTACCTTTTACTTATAAATCTGTTAATAATGTAGTAGAGGTATTAAACAAGGGAGACTGGATGGCTGTGGTGGATCTCAAGTCAGCTTTTAGGACTGTGAATGTATTTGCCCCACATGTTAAATTTCAGGGTTTTTCTTGGGATTTGGGGGCTGGCCTAGAATGGTACCAGAGCAACCGTTTGTGCTTTGGATTGAGATGTGCCCCTTCAATTTTCGATGCTTTATCGAATTTTTTAGTCCTTATTGCTAAGGGTTATGGTGTGGAAAGACTGGTGAATTACCTTGATGATTTTATAGTTATTGCCGACACTGAATCTGAATGTTTAAGGCAAAGAGATGTTCTAATAGAAGTCATGGAGTTTCTAGGCTTTGCTGTTTCATTAGATAAGGTTACCGCCCCCAGCCGCGTCACAACCTTCCTGGGGATCACTATTGATTCAATAGCTATGCAGTTAACCCTCCCTAAGGAAAAAATTGTTAAATTGAAAGATATTTTAACTGAATGCCTTAATACTAAGAGAGCATCAAAAAAGGCTCTTCAGCAAGTAGGAGGCTTAATGTCTTTCTGTTCGCAAATTGTTAGGGGGGGGGCGAACTTTTAGCAGGAGGTTATTTGACCTATGTGCTAAATGCAGGCAGGGCGGTACCATTGCTCTAAATAGAGAGACTATACTAGACTTAGAATGGTGGCTCCAGTTTTGTGAAATTTTCAATTGTAGGAGTATAATACGTAAACCCTTGTATGATATCCCGTTGGTTTCTGACGCTTCTAAGAGAGGTTTCGGCGCGTGGATGGGTAGTGATTATTTCTATGGTTTCTGGAAGCCGAGCAGGCCTGATGTTTAAATTCGACAACTGCAATAATTAATATAATAATGTTATTTAATTATGTTAGCTACCGGGACTTATAATAGACATTACGCTTGATTATACCACACTTGGGTGAAAAGACAAAAGAAACTGTCTGCCTGTATTTATAATACATATAAAGGTGATTAAAAACACTCACCACTGGTACACTCGTCTGTGACTCGTGATCACCCTAGACTGTCGCCAATATACTGAGTAAAGGGTTCTGGCTATGGTTTAACTACTACATACATAACTGGCAGTTACTCACCAGGGCTGTATCCATGCATTGTGATGACAAAGGACACTATGCTGACCGTAAAGGACCAGAGTATACGTATAATGCTGAAAGACGTGTGTCTTAGCTGCAATGCTACAGTTGCGTTGTTGAGAAGTGTTCTATACGGCTCATAAAAGGTCTGTGTGCCCATCATCATAGCTTCATGCATCATGGCGACATAGAACATAACGCATTAAACATTGTGTGGCCCTTAAAGGTTTAAGTGCCAGACTATTCTTCCGCTGTTCATATTACGATGGGGAACATTTGCCTTCACATGTCAAAGCAGAAAAACACTTTAGAAGAAACACTATACTAGTATATTTTCTTTTTGAAATACAAGATTTACCATGCTTAACCATAGGAAGGGCCGTATTGAATGGCCCCCATTGAATACAATGTGGCCGTATTCAAGGGGCTAAGAAAAAGCTGGATTTCTTCATTAAATGGATTAAAATAAAAAAATAAATTCAAATGCCAACCACATTGATACCTCCCTGCTGTAGTTCACGAGTGGGGGCTGGGGCATATCCCATTCCGTGATAATTTATGCTGTATTTTCAGTAGCCTCTTTGGGACAGCCCTCTAGTGGCATGTGGCCTTCCTCTGTCTTCTTTCTTACCCAGAAGCGGCCACAGCAAAACATCAGGAGCAGGTCCACGATCTCAATGAGAGAGATGATACTGCCACCTACCAGCATCCCTGAATAACCTCCGATCAAACCTGTAGAATAAGAAAATACATATCTTAGTAGTCTTGTCTTAGCTTCTTCTTCTTTGGACGTGTTTATTGAGACAACCCGATTTTACTTGGATTTAAATGTCGCTTAAAACAGTACCATTTTGTAGTTTTGAAACAAAACAAAATGTAAAAGAATATGTACATTTCTGCCACGAGGATGAGTAAGGCAACGAGTGCGTATAGTCCGATATACAGAGGTGTCCAATCGATGGTATTTGAAAACAAGAATGAAACTACATATTAAGTGATGACGTAATAATGAAATAGAAAATAGAAGAAGGGTCCGATCCAATCAGAACACAATTTACACACGAGTGTCTTGATGGATGCTCTGATTTAAGTCATCACATCGGGCCAATCGATTGTAACCCTGCTTCAATTTGTCCCTCAAGTCCTTGATCTTACTTATCTCCAATGTATACATATACGGCTGATAAGACATGGTGTTGTGTTGGTCTCGTTTTTGTTCTATGAACTACCACATGATTAATCCCTTGATTTTTATATGCATAACGCCGAAACATAACAAACAAACCTGTACAAACATGAAGAGATCATCTGAATACTTACCAAAGAGATCTTCTATGTTGAGGGCTTCACGATCTGCTAATGTGCGGACATTAAGTTGTGCAAAATAAAATTCCCCTATCAGGAAATTATCCCTAGAAAATGTAAAATATGACAGAATTTTACTAAATCTGGTCCCTTAGATCATGAACCTGAATAATATATGGACGTTCATGCTTAGATACCAGTGCTTCTTGCTCATTCTTAAGCAAACAATCGTTGGTTCTTGGTGTCATCGCTTATAGTGTAACCGTTACGTAACATCACATAATGTACAAAAACTTTTCAGCCTATTTTGTGAGCTTTAATCATGCTAAATCCAAGGAAACTGATGTGGAAAAATAAGTGGGCTATCCATTTAGACCTGTTTATGGTCAACATCAATATTTTAAAAAAAAAGAATTCTAGCAATCTATTTTCCACATATGTTGCATTGTATTTAGCATTGTTCAAATTCACAAAATGAGTTGAGATTTTAACTGTATAGGCTCCAACAATCGGGATGACTACAAATATGCAGAAAGTGAAGAACCTATATCAGGTATTATGGCAGCTTTAATGCATTGTGACGGGTATGGTAGTTTGGATAGGAAGTCTTTTTATGTAAATTCAGCAGGGCTACTTTATATAAGTTATAGCCTATAATGCTACTGAAGTATATCAAATGAATCGTGCATGTATTAATCTAGCTCTTTTCAAATGTTGATAGTTTGAATAACTCACTGGATGAAGTCTTGATTTAGTTGATGCGCTGAGACCATCTTTTGCAACTTACTGTTGAGGGCATTCATCTTCTTAATTGTAGATGTGAGATTCTTCTCTACGGTAACCAAATCCCATCTGTATGCTGCCAGACTGACCCTCACTGACTCCTTAAATAAGGGAACCCATTTCTCTATTTCATTTGTAAATCCTATCAGTGGTTCATCGGAAGGTGATCTATAGGGACAGCTAAATGCTCTGCCTGTGAGGAGTTTGTTATCCACTGGCAAACATAGGTCTACCAGAAGAGATGGCACTAATTCCTCAAGGTAGCCAAACTCCCTCACCTGTAGTACAGCCTTAATCCCTGACAGTATTGTCAGGTAATCCTCTTTGACCTGTTCAAATGTATGATCAGTCAGACTCATGTAGGGTTCCACAAACTGAGCCCTGATATGCTGCACAATGACTACCATGTGGACCTCAATTATAGGCACAATTTCCTCTACTAACTTACTGGTAATTTCACTTTTTGAAATGGTCCCTTTGCGGAATCGATCTGAAAGCAGTTCATAGGCAGCTATCGCATGGACGATAGGGTAGCGGAGTTCTTGGACATGGATCTCTCTAAAAAGGCTTTTCATTTCTGAGCGCCTTTTCCACACGGTCATATTAGGATTCCTTGTTGTCAAAATCTGCTGGAAATTGGTCATGACATCCATGGGGTCATTGATGCAGGGTGTTATGAGCTGTCTTGAAAGTTTCTCCAACATTTGCTGCACCATATCTATCTTAGATGTACCATTATCATTATCTATATCATTTTTAACTGAGTAGGTGAAATTCACAAACTCATCGATAGAAAATGAACTATTTGATGCTGCTAAACACTCACCAATGGCACTGCCATTTACATGTAGAATCATGTAGGCATTGAGTGACTCTAACAGCTGAACAATCTCAGTGTTCAATGTGGTTTGAAGTGTGGCATATGTTGACTGAGCTCTAATGGCAAGCGTTAACTCCAAAACCTTGAACTCAACTCGTTCAACAAAGAGTGATATTTGTCTTTTCACTTTGTCATACTCAGCTAGCTTACTTTGAATGCGTCCAGAGAACTCAGAATACACGTTATTATAAAAGTCGCGATAGGTATCAAAGAAATGATCCATTGTCTTCTCCCATCTCTTAGTATAGTACATCTCCTCACTGTGCACCCATTTAACCGTCTCATTCAGACCATTTACTATAATCAGCACTCTTTTTTGCATTTCCAAGATGGACCTGAAAAGGGCTAGGTCCTGCATATGACCAGCAACATTTGTCTCTTTGGTTATAACTGCTGCAGCATCCACCTTGGACTGTAGTTCTGACATGTCACCTGACAGTATCTCTTCCTGGGCTCCCTTGGCAAGAGACACAGATGAGATGTAGCTGGTGTAGGTGTACTCCTCACACTGCTCTGGGCACTCACAGCGAGAACTACCAGAGGCTGTGTTGACTAGAATCAAAATTAGAAATATAAGATGTTAGTACATTTTATGTATAACCTACAAGGAGAAAATACCTTAATTTGTTTCTTATGAGGATGAGGCAATAGCTATGAACCCTGCAAAAAGGCATTACATTTTAATCTCCATCCTCAACCAGCATCCATTATAAAACATAAAAAGTTTTTTCAAGATGGATGCTATTTGAGGAGGATAGGTGAGGTTGGAAAGGACGTGTAGTCTGCATTGGCATCGGCAGAATACAGTAAGTATAGACTTTAAGAATGCCTCATGAATTTATTGCATTTGAAAGTCACAATATACACATTTTAGGTGAGGATGCTTCTGAAGGCTTTCACTATTGCATTATAAGGTGAGACTCCACTAACCGATTATCTGGACCATTCTCACAATCAGATCATGCCCTAGGACTCTATATATGTTATGTGTATTAGGGAAATATTTCAGATCTTAGGGTTTGTTTATATTTACATCACACTATAGATCTATAGGGTTTAGCAGGTAAAGACACATGCCTAGAGATCTGTCCATGCCAAACAAAACAAATCAAATATATTTGATATGAGATCTGGAGTCCAGATCGGCCTGAGGTGCAAAATCTGTACCAAAGTCGATACCTAAATCGGGCTATATGGCCTTAGCAAGTCTATTTTGCACTTGAGAATGGAGCATTTATAAACAAAACTAACTTATAAATATAAACAGATGACATAGTCTATAATGCTTCTCTACATGCAGTACTTAAATCCTTGGTTTGAGTCAGATTTGTGAGAATAGAACCGATTTGGAAACAAAATCGGTTAGTGGAGTCCCACCTATAGTTAGAGATAACAAATAAACTATGACTTACAACTATCGAAGAGGTAGCAGTTCATGTACTTCTGAAATCCGCATATCTCATTCCCATCTACAATGAAAAGATCTGTATTCAGGACAAATAATAATTGTTAACTCTTATATAGGATAGCACAATGCTCCCAATATCTGGCAATTACAACTTCTGAAAAACAGTGGAATTAATTCTTATCTAACACATAGGGTTATGATCAAAGGTCATTTTGAGTAGGTCTCCATTGACCATTACCTGTGGCTCCAATCTGATGGAGAATGTCTCTGAATTGTTCAAGCTTGCAGAGGAGTCAGCGCTCTATTGGTGTTAGTGCTCCACTTGAACAAAGAGCTAACCTAGAACCATGTATACATTAGTCACTGGTGCCTGAAGATGGCATCACATGTACAGAGACTAGTTACAGCATTGCTGCTACCTAGTTTATCATGGTAAAATGCATCAGTACATGCTCAGTGGCCATAGAACATGGAAATCAATATTGCTAACTGTTTGATCAATGCATATTAAACTGATTTCTGTCCCCACACTGAAAATCCATAGGTTGAAAGGGTTAGTCAGTACAGACTAGGTTTTTCATATGTGTGTTTGCCACAATGGCAAAGTTATATTCAAAAATGAATAAGGGGCGAGTAAATAGTGGCTAACCCAGGTTCATCATTGGTGTGTTGTATTTGTATACCACTAGTTGGTGCCACCTGTAAGATACTATGATGACCACTCTGTGGCTCCCCCTGGAAATTAAAATACTAAGGTTGGTTGGTCAGTACTGACCAACCTGACAATAATAACTTACCTAAGTTGGTTGTATAGGGAGCCATAATATGACTAACTAGGTTAGGTACTAGTGATGGAGAAATTGGTCGTATAGGGAGCCTAGGAATATCAGTGTACATGCTCAGTGGCCACAGAACATGAAAATCAATATTGACAACTGTTTGATCAATGCATATTAAACTGATTGCTGTGCTCACTGGATGGAAGTGTATACACATACCTTGGTGTGGCATGTGGGGGGCCACACAGCCACATAGTTTCAATGTCCTGTTAGTGGCACACTCAAGCTGACATCTCTGACGCTCATATTTATCAGGTGAGTACTTGAGGTTTACCTCCCCACACTTTCCCCAGGGTGGTTCCAGGTGGGTAACCTGTAAGCCATATTTATAATGAGAATGGGATTAGCTTTAAATGACAAGTACACCAAAAAAAATACTAAAATTAAAATACAATGCCAGAGATATTTGGTGATTATGGAAACTCATGGAAAGAAAGTAGGCCTAGAGGTGTGTCTTCTGTATTCTAAGAGAGGAAATGCATAATCTAATGCTACAACTATAATATAAATACAATGCTGACTCTTCCTAATTTTGAAAAAAGCCTCCCTACCTACCTGTATTCTTTTATGATCCTGTGCAATTATAGGGTCAATGTAAACTATGATAAAGGACAAAAACATACTACAGGTCCATATTTCCTGATGCAGCTTGTTATCTAGGTATTTAGGATCACAGCCATTATATATGGAATGTTAATATACATGTATGTTTAGGCTACACAAAAAAAACCCGGTGTACGGCTTCCTTGCAACATATTTTACATACTTCATAGAGATTTTTGTCTTTTTTTTTCATCCCACATCTTCAGGAATGTTACATGTAGCACTACATTTAGCAAACCTTTTAAAAAAATCACTAAACCTAGGGTTTTCCTGACCTGAACCACAAACAAAGCTTTGATGACGGCCTAAAGAGATGATGAACACCCAGTTAGTGCCTGATTATCTTTAAGACATGGAGGACTATGTCCATGTGGTTGCCGTGAACTTAAAAGAGTTATTTATAATTGGCTGCGATGCTGTTTCTCTACAAATTTGCGGAGGTCCACAAATTTGCCGACATCTGCAAATTCGCGGAATACACATTCCATAAATTTATAAAGAAAATAAAAATGATGAAAATAAAATCGTTATTTGGTACTTAAGCAGACAAATACGGACTTCCATATATATTTAAGGAGCTCCATAAATATATAGAGAGTGCATCTGCAGACCTCCGCAAATTTGTGGAGAAACAACACAGAGCTGCTAAAGACAGGGGATAATTGTGTGAATAACATCCACCTGGTAATTTTAGAGAATTGCATGTGTAAAAAACAATCACAATACTATCCGACCAAAACGTCAAACTACCCAGAAATATCTACTCACATTGCTGACATCCATATTGATGGAGTAGATGAACCCTGGCGCCAGGTTAAATCCCAGTTCAGACACAGGAGGAAGGATACCAGGCCTGTGAATGTGTGCCTGTTATGAGGGAAAAGGTTAAAAATATATTATCTCTTTAAGCATGTGTGCTAAATAAGCAAAAAAATGTACTAATAGTAATATAACTAAAACGTTTACAGTAGTGTGTGCGAATGTTAACCTGCAAATACTCTACTTAGACACTTGACAGAGCAACAAGGATCTCCTTGTTCTATAATTGTGAACATGTACATACATGTAGGCGTCATACCTGTATCAGAGAATCATACTTGGCATGTAATGAAAAAATTACTACGATATGTGATTTATTTTACCAATAAGATATTAAACTCAAATTCATACCTTTATACCTTTGCCAAGATGAATACCTTCCATGGACTCATAGGATTCAATATTCAGAGTTATCTTTAATCCATAATTGGCTCCTAAAATATTAACAGGAAGTTTGTATTATGTATTTCCCTTAAATATACATAACCACCTCAATCTACCCAAAATCAACTTACGAAATAAACCCAAGAGCTCTTTGGTAGCCTAATAATCCACTGTGGGAGCATATATGTGTTTTGATTGTTTATAATGCACCTCTAGCTGATTCTCATTTGTGTCGGCGGACAGTTATTTATCTAGGACAACATATTGTATTTTTGTTATGCTAAAAGATGAATGAGAGCCTCCAAAGTTTCCACATGGCCAAGCAGTTATACATAGCATGTAATCAACCTAAAATGAGAAAATCACCTGAAATTAGCGGGCATTGTATCTTTAAGAACATATCATATGTCATATATTATATACTTTACTCCAGTAAATAAATTGTAGCACTATATGATAAGCATATCACCACAATTGATAGCACTGGTGCACTACACTTTGTGACTACAGTACTCAAGATGTTAGACAAAATCACCAATACAAGGAATTATTATCAATCATAATATCTTACCTCGAAACATGATGTCACGGGTGTTGTTCATGTTAAACGTATAGCAGACACCAAAGTCAGTGATAAGTTGGGTGATGTCAGACTCAGCACAGGGAACACTGTTGTATGTGCAGCTTTAAACAACAGAGAAGAATCTGCATTTCTAACAATCATGTGAAAAGATCTGATTTACTGATGATTAAGCTTCAATCTGAGTTTCTCAAAATCGTATGTCAACCCTTTGAGATTTCTCATAGGCCATTAACGACATGTAACCGATGCCCAAATCAGATAAGGAAGTGATTGACTGAAGCATATTGATACTACAGCTTTCCACAAAATGTGAATCTTTACATTGAAAATGACAGAGTTCTGTTTTAATGACATGGCATTTGTTAAGAATTCAGCTTACAAAAAGAAACCACGATATATAAAGTTTTAAAACATAGTAAGGAGCCTTAGAGAAACGTTATCTTAGAGAATAGAAAACGGTGTTCTCCACGTCGAGACTGTCTCTTGTCCTATAATACACGAATGCATCTGCATTATTTATGGAATTGAGTCAGTATATTTGGTACAAACCTGTGAATAAAGTCTTTCTTCTGATGTGAAGCTGTTTTGAAGAACCTCAGCAGACTCTCCCCTGCAAGATACAACGATATAATCTTATCTTTCTTTTTTTTTGCCACCAGACAGGGTTACATGATTGTCATAATCTGGCTCATCAGATCCAAGAGTATCATGAATCAGTATATCAGTATATTTAGGGAATAGGCCTCTATCTAGTCTAGATGACACCCACGTCCATGGACAAGTGCCCTATTCACGTTATGACACATTATGACACATTATTACCCTTAAAATATTCTCAAGATGATAACTGCTACACCTACACATCAGAAAACAAGGTGCTAGTTGGTCCAGACGACGTGTAATTATAACTACATGAAATATACATTGGCAATCAATATAGCTGACTACCCAATCAAAGCAGGACGGCACCCAATCAGCACGCCTGCCACCAATTAGGCACTTCAAAGTCGTCCTTTACATATTGAAACTTGCTCACGCTAAAACGTAAACAAGTACGGTTAAAAACGTAATATAAAGCTGCCAAAAAACGTGAATAAACACAGAATTGAGAGTAAACATGTTCGAAACGTGATTAAACACAACAAAAACGTGAATAAACTCATCCAAAAACGTGATTTACATTAAGGTTTATTTGAATCGATGGATGTCCACCATTTTAGATTGATTTTTCAGTGCTACTAGTGGTATATCCATCTAGATATACTACAGTGTCTAGCCACTCACTCCGCAGTAGCTAAGAACGTCTCTGATTGGTCAAGAGTGCCCATCACGGACTGTCATCCGATCACAGAGCATCTGTCTGTTAAAAGTATTGGCTAGATCCTAGCAAGTCGTGTTATAACAGTATATTATATATATGTGATTCCTTACCATCTAGATCCACACTAGGGTAGTCTTTGTAGTCACTCTGCTGGGCTGGTTGGTCCTTTTGGGCAGGAATGTAAGATGATATTTTCGCCAGATCCCCGAGAGCTAGTGATACAGATTTGTCTTTTTTTAATTCCTTAGAAGAAGATTGGCACACCGAAATATGAACTACATTGGCCTCAACGTGCGACCACAGATGGTGCACTGAAATTGTGTATATCCGCCTCTACTCATGATAGAATGACACTTGTTCCTAAATGTACTTAGTGAGGACAATCAGGTGACATAATAAATATGGGATCTAAGTAGTTTGAAAAATATGTTCAAGTGTCCAGACAAGGGTCTGTAGTTGGGTGTATAAGTAAGTAAGTCATGGGTAACATCATCATTAATTGACCACAATAATGTTGTTTGTTTTAAAGTACACCAGTCAATTTACTTGTATATATTACAACAAGGTTGTTGTTTTACCTGGATAGTCACTCTGTCGGTTTGTTGGGTCCTTTTCTGTGGGAATGTAGGATGATTGTTTCCTGAGACCTTCGAGATCTGGGAAAGCACAAGAATAAGTGCTATAGTATAATTATATAGTATCTCTATTCAAGAGCAAAAATATGTCAGGGGAATATTTTACATTGATATTGATTTATCTACACATTGATTAGACCAATTAGACCAGCATTGCTAAGGCCACTCAAAAAAAGAGTGGTTTCTCATCACCAAGGTCTGAGAAATCTGACGAGAGAGGCTTTTTTTTTTAAATTCACAAGCTAAAATATATAGGATAGTTTATGTTTTTTATGCCCAAAATTCACATCTTATTGGTTAAGAATTAATTGTTCTTTAAGTGGAGAAAATGTAAGTAATTTCTATACCACTGCATTGCTGGAATTATTTGCTTTAATTTGATACCGAATATCATATTTGTGTCCATTATTATCATTTTTTTCACCAAAAATTGGCCAAAAGTGGCCTTAATAGTAATAATAGGCCCTATAAACTGGATCCCAGCTAACAAAAAAACGTTTTTTTACGTCAAAATAACGTTCTAAAACTTTATATAACGTTATGCCATAGTAAGGAGGCTTAGAGAGACGTTATATAACGTTATATAACGTTAGAAAATGCAGTATAACGTTTTTTGTTTACTGGGATACCTTTAGTGCAGTTTGAGGAGAATCCTGGGATAAACCTTGTCCTGTCCACTGCTATGAGTCCTTTCGCTTGGCCATACTTCCTAGCAATAAACACCATGTAGAAACCGTCCTCCTGGTCCCAATCAGTGTGATTCAGGCTGACACTGGCCTCCCTCCAGGCATCCTGACTCCATGTTAAGCCTGACTGCCACACCTTTCTTCTCTCTTGAGATTTTGCATTAGTGACCCAGAGTTGCAAGCGACTGGAGGAGTCATCGCGGATATGGTATATAAAACCAAAGCAGCCTTGTGTGCTTTGGTTGTTGACCGGAGAGATGAGCCAGGCTTCTTCATATCTTATCCAGCGCCCGGTGAAATCTGTAAACACGTAGCCTCCTGGGAGTTTGGGTAGGAGAGAAAAAAAAGTCAATGAAACAGGCGTAGAATGTGAGATGCAGCTAAATCAGACATGGGGGTCGATTGTAGGGAATTGAGAACATATTTATGTCTATGCAGGGGGAAATGGCTTTTCAAAGTTTATGTTACAGGCTTTAAAATGAGATATCTTGAGCTAAAATATCCCAAGTAGTTTTGCTGTAACTGCTTGTCAAACCGGGGTTGGTGTGTACAACTGAAAATGGCAAATAAGCTCTAAATCCACTATATCCTATTATGAATACTAATAATTTAAAAATGGAACGTTTTCAGTGGAGATGGAATAATTCTAAACATGTCACTGGATTCCCCATGAAAAATTGGTGTCAAGCATTTTTTAGTATATTTTTACCCACATACTACCCCCTGGTGGCCGAAACCAGTACTAAAAATCCCCCCTGGAGGCACGTTTTCCCTCACCTGGCCACATATAAAAGAAATAATCCTTAAAAGTCTAAGCACAGAGGGTGGTCTGAGCCACTATAATAGATAATTAATCATCCTTAGTTATTGTTTAAAAATAACGGTGAAAGCTTGATTATAATTACGGTGACTTCCAAAAAACGGTGACCCTAAAATAAACGCATCCGTCGTTTCCAGTGAATCACCGTTTTTTATACAGGCGATTTTAACAGTGCACCTGCAAAGCACCTGTCTAGTTTCATCAACACTTGAGGCATTTGATACTTCTAGTTGGATTAGTGCTCGATACGATAATGTATAAGTATACCTTCCGGGGACTTCTTTTTGAAGATGTCAAAGTCTTTAGATGCCCTCTGAAAATGCCAGGCGTAAAACGACGCCCCCTCGTTTGTGTAGCCGCACAGGAAGTTGGTGTCAAAGTCACAGCTGAGGGAGCGCATGGCCTCTGCGGAAAGGTAAAATAATTTATTGGTCTATGGTAACATATCGGATGCTTTTTAGACAAACACTCTAAGAACAGTGCGTTGCGGGAATATGCATAAGGAGTAACAAACACACATTCGCAACACACCTTTGAGATCAACATACTTTTGGCAAAGAGTTTGTAATGTGTAGTGTGTGGCCCCCCAAAAAATGCTATTGACAGTTCGAACTGTCAATAGTGGAATTATTCCTGTTATTGACAGTTCACCATGTCAATAAGGGAATTATATCCTGGCCTACGTATACGCCAAAATGTGTGTTAAAAGTGGCTGCAGAAAAACGTGTTGATAAGTATGTAATAGTAACACACTGTTTAGAGTGAAGTATCATAACTTTGTCATTTCTCTGTTACCTTTACTGAAAGCTTAAAGACTTCATAGAAGTTGTGAACTCATTTTCAATTTAACTTCAAGGGATTACATTAATGAGCATTTGGCTTTTGTGTATGTCTGTTTGTTTAGTATGGGGTTGATCCTCACTGTAAAAGGTTGGTTGCCATGTTTGTAGAATGATGTACATTAGATTCTACTGTAGGTGTACAGTTCATTGTAGGTAAACAGTATAATCTACTGTAAATCCATTCTACAGTAGATTCTACTGAAGATCTACAGTAGATTCTACTGTATACCTAGACTAACTATTTACAGTGTTCTCTAAAAAAGTATATATGAGTAGTGAGTTTGGAGTAACTTACCACAGGGCTGTACCTCATCTGACATGTCTCCACAATCATCCCCTCCATCACACACATGGGCCTTGGAAATACACCTCTGATTGCCACATGTAAACTCATCAGGTGTACATTCTGGGGAGTACAAACAGCCATTAGATTTTCAAGGAATCTCCTCAAAATGTTTTTTTTTCAAACTATGATAATCTATATTCATGTTTGCAGGACATCATGAAGAGGGGTTTTTGGTCTCTGATAATGAAAATATAAGATATCATATTTACTAACTTACGATCTCGCGTATAGGCCACGGATAGTGCTCAAGTCAGATTGCCAGTGCGGCTTATAGGATCAGGACAAAGTCAGGGGCCAGCTTATACATGATATTTTAGATGTTTACTAGAAGTTGCTCAAAGTTGCTTAATGAAGGCCACTAATCAACTTAATTTTTTCTTAAAGTTGCTTGAATCGGATGATTCATGCAGTGTTAGTTGTATCAGATTTCTGGATTACCAATAGCAGTATGCTACCACAGCACCTACCGCAGAGGGGGATGTCACACTCCTCGTGTTGAGTCACGTCCGTGCCCCAGAAGCACCAGGGTTCTAAGGCTACCTGCTCATCAGGCGTGAAGCCGGGGTTACGGCAGAAATTCTCTGACTGGTTTACGGTATCATTTGGGAAGAGATGGTTAAGAGTGGATACATTGTATCCGTTATTAGCAGCATCCACCCAGCTCAGACACTGCCGTCCACTCGTTGTAGTAGAGACGTTACCCATGTAGTCTCTCCCTCTCGGATGATGCTTGCAGTTCGCCTCTAGGTAGACATACATCTTGCATTAAATAACTTATAATCTCTGCCACAGCATGAACCTCCTGCTTTAAGGAAAATTAGGCAACATTTAAAGTTAACTAATGACCCTCTTTAAGCACCTTCAAGGAACTTTAACCGAGGCAAATCCAGAAAAAAATTAAATTGCTCAAAGTTGCTTAAAGACGACCATTAATCAACTTAGTGTTTGCTTAAAGTTGCTTGAATCGGATGATTCATGCATTCTGTATCATTTAATTTTCATAATCAATTACATGGATTCATCTTTACATATTGTCTTCATTACATATATAGATCTCTTGTATCTGTCATGAGGTACGTACCAAATCTATCGCAGGTAGCAATATGAACGTCATTAAAAGATACAGTGTTGTCCCAGAAACCGTTATTCCCAATGGGTTCAATTTCTAGGAAGAACAGGTCTGCTTCCACCTGGAAGAACGCTGGAGAGACAGAGATATTCGTTTGATATCCTCATAGCTTTGGTTCGTTAGGAAGTTCTGATTGCATTTATGACATCACAACTTCATTTCATATAAAATAGTTCTGTACATTCTGATTGTGCTGATTTTTTGGTACAATGGTGCCATGGATTCTCATCAGGTTGGCCGAAACCACACTCGACATTTTGGAAGATAACTTAATGATTTGAACTAGGTAAAGCAATTTTAAGTGAGCCATGGTCAAAGGCAAGAACTCCATTTTCGGCTTAAAAGAATAAAGTAGACCATAGCCCACGGCGACAGAAAGACGTCTTCTTCTGCTTTTAAACCGTAAAGCCCCTCAATCTAGGTTAAGATTAACATCACAACCCTATAACACCGTAACAAGAAATGATAGACAAGGCCAAAAAAAAAGGTGTGTTACAGGTTACATAGTCTGGAAATCTAGGTAGAGTAGGTAGGATTTTTTTTTCTTTTTTTTTTTACTTTGGACTGAAAAGTACCCCAAAATTGACTCGCAAACTTCAGAGCCGACTCGCCGTCAACAGTGTCGACTCTTAGACTATCAAATTGACCCTGATATAGGCCCAAAATAAAACATTAATATTTTTTCACTATTGGATAAAAGTTTCTCGCTGACTATGACATTGACTTGTAGACTATCAAATTGACCCAGAAATAGCCGAAAAATCACTTTAAAAATAAATATTTTTTTCAAAATTGGATAAAAATTTCTAGGGTCGGCCCTGTTTTGTTAGGTAGGGTCGGGTAACCTGAAACACACCTTTTTTTTTATTTGGTCCAAGCTCTAAATGCACCGTATCCAATAATAAATACTAAACAGGTCTATATGCCCTGTGTTTATATTATGTGCACAGTAGAATGTATGACTCATACCCGGTCCCTGCACTCTAATACCTAAGCAACACCATCCGTGTTATGGGGTTTGAAATATACCCCCTTACCACAGACTTTTGCTGTAAAATACCCCCCTTTTAGGATAAAAACGCTGACTTTTTGGCCTCTGGAAATACCCCTTTTTTTCAATAAGCTGACTTTTTCAGCCTATAAACACCCCCATTTTTCTCTCCAAATTTCAACCCCCATTTCCTAAAGAGCTAATGAAAAAAGTATGCCGAAATTTCCATGTGTAAATATATGTTAACAGGCCTTACACCGACATAAGGGGTCAGAGACTTGCCTTTTTTTGCTTTATTCATTGGGATAATAGTATATTAACCCCCCTTTTCTATTTTTCACTGAGATTTGGCTGAAAAACACCCCCTATTTATGAATTTCACGGACGTGCTGAGTGAGTTAAAAAGTACCCCTTTCTCGGCGTTTTCATAACATGGATGGTGTAGATTTCCCTCCCAAGTGCAGGGACCGGGGACTCATAGCATATAGATACTACTGGACGACATTAATGTACTCTGACTAGAGCCAATAATATGATGAACAAATGTAATGATGAGACCCTGTGGTATCAATGAGGAATATTAATTCAATATCCCCACTCACCTCTTCTCCAGTAGTCACCATGACCGCCAATGTGCTCCCATACCCGCTGTTTGCTGCCGTCTCCATAAATGATGTTTATGTAAATGCCCAGACGCCCCCGGCCCATCACATGGTAGAAGAACTCCACACAGCGCCTCTCATTGGGAGCTGATATGAGGGACGAGTACAGGGCAGCTTTCTGGTATCGTCCAAAGAATCGGTAGTAGATGGCATACTCTGCAAAAGGGTTGTTATGGTAGTCAGATAATGATTAAAATGTTCTTCCCACTGTAAATAAAACATCACAACCCTATAAGTAGTATAGTATGTATCGGAACGGGACTATAGTTAACTACTGTTTATTACTCAATCGACATGCAGCCAATCAGAGGCCTCCATTTGGTCACGTGACCCCCTCATTTGCATAATTACGTAATAGGCCACGCCCCCTCATTTGCATAATTACGTAATAGGCCACGCCCCCTTGATCACCAGCCAATCAGAGGCTTCCATTTGGTCACGTGACCCCCTCATTTGCATAATAGGCCACGCCCCCTTGATCACGTGACCCTTTCATTTGCATAATAAGCCACGCCCTCTTGATCACCAGCCAATCAGAGGTCGCCATTTGGTCACGCGACCCCCTCATTTGCATAATAGACCGCGCCCCCTTGATCACGTGACCCCTTCATTGACATGATAGACCACAACAACATCACGTGACTATCTTTGTTTGTAAACAACACCACGTGGCTCTCTTTGTTTGTAAACAACACCACGTGGCTCTCTTGTTTGTAAATAAGACCTACTAAGTTTAGGCATAGGTAACAGCAGTGTTTGTAAATAACGCCTACTATGTTTTCAGTCATAGGTGTCTAGAGCAGCAGCAGCAGCAGCATCTTCAGCAGCAGCAGCAGCAGCAGCAGCCGCGTCATAGGTGTCTAGAGCAGTAGCCACGTCATAGATGACTAGTGCAGCAGCAGCAGCAGCATCTTCAGCAGCAGCAGCAGCAGCAGCATCATAGGTGTCTAGAGCAGGAGTAGCAGGAGTGTCATAGGTGTCTAGAGCAGTGGCAGCAGCAGCAGCAGCAGCATCATAGGTGTCTAGAGCAGGAGTAGCAGGAGCGTCATAGGTGTCTAGAGCAGTGGCAGCAGCAGCAGCAGCAGCATCATAGGTGTCTAGAGCAGGAGTAGCAGGAGCGTCATAGGTGTCTAGAGCAGTGGCAGCAGCAGTGGCAGCAGCAGTAGCAGCAGCGGCAGCAGCAGTAGCAGCAGCAGCATCAACAGTAGCTTCAGCAAAAGCAGCAGCAGCCGCGTCATAGGTGTCTAGAGCAGCGGCAGCAGCATCTTCAGCAGCAGCAGTAGCAGCAGCGGCAGCAGTATCTTCAGCAGCAGCAGCGTCATAGGTGTCTAGAGCAGCAGCGTCATAGGTGTCTAGAGCATCAGCCGCAGCAGCAGCAGCATCTTCAGCAGCAGCAGCAGCGGCAGCAGCAGCCTCATCAGCAGCAGTAGCAGCAGCAGCAGCAACATCTTGAGCATCAACAGCATCTTCAGCAAAAGCAGAAGCCCGTAACTTAGCATCATGGGCATCAGTCATAGCCTTAACAGCGACACTGCGACTAGCATAAGCAAAACAGGCTATTTTTTTAGCAGCTGTACAAGCATTAATAGCATTAGCCCTAGCAGCAGCCGCAACAGCGACACTTTTAGCAGACGTTGCAGCATCAGTAGCAGCAGCATCGGTAGCAAGAGCGGAAACAGTAGCAAAAAGATTAGCAGCACGAGCAGCAGCGGCGAGAGTAACAGCAACGTTGTTAGCAGCATTGGCAACTTCGTATGCTACATGTGTAGCACGAACAGCGATACGAGCTTCACGTTTTGCACGAGCAGCAGCATTAGCTGCAGAAGTAGCCCTCACACTTTCCAGCCACCCGTACGAATCTTGATAAAAACCAACTTCCACCTTACGAGCTTCACGTTTTGCACGAGCAGCAGCATTAGCTGCAGAAGTAGCCCTCACACTTTTCAGCCACCCGTACGAATCTTGATAAAAACCAACCTCCACCTTGCTACTTGTTGACTCATCAGTAAACATGGACATCTCCTCATGTGGTGTTGTCGCGGCTCTGTAGTAGTGTTGGGATTGCTCACATTCGGTAGAACGTAGAGTGATTCCTGATGACGCCATGCTGAAGGTGGTTGAAGAAGTGTGTGGGACTCATGTTTCACTCTCGCTTATGTACTAGGCTCCGAGATAAGCTTCTTAACTCAGGAGGAAAACTCTCACTAGGAAGGCGACCGGCTGTCTACCTGTGTAGGCGCGGGTTCGTTACATCTTTTAATCCTGTTCGACCCTCCGAGGAAATACATGAAAAAAACAAAAGACTCGAATCCGCAGACAGTAGGAAGCTATAAGGAGCTTAACTCGTGTTTGATTTAAGCTGTCTACCACACGCACGCGCTTGTAGTCACAGCTAGAGTGGCAGACTTCTGTCCGCCCGCTGGCGCATGACAATCGACTTTAGACACCCCCTGTAGTTTGTTTTTTTGCATACACAGTTGACTAGCATCTTAAGCTCTTACTCAGCTATAAGCCCATATACATGTAACGCGCATTACTCTTCTTTATGGTAATTATCAGATCGATTTAAGGGTGGAAAGGGCTTAGGTGATGTAGATCCCTCTCTAGCTGAAAACAGGCTTAGACTATAGCATGTAGGCAGCTGGCCGCGTTAAACATCCCTGTAGTTTTTTGTATACACTCTCGATCCCCTCTCTAGGTGACTACAAAAGCTTAGAAGATGATGTGATCCGGCCACCGGCTGGCGCGTCACACCGGGCGTTAATCACCCCCTGTAGGCTTTGTATACGCTCTCTAGGTGAAAAACAAAAAAGCTCCCTCCACGGGCTGGCGCGTCACACCTGTCGTTAAAACGCCCCCTGGAGTCTTAGTATACACAGGTGCCCCGCCTTATCTATTCACCAGCTATAAGCCCATATACGTGTACATGCGATTTTTGATACCCTCTCTGGAATAGGGTGGGGCTCAAGGTGAAAACAAGATTAGTCCATTCGCTCTCTCAGCTATATAAAGAGCCTCAATTGTTCTTGCAACAGCACTTCACCACCGGTACACTATCAGTCACGAGGCAGATGTTTGCGGCATGGGTCATACAGGTTACCTACTAATAGCGGTTTGGGTGAGTAGATCACTTTTTTTCCCCTAAAAAACAACAAAAAAAACCCCACTTATGACTCAGGTATGTATATGTAGCACTGTTAGTGTAAGTACACAGTAGAATCTACTGTACTATAGACTCGGCCCTCTGAAGACGGCGGAGCGCGTTAATGCGCGGGTCTGTGGCGGCGTCACTTGTTTTTTATTCTAACTAAAAAGTCAGAAGTCGATCTACGACCTATCAAAGACAAATTTGTGATAAGTTCAAACTAAATAAGAGACAGTTTGAGCGTCTCTTAGTCGCTGTCAAAGATGCGAATAACGAACGCGCTGAGGGCGGGGTTCAGGTCACGTATAGTTCCTTGCTCTTTCGTCAGATGGCGCCACAATAGGGGATTTGTACATTCCTACGATGCTCGCGAACATTTCAACGCATAATGAGCTATATAGGCAACAAAGTGTGCTTCTGAATATATTAAAATATAAAAACAATTCAATATTGTGTATTTCTGATAGAAATGAGGCAGTTTCTTTGAATACCAACTAAACTATAGCGAGATGAAAAATACCACACCATATCTAAGGCTTTATAAAAGATACATAGGCAGAAACTCTCGCCGAGTCGGTAATCTGAAAAACGAACCAACTCGTTGTGCCACAAGGGCCCCCACCCAACGGGGGCCTTTTGAGCTCAGTCATGTTGTTTCTCAACACTAGGTGTAATTAATTACGCCCATGTTGAGTAGCATCTACTAACCAACTGACAGTGTCAGTTGGTTGGCCCCTCTTTAGGGGCCACACAATAAATAAAGAATAGAGACCTAAGGGAACGTTCACAAACGTCCACCCTTCCTACGGGGTGGGTGGGTCTTTGGGTTTAGTGACAAAACAGCGACATGTCAGCTCTCTTTTTTTTTTCCAAGTCTACATATTATTTATGATTAAAAAATTAAAAAAAAAAAAACCACGATAATAAAGTGCGCTGATCAAAAACTGAATAGAAAAATAACCAAAAATAGGTTGGTAGCTGATCGGTCGTTGTCACACGGTGCAGAAAATTTACTGCATATCGGACCAGGGGATAGTCTGGCAGCGACCCGCCACCCCGTTCACAAGCTGTGTACAGCACCCCGTTTCTCTTTGTCCATATTGGCTAAAAAAAAACAGGACATTGTTGACTTGGCTATTTTACCCGTCTGGGTCTTATTATTTAAACACCTCGTGTTGACCCTGTGGGGCAGCGGGTACATGGAATAAACGTGTCCAAGCGCACGCTATCTAACACATAACCGAAGGTTACTGAGTTATGTAATAATAGTTATGTAATAATAACTGACCTATGAGGTCGCCAGTCAGTTTGCCGTGATTATTTTGACACACTCTCAGTTACTCGTAGCACATCTAATACATAATTAGACTCAGCCTCATATAAGACAGTCTCGGCCACGCAGGCTGCATATCGGACCAGGGAGATAGTCTGGCAGTGACCCACCAGCCCGTCCACAACCTGTGTACAGCACCCCGTGTCTCTTTGTCCATATTGGCTAAAAAAAACAAAAAAAAACAGGTCATTGTTGACTTTGGCTATTTTACCCGTCTGGGTCTTATTATTTAAATCACCTCGTCTTGACCCTGTGGGGCAGTGGGTATATGGAATAACTGTGTCCAAGTGTACTCTATCTAACACATAACCAAAGGTTACTGAGTTATGTAATAATAACCACCCTATGATCCTATGAAGGCGCCAGTCAGTTTGCCGTGATTATTTTGACATACTCTCAGTTACTCGTAGGGTATCTAATACATAGTTAGACTCAGCATCATATAAGACAGGCTCGGCCACGCCGGCTGCATATCGGACCAGGGAGATAGTCTGGCAGTGACCCACCAGCCCGTCCACAACCTGTGTACAGCACCCCGTGTCTCTTTGTCCATATTGGCTAAAAAAAAAAAACCAAAAAAAAACAAAACAGGTCATTGTTGACTTTGGCTATTTTACCCGTCTGGGTCTTATTATTTAAATCACCTCGTCTTGACCCTGTGGGGCAGTGGGTATATGGAATAACCGTGTCCAAGTGTACTCTATCTAACACATAACCAAAGGTTACTGAGTTATGTAATAATAACCACCCTATGATCCTATGAAGACGCCAGTCAGTTTGCCGTGATTATTTTGACATACTCTCAGTTACTCGTAGGGTATCTAATACATAGTTAGACTCAGCATCATATAAGACAGGCTCGGCCGCGCCAGCCGCATATCGTACCAGAGGGATAGTCTGGCAGCAACCCGCCATCCCGTCTACAATCTGTGTACAGCAGTCTGGACCAGACCACCAACTCTGGGTATAGCATTCTGGATGCCTGTAGCAAGACTGGATCTAACCCTTTAATAGTCGCATAGCGCTTTAATATGCAGTGCCCGTTGTCGTCATAAGTCATGAATGCGGCACTCAGAGTTCCTCACCAGGGCTGCATGCATGCATACACTGGCATATCGACAAAGGGCGTAGCGCATTAAAGCACTATTGCCACCTTTAGCATTAAAGCGCTGAGGGTTTTTATTTTTTTGATAGTGTAGAAACCAATATCTGTCTAATTAAACCCCTTATCAGTGCTGTTTTTTTTTCACATACAAAAAGAATTAGGTAATGGCGCTGCAGTACTCTGAAAAGCGGTGGCGGTGAATTTCCATTTAGATCTTGAAAAGGGGGGCGGTCAGATGTCGTCAAGGCTCTGATAAGTAGGGCAGTTAAAATCATATGATTACATTGAGCTAATTTTCTTGCTGAAAGGAATGAATAATTGTATTTGTATAAAATTCACACACACACACACACACACACACACACACACACACACACACACACACACACACACACACACACACACACACACACACACACAGGACACCTGATGATCTCCACACGATGACCTGATTGCTCTTCCTAAAAAAAAAAATGCCCAACTCGATCTACCTACTCAACAGGGTTTCAGTGTATAGCGTATTAGGGTTTTTCTGATGCGTATATTATATTGAGATTGATTTTCAACTTTTGTGATCAGTGGTTGGTCCTTAAAAGGACCGTTTGGTAGAGAGAGGGTCGCAGGGACCTTGCTGCTGAAGCGGAGGGCGTGGTCATAACGCGTGGCAGTCCTTCAGCAGCTCCTCCAGCACGGCGGGCGGTAAGCCTTCCTCCATGCAGACTTGCTGCTTGACCTGCTCCACGCACCGGCGGATGAGTTGATCAGCGACGTTCTCGATCAGCTCATCCACCACACCCTCTGCTTCAGCAGCAGTCCGCTGTCTCTCCTCTCTCTGTAGCGAGGCTACGAACTGCTTCTCCACGGCTGCATCGATCATAGATCGAGAAACGGCCACGAAGTTCTGTCTCTCCGCCTCCTCTCTCTGTTGCACGGCTACGAATTCCTTCTCCACGGCCGCATCGATCATAGATCGAGAAACGGCCACGAAGTTCACTCCGTGAGCCATTTTGTCGAACTGACTTCCTAGCCACCTGAGAGATGCTGACGAGAGATGCTATGACGCGCGCGAGGTAGACAGACGACGTCGTTTCACTTCCTTATTTGGAGTTTGGGATCTTTTGACACCGAAGTCATACCGTACGGTCGCGATAAAGCAACTAGTGTTGAAAAGCGTGCCGGTCTTTTATAAGCGCCGGAGTATAAGAGCCTCCAAATGTTTTTTCTCAAGCACTAAAATCGCGACTTTGAATAAGCGCCAGCGCCTGGCTTGTATATAGCTCCTGAGTAAGAACTTCACCGAATTGAAAAGCCCTCCCTCAGAGCTCTTAATCGCGACAGTACGGTACAAATCTGATGTCAACCCGCGCCAAAAACAAAAAGGGTGTTCCGGTCACACGTACCTACGACGAGCGACCTTCAGCTATCACCACGTGAAGAGTGGGAAATAAATTTTGTACGGCAAGAAAACTGAAAACTGATAACGATTCCATTAGATAAGTATTTGGTTCCAATCTATGGCGAGATATTTCCACCAAAGCGATTGATTTATATGTCTGTAAGGTTCAGCTCTCCAACACTCTCCAATGTCCGCCAGTGCACGACGGTCGCCGCCCATCATTAGTCACAACTAAACTTCTGCTGGAGAGTGAAAGTTACGTTGAGTCTTGAGGTGCGCAGAGATACTATCTGCCGCAGCCTGATTTTAGTTCCACGCTATTTAGATAAACGCCCCATTTAAAATCTCTCTCTCGATCCTAGTAAAGGAAAAAAAAGGCTAGAGTTTATCATGGACGCGTCTCAGTTTTAGTCAAGCTGTAAAGTGAAGAACCAGAGCTTGTACATATTCCCACGTGAGGGGTGACCCCGCGGGGCGTTCAGTTAGTACTGAGTCTATACTCAAGGTCAAGTTCCACTCTCTAAACAGAGCTTTAGCGACTCCGTCATATAGACTAGACTGCGCGCGCGATTTTTTTTTTTGCTGAAGCAGCTAATCGATGGAAGAGTAGAGAACAGGTGCTCGACCAAAAATCTGCTTCAGAGGCTTGTTATCAGGTATTAACAGTTAAATCAAAATATTTCAAAACATCCAGAAAAGCAGAATAACATGTCCTACGGGCTACAGCCGGGCACTGACGAGCAGACGGCGCTGACGTCATTTCAATCAGGTCACAGGGCTCTTTAGACACCTTTTCTGTAAGACCCGTCTCATACCTTAGTATATAATACCGTAAACACCGGTGATTAGTATATGATCACATTGGCAGTCGCGGATCCACGAAGAGGCTGAATAAGCCTCGAGCGGACCCGCCACTTGCAATGTGACATAATCTTACCATGCGATTTTGTTTTGTTTTTGTTTCTATTTACAACAGCAAACATTTCAAACAACCTATTGTTTTTTTTTAAAATGATGAAAAATCAGCCCAAAAAAAAAAAAAAGTAAACATTTTAGAGCTAAATTTGTGGAGGATAGCCGGACATGCTGATGTCACTAGACCCCTAAATTCGATATGGTGACATGGGCATTTTCTTAAAATTCGATACGACGACACGGGCACGGACATCTAAGTGACATGGGACATGTGGCATTTCTTGAGTCCCACATGTGCCATGGACCATAGTGACATGAGGAAAAAAAAAATGTTCAAAGAGTGCATCAGAAAAGTGCCATTTCAAGCCTAAACATTTCGCCAAATTTTTTTTTCTCTTGGATGGTACTCGGCTTTGCAGTGTCTGGGTCCTTAAAAATGTACCAGAATGCTCAAATTCGGGTTCTAAATATTTTCAAAAAACGTTTTCTCCCTTAGTGACGTGTGACATGGGCATTTCTTAAATTCGACATACGGCTGCATGGGGAGGACCCACCCGTCAAGAGCCCCATGATGACTCATACCCGCCGCGTTCAAACTAGCGTGGTGGTTATAGGTAGACCTTCTTTCAGTATCCACGTGACCAGATCCATCGCCGTCTCTTGAGCAACAGTAACCGAGGTAACTAGGGTTATTGTTATCCGGGCCGTAAGACGACAGTCTAAGACGGTGTGTAGTCGCGTTTTGCTCTCCCTAATACTCTAATTCAAGTCGAGTTACCGCTAACCCCTACAAAAAGAGGGTCATTTGTGTAATTCAAAAGTCGTTCCTTTGTTAGCAATGAGGGGGTCGTTCTATTCATTGATTTTTTTTTTTTTTTTTTTGTTTACAACAACAAGTCAAAGTACAGTCAATCAACCGAGATCCTTTCTACTCCGTGGGGGTGTAGAAGGATCTCCCCCCTGAGGTTACAAAGTCACCTCTTTATTTAAAGGGTTACGGGTCGCAAAGTCGCTTTCGCTTTCGCTTACAAGTCACAAAGTCGCATGAAATATTCAAGTCAAAAAGTCAAATTCATCAACTATCAGCACAGTCGTTTGAAAAGCATCAAGTCACCGAAAAACTCCTCTACAGTCACCTCCGACTCGCCTCCTCCCTACCCCCCTAAAGGGGGGTAGAGAGGAAGCGATTCCCTAGAGATCAGATAATTTTTTTTTTTTTTTTTTCCCGAGCAGACCCCAAAGGCCCCCCCTCCCCCCCAAGTGCCCGCCCACCCCATAAATAGTGCCCCCCTCCCCCCCCCCTCCCCTCCCCATGCATCTTAAAGTGCCCCCCTCCCCCCCTCCCCTCCCCTCGCCCCTTATAGAAGCCTCCCATTAGCTAGTCCAAGTCATGTGACCAAAAGAGAAGCGTAGTCTGTCTATTGTCTATATTATGCAAATGAGGGAGGGGGTCAGGTCACGTGACCAAGGGGGTGTGGCCTATTTTCTAAATAAAGAGCGCTTCCGGTCACGTGACCAAGAGGGTGTGGTCCTATTATGCAAATGAGGGGGTCACGTGATCCATGATTATGCAAATGAGGGAGTCACCTGACCAAATGGAAGCCACTGATTGGCTGGTGATCAAAGGGGCGTAGTCTACTATGCAAATGAGGGGGTCACGTGATCAAGGGGGCGTGGTCTATTATGCAAATGAGGGGGTCACGTGGGGTCACGTGACCAAATGGCAGCCCTGATTGGCTGGTGATCAAGGGGGCGTGGCCTATTACGTAATTATGCAAATGAGGGGGCGTGGCCTATTACGTAATTATGCAAATGAGGGGGTCACGTGACCAAATGGAGGCCTCTGATTGGCTGCATGTCGATTGAGTAATAAACAGTACTTAACTATAGTCCCGTTCCGATACATACTATACTACTCCTATAACACCCTTACATTGAAAAAGTAATCCCTGCAGGTTAACGGATCATTAATAAAGTTGCTCACAGAAAATACCATCACAGGTATAACAAGCTATTTGTTGCCGGTGCTGCCACGGAGGCGTTTGTTTAGTTGGGACCTACTAGTAATTGATAAGTTGAATGCTTTGATTAATTGTTGTTAACTTTATGCCACAGACAAATCAACGAACGCCAAACAACTGGTGCTGTGCTCAGACCATAACCTACCATTTTCGAGAGAGCTTTTTGAAGTCCATTCAAGTTGAGAAGTCAAGGCTCTTCCCCAGTTGGATCCCTGCTGCCTGAAGTCACATAGGTCGACGTCAAAGGTACACCGCACATCCTGGTAGTCTGTGACAAAAGGTAAACGCCTGTTAATTGTTGCTCATATGAATTTAAAACCATACAATCTAACTGTATCAATGATGCAAGAAGGAACAAACTGAACAGGTACCTGGATATCTACATACCTCGTGTATTCTTGAATTACATATGTCGCGTATTCCTAACTTAAAGGTAAATGGGGTTAGCTATGGCTGTGTCTCACCCAGTCTTTGACCAGCAAGCTTTAAAATGGCTGAAATGGGGGCTATGTACACAGAAATGCAGGGAAATTTGTAAGATATAGTATTAAAATATCCATTAACATTTTCCTGCATTTCTGTGTACATAGCCCCCATTTCAGATGTGAGGCCATGAACAATTGCTCATCCCAGTTCATGCTCCACCTCATGTCTACCTCTCAACCACCTTCCCACGGAAATAACAAAGGTTAAGAAATACATATACATGTTATAACTAACTTGGTTATAAAAGAAACTTGTTTATAATTTAAAGAACACAATTCCTGCCTTGGTTCCTATTTCTATCACTTAAATACATATTTGACTAAGTTGCAATAGATCTTTCTTATATCAAACCAGAATGCTGGCCCAAAGGAGTTTGTTATAGCTAAATTCAAATTGGCAACATCTGGCTACCTACTTGGACACCTGACACGTCGCAGATAGTCAGTGCCATTCTGCTGCACTAAGTCAACGTCCTGAGAAGTAATGAGGTACTTGGTGAGTGTACAGATGCGATGTCTGACATCATAGAGGAGTCCATTACATAGCTCCCCTTGGCGGTTGATGCACAGTTTTTTGCATACATCTGATGTTACACTATAAATGACCTCGTTTGAGCTGCTCTCCTTCTCCTCTGCTGCCTTGGTTCTCCTTAAGGTGGTGTTGGAATAACCATAGAAGGTGTCCACACAGGCTGATAGAGGAAAGGATTTGGTCACCATTATAAGTAGATGATAAACATTTAGGACACTAACAACTTTGCCCAGTCACATTAAGATTATCTATGCAGACCATTTTATTGTGTTATTAACATAGATATATATTTTGCTATAGCAACGGTTATACTTTAAATTAAAATCTAAAATAGATATGCTATTTGAAGCATTACCTTTGACAGTGGGTTTGCTCCCTATCCTTGCCTTCAACTTGTTGAAGTCTCTATCCAGACTCTCATATAATCCTGTCTCCACTGCCACAGAAGCTCTGTCAGGGTAATAGACTCTCTTATATAGATCAATTGATTTCCAATAGCTAGACATGCAATCATGATTGCTTGCGGTGAATTTAATTCATTCATCAAGATATCAAACCAACATATATACATGTGAATAATTATAAGTATAATAGCTTTTTAAATAGTATATATGTGGCATGTACTGGGAAAAGGGACCTTAGTGCACCCTGCACTAAGGGCCTTTTTGCAGATTGTGTCACATATGTATAGAGACTACATTGGAAGCTATTATTATACATGTCAATAATATTAAGTATGATAGCTATTAAATATTATATAGGTATAGAGGCTACATCAGAGGCTACATAGTCTATAGATAGACTAACATAAATTATGGACAATCAGCTCTATTCCTAATGGGCACAGAACATTGAATCAACATCGATAAACGGTTGTCAATGTTGATTCAACATTGAACTGAATTTTGTGCCCACTAGATTGAACATGCAAATGGCATATATTCAACACCATTATGTTGTAAGCACAGGCCTATACTGATCAGCCTGGTTATACTGGGAGTAGATGACTCTATATAGCACAAGGTATGACACAGCTAGACGCCCATCATCTTTATACCCTAGATGGCCCTACTGGTCCATGTATTTGACCATAGACAGGTAGAAACATCTGAAGTCTAAAGATGTTGGTGGACTAAGCACTTTACATATAACTAACTAGATGGCGCTACCCTCTTTGACCAAACCCATGGTACAGTAGGGCCATCTAGGGTATAAAGATGATGGGCGTTTAGCTCTGACATACCTAGTGGTATATATATATATATATATATATATATATATATATATATATATATATATATATATATACAGTTATGCAGTCCCAGTATTACCTAGCTGCTGATCAGTTTACACCTGTGGTTGTTACATACCTGACCAAGTTCTGATTGCACAGGGTGATTGCAGGGAAGAGCATCTTCTCTGGTTGGATGAAGTCAATGTTAACTGTTTTGGGATGAGTGCCGTAGTAGCTGATGCGGTCTGCCACCAACCATAGGAATAAGCCAAAGCCAGTAGCCACCACTAGGAACCACAGCAACCTGTAGGGTAAGGCCAAAAAAAAGGTGTGTTTCAGGTTACCCGACCCTACCTAGCAAAGGATAGCCGACCCTAGAAATGTTTATCCAATTTTGAAAAAATGTTTATATTTCAAGTAATATTTGGGCTATTTCAGAGTCAATTTGACAGTCCAAGAGTCGTTGCTGTTGTTGGTGAGTGGGTGCTAAAGTTTGGGAGTAAATTTTTGGCTACTTTTCAGGCCAAAGTAAAAAATAATTAATTAAATTTTTTTTTTAATCCGACCTACCCTACCTACATTTTCAGACTATGTGACCTGAAACAAACCTTCTTTTCTTGGCTTAATTAAGAGGAATTCCGCAAAAGCATTCCCAGACTGCAGAAAGTTGCTAAACTCTCTTGCAGTCTAGGAATACTGGACTTTCCTTTAAATCCTTGAAAATGGCTGACTCTGGGCGATTTCTCTCTGTTATTTCTCTGTTAATCAGTAAATATGACCATAATAGGCTGCAAAATATATAACTGCGAGCCATCACAAATGAAAACCTGCAAGGGGGGCATTACAAACAATCAAAACACATATCTATAGCATATATGTTCTCACAGTGAATTCATCGGTCTACCAGAGAGCCCGTCATTCAGTATTTCATCTAGATTTTATAACAACTGGCTTTCCTATGATAAAGGGCCTGTCAGCTGATAAGGAAATGACGAATGGAAGTCTATATTGGGTTTAATTCATAACTTGATTTTGGGTCGGTCTAGGTGGTATTCTTCAAGTAGTGTTTAAGGGGACATTCCCCACAAAGACATTGAACTGCCTTAGGCCAAAAAAAAAGAAGGTTTGTTTCAGGTCACCTGACCGACTCTATGTAAACAGGGCCGACCCTACGTTTTTTTATGCAATTTTGAAGAAATTTCTATATTTTTACACTTTTTGGGGATATATTTTAGGTTTTCAAAAGTTTTGAAAAAAATCTTCCAATTTTCATACTTTTTTGGGTCAATTTTAGGGTTATGTAAAAAAAAAAAAAAAAGTAAAAAAAAAAAAGAAATCCGACCTACCGACCCTAGAGTTTCATCCCATGTTACCTGAAACAAAACTTCTTTTTTTATTTGGCCTTACCGCCTGATGAAGCGCCCAGTGTCGTCAGACAGGTACCTCATGCCATGGAAGGTGGTGCTGTCCAGAAAGGTGCACAGCTTGGTGTCACACTCACTGCCCTGGGACGCCTGAGCTGTTTCCACCTAGTTCAAGCAGTGTCAGAAAGTTAAATGTTACTAGCGCAATGCATAATTAACTCTATCTGGACCATGCCAGATAGATCAATTTCTACGTGTATCTGATATGTGTATATATATATATATATATATATATATATATATATATATATATATATATATATATATAGATAGATAGATAGATAGATAGATATATAGATAGATATAGATATAGATATAGATATAGATAGATAGATAGATAGATAGATAGATAGATAGATAGATAGATATAGAAAGATAGATAGATAGATAGATAGATAGATAGATAGATAGATAGATAGATAGATAGATAGATAGATATAGATATTCTGAGGGACTTTTTAGACTATAGTTTTTCGCTCAAGAATCCTTGATAATTGTCTAATTTGCGACCCATAAAAGTGGTTAGCAGAGAAAATGCAGTCAGCCCTGTTTTCCTATAGAGCCAGTCGGGCGACTGGAAACCATCTATTTTTTATTGATGTGAGCACAATTTTCACGTACAGTGTATAGGCATTATACATAAATTATGAGGCTGCCCTGACCTCGTCACACCAGCTACACATGCATTGTACTCAGCCCGTATAGTGCGCTCAGTCTGCTTAAAGTGGGTATATCCGATTTACCAAATTTTAAATTCTACACAAAGACCTTCCATATACTGGAAAAGTAAATTATTTGTGGGTTGGGGTACATTATAATTATATCAATGGCCAGTATCAGCTCGATAAGTGGGTTCCATTGGGTCCAACCATGGTGTTTTATTGTGTATTTATAATGGGGAGGAGGTGGAATAAAATCGTGCATGATTTTATTCCGAAATGACCATATATTGGGCAATAAAATCAAATTAGAGCAAAATCTGAGGGAATAAAGAGGAATGGAGTAACTAGTGAGTTAGTGGTGTTATTTATGAACATTCTAACTCATTTTTAGGAAAATTCATTTTTTGATCCCGGACATCGGATGTACTAACTTTAACCGTCAGTAATAGCAGACTGATGGTGGATGAAACAATCATCTTTATGAACTTACAATTCTTCTAAATTAGACACCTACCCTGCCTGACTGACCACCCGGCTTGTTGTCCACCAACAAGTCTTGACATTGGAGTCTATTCACCAGCTTCTCCAAATCAGCTTCCATCTTGGTATTGGCAAGTTTCAGGGCATAAAACTCCTTCGCCCAACTGTCTGACTCAGCTTGAGTCTTCTTCAAATCAGCTGCCATTTTGGCATTTGCAAATTTCAAAGCATAAAATCCTTCTTCCATCTCTTGCAGTTTGCTTTTCTCCAACTCTTCTTGTGTCTCCTGCTCCGCTGGGGTATCATGCTGGCTAAGTTGGCTGTATTTTCCAAAGGGAGATGCATATTTCTTTTCACCTCCACTTGTAGAAGTGGTTGTGTCAGAGTGGTTCTTCTCCCTGTCTCTACTATCTCCCACCAGGGTCTCCATGATAGATCCACAACTAGCTACACCAGCGTGTTGATGCCAACTGAGCAGCGCACCAATGGGGGTCAATAGTTCTGAGGTCACCTGCTAGGGGGAGAAACTGCTACTAGCTGTGTCTCACGAGATTAGGCCAATGTGGAAGTCTTTGACCGAGTGCCATCTTTGACTCGGTGCCGTCTTTGACCATCCTGATAAAAAAACGGTTTATTTCTGGCAGATGAAGATAATAATGGGCTGAAAATATTAATGGATGTTATAACACTTTGAATTGATAATTAGTAGCCCATCTATATACTCATCAACACTAAACTAAACCATTTTACATCAAGCAGGTCAGAGATGGCACCCAGTCAAAGATGATTTTAAGACTGCCCCCTCTAAGAATAGAATTAAACTATATTTCTCACCTCCCCACTCCACAACCATTGGTGAGGTTTATCAAGTTTTGCTCTTTTCTAAAGGTAACAATCCTCCAACACCACGCATTAGAGACACTGAGCACTCCCAGATCGAGCAATACTTTCAAGAGGAAGTTCTCCCTAGCAAGATAAAGTGGAAATTTAACACTAATTGATATCATGGATTATATCTGTTCACTGTAGGCTTACATATATACAGCTAATACTATACTATCTGGTGTTCTATGACCAATGGCTCTACTCTTTCTAAACGTAACAATACATTGGAATTTGAATGGAGAGTTACTCCCATATGTACACACTAATATGATGTGCTGAACTACATTCAGCATTGTATGCTTTCACACGATATGCGTTTGTCCAATTGACGTTGACATGTCCATTATTATAGACCTACATAATGGAGCAGTCACCTATAAATCATTGATTTAGGGTCGCATTGTGCATTAGTGTGTTATTCCATTGGCCTGGTGAGCTCTGGTGGGTAACTCACCAGGGTCAGGGATGCATTCAGACAACTTGTCCACACTTTGGGAGTGCATCAAACTCATTGAGTCGGCACAATGCTTGAATGCAGCTCTGGAGAGTTACTTGTCAGGGCTGCATTCATGCATCAGGATGACCAAAGGCACAATGCATTAAAGCACTATGTGGCCCACAAAGGGTTAAAGAGGACTGCAGGGTTCCGCCATGCTGCTGCCAGTGATGAGCCCGGGGGGGGGGTACTTGAATTTTTTCTGATAGTGGTGTGCGGCTGGACAAATGACAACCCTTACCCTTGCTAGGGAGCTTTTGCTTCAAAAACCAACCCTTGTTAGGGCATTTTCGGCCGAAAAGTCCTTGTTTTGAAGAGGAAAAACACTAAATGTGTTTTGGATGACTAATTTCACCGAGAAAGTTTTCCGGGTCAGCAAAATTTTGGCAGAAATGGGATATTTTGGTGAAAATCGGGTCATTTTGTTGGAAAAGTGACCCTTGCTAGGGACATTTTGTCGAAAGTATACCCTTGCTAGGGACATTTTTTCTCCAAAAAAGGACCCTTGCTAGGGAGATTTTGTTGAAAAACTACCCTTGCCAGCCGCACACCTGTGTATACAAAATATACTAAGTGCCCCCCCCCCCCGGGGTGATGAGACCTTTGGGTATCAACATCGTGAATCACCATACGGGTGTCAGCCCATGTCAGCGGTGCTGGTAGTATAACACAACCCTATTAAAGGGACGAGTCATTTGTTGCCTGTTGGGGGCGGGGGTGCTTGTTGGGTATAGTAGAGGCATAAGAGAAAGCAGTGGGGCCAAATCTTGAAAAGCCCTTGACTTATATACCTGGAGTTGTACAACGTTTACAAACGTAATTTTGACGTAAAATAACGTATTTCTGTTAGGTAAGCCCCCCGAGAGCCCCCCTCGGCTAGTTCTACATGACTCGTCCCATATGGTCATGTTTTGGGGACACATCTACTAGTGTGGGTATAGCTCTGGGATTATAAACATGACATTTGTGAATAATTAATGCTAGTATAGGACTAATTGGATTCTCTGATGTTGTCCCAGCCAATACCCCTCCCCCTCCCCGCCAACTACTTATACCATAATCATACGCAGTCTATATTGTCGAACTTACGTACCGTGAAAACTGGCACGTATTGAAAGATTAAAAAGAAAAATCTATGACAATCATCCTGCTCGGTCCATAGTTATTGGGAGTGACTAATATATACAGTGAAACTTCGTTATAACGGACTCTTATAATATAAGGAGGATTTCTGTGGCCCCGATCTTTTCCTATACATTTCTATAGTGAGAAAACTCTTGCAAATGGAAGCTTTTTCACCTCTTCACCTCTATAAATAAGCACATGATTTGACTCATTTTCTTATTTCATATGTGCAAACCTTACCCAGGGAATTTATCTCCCAGGGCTATACAGTCGCATTCTACTTTAAAAAAATTGCCCACCACCCTAGCCCAGAGAAGTGCGGAGAATACTTTTACAACTGCCCTAGAGAGGAAGGGAGATCAAAAGGACCTAGGAGACGTAGAAGAATTGCTGACTTGAAGTAAGGCCAAAAAAAGAAAGGTTTGTTTCAGGTAACATGGGAGGAAAATGTAGGGTCGGTGGGTCGGATTAAAAAAACAAACTTTTTAACATGAATGTACTAGCCAACTTTTTTGGATACCCTAAAATTGAGTAAAAATGGGTAAAAATGCGAGAATTTCTTCAAAATTGCATAAAAAACGTAGGGTCGGCCCTGTTTTGATAGGGTCGGTCGAGCTGAAACAAACCTTTTTTTTTGGCCTAATACATTCATCCAAATGAATATTATGTGAATTAAGTCTATTAGGGTATCAGAGACAACTGCAGGTAGTGTTCTGTTATCTGGAACTTTTCTAATAAGGCTGACATTGCTTACAAGGAGACCTTGCCTATAGGAGGAAATTGAACTGTAGGGTTGTGAGGTCCTCCTTATTATTCTATGATAATGGAGTTTTACTGTATATAGCAACAAAGGGCAGATATGATAGTTATTATTTCCAGCCCAAATCCCACAATGTGGGAGAGGGTGGCAAAAAGTTGTTCATGAGGACGCTGCATGATCCCTTAGCTGTACGAGAGGTAGGGGGTTTATTATACCTAGCATATAACATTACTATTCCTACAACTTTAATAGAAGCGCTGGACTAGCTTACTGTGTAATACACACCTCTGTATCGCAACGTGTGCGATACCGAGAAGTGGTGCTCAAAACAGACAGGGTGGTGCGCAAACAGATTGCGACTATGACCTAAATTCCTGCAAAATGGCTTTTCTCTGGGAGAAAGATAAACGGATTTGCATTAAATGTCATATGCTAGGTATAATAAAACAAAGATAAAAACTCGTAAAGATACAACTCGATGCACAATGATTTGATTGGGTGTCCATATCACACGGTGTGCACCGTGCGATACAGACACCTAAACTCATCGTCATACATCCAGTTGTATCTTTACTCATTTATTTTTATGTTAATATTGACGATAAAGAGGAGGCCAATATGGGCAAGGGAGTGATGTGTATTACATTGTATAGCAAAGATCAAAACATTTAGATGTGTTATCCTGTGTCTGCTGAATTGTGTTGTGTTTTACAGTATTACAATGGTCTGGTTTATACAGGGGGTCACTCCAAATATCTGATAAAGCTCTTGAATGGCACTTTTCCCCCGGATTTTTCCCCCAAAGTCAAGATAACTTTTACGAGTATGAGTACATAGTTACCTAGATTCCTTAACACTTCAAATGTAAGATGTGTAATCGCAATCAGATCCACAGCTTTGGTGGGTTACACACTAGCACGGATAACCAACCACCTGAGATCTGCTGCCACCTGTACAGAATTACATGCACTAATGTGGTCATGAATGACTATGAGCTCCTGGGTCTGCTGTGGGGGTCAGGGAGCTTTAAAGTCTAGAAAGCAAATGGTACATTCTAGGGAGTTTTGTAAGTTTAATTCCATTATTTTCATTTTCCATGATATTCTAAGAAACCGGGTTTTAATTTTCGTATGAGACAAATTTCCCCAAAAGAAGCGGGTCATCTTATTATATTGGCGGGTTTTTATATAAGATTAAAAAGAAAACTAATTTTACTTCAATTTCATCCAAGGTAAGCTTGTTCTCATGTCATGATAACTCAAACACGGGGGTAGTTTCAGGATCACAGTTCATTTAATAAGTAGTACATAATGCCATGTAAACATTCTATAATTGTATAAAGTAACAAATAAAACACAGAGTTAATCGTATAAAACATCGTAGCGTGTTACAATTATTAAAATGAACCACACAGCCTTCCACTCAATTGTCAATCCATTCAATGCGTCGTCGGCATTCTCGTAACATATCAGTACAACTTGTAATTCGCTTGGGTTTCTACAGCCTTCTTAGCTTCCTATTTTATTAGTTTCTAAGCAACTACGGTTTCTATTTCCATTATATAAACAAAACCTATCAACTTTTCTACAGTTTATAGGAGACCCAAGGCACATAATTTTCTAGATGTGTATTATAACCTCCAGATCCTACTAATAAGTCTTTTCAGCATGTGCTGCAATAAGAAGTTAAGTCTTGGTATAATACACGCTAAAAGACCGGCTTACGGTTCGGTCGGATCTTGACAAGTGCCGACAAAACCTGATCGAAGATGTGTGAAATGATACACGGTATGATCCTCTATCGTTTTACGGGTAGCATGGTGCTTTAATGTACCATGCCCTCAGTGCAGACACCTTCATGGTGGGGTCATTTGGAAACTATGACTGAGAGAATTAGACAAATGACGTTTTTGGCATATATATATCAATACCACACTCCCCATAGTTATGGTGCATGCCCATGACACTGGTGCTTCATAGGACTTACACAATATATACATATATACTTTAACAACGTCAAATGGGGAAAGGTAGGTCTGACCAAACTGTGCATAGTAATCAATTCATATCTTGAATCACTTCAATTGAGTGCAATATTGAGCCATTATAGCATACAACATATTTTTTCCATCTACATTTGCATAAAAGTGAGACTATTCTGATACTCAAGTCACCACAGTATAATCCATGTACAGAATAACAAGACGTGGAACCTTTAAAGACAAACCTGATACCACAAGGCTTCCTATTTAGTTGTCGTCATGATGCATCAACACAGCACCGGCGAGTTACTCGCCAGTGCTGCGTTACTGCATCATGCCGCTCCGTCAGGAGTGTATCATCTCCGTAGGGTCACCAGGAGGCATAACTGCTGATTCAGTAAGGGGAAAAAAAAGGTTTGTTTCAGGTCACCCGACCGACCCTATCAAAACAGGGCCGACCCTACGTTTTCTTATGCAATTTTGAAGAAATTTTCGTATTTTGCCCCTTTTTTGGTCCATTTTAGGGTCGTCGGAGAGGCGGGCTAGTACTTTCATGTTAAAAAAAAAAGTGGAAAAAATAAATCCGACCTACCGACCCTACATGTTCTTGCCATGTTACCTGATACAAACCGTTTTTTTTTGGCCTAGGCCACTCAAAAAGAAAAATTGTTTCTCATCACCAGGCACTGAAAACTGTGGTGATGACGTTGCTAAAAGTGTCAGCTCTAATTTTATACCAAACATGCCTATATTTCCAATCATCTTCATTAAAAATTGTTTAATTCTTTTTTGTCAAAATGTCTATGACGCGCGTGGTGATGAGAAATTTAGAATAAAGAATTGAGTTGCCTTACTGACCAGGATTGCATTAATGCATCATGACGACACACGGGCATACTGCATTAAAGTGCTGTGCTGCCCTTAAAGGGTTAAGCATACTGACCGCCACAGTAGCTACTGGCCACTTACATCTAGGAATGTTGGTGTATATCAACAGAAGTGCAGAGCTAAAAGGTGTCATATCTAATTAATATCACAATTAATTATATGATTTTAGTTTAAAATGCACATTTGTGAATACAATCCCCACAAGTCTAAGTCAGATCACTTTTTTACAATAACTCAATATCAAGTGGGCCATAAACAACTCATACAACATGGACCTTGCACACAATGCCACGTATAATTCAACAAATTTAGTTCTGCGTTGCCTGAGTCCATGATCAGAAAGAAACGCTCCCATGTGAATTAAGTTCACAACAGCCAGTTATACTTCTATAAGAAGGAGTATACCGTATTTGATGTGATTAGCGCACATCCCCTAATGAGAGCACACTTCCCTTTTGGGGCCGGTTTTTATATTACTGATATAGACATCGCAGAATGTGTCAAATGTTGACCTCAATTAAACTCTTTAACTACTAGAAATGTGTTAATATTGATTTGCTAAGTGCACTGTACGCTTAATACGCCCAATACGGTAACCTGCCCCCCAACCCTGCAAGTCTTGTACAACTTGGAAATTGTATGCCAGACCTTACAGTAGTTGTAGTAGGAATCATTTTAATTACCTGCCAAAAAGGAAACTGATTATGAAAAAAGATAAAAATGTAAGAACATAAATTCCCACTGCAATCTAGTAAATGCGTCTCATGTAACAGCAACATCATCAACACACTGATTTAAACAGTTTCTGCCATTATATTATTATCAGGGGTAAGCTCATTCACAACACACTCACAGCTATAACAAACAAGTGTTTCTATGTACACCACATAATCCCACATGTTGCGTGTATTTCAAATCACAGGGGTTTTCCCCGGGTGTATTGACATTTCCAAGGCAGGTTGTTGAGTCGGGTTGTCCATTCTGTAACATATCAGCGGCCACGCAGACGGATGTAGCAACACGGGCGCGCAGCATCCTTAGGCCAAAAAAAAGGTGTGTTTCAGGTTACCTGACCCTACCTAGCAAAACAGGGCCGACCCTAGAAATGTTTATCCAATTTTGAAAAAAAAGTATATTTCAAGTAATTTTTTTAACTATTTCAGAGTTGATTTGATAGTCCACGAGTCAATGCTGTTGTCGGCGAGTCCGCACTAAAGTTTGCAAGTCAATTTTTGGCTACTTTTCAGGCCAAAGTAAAAAAAAGAAAAAGAAATCTGACCTACCCTACCTAGATTATCAAACTTTGTAACCTGAAACACACTTTTTTTTGGCCCTACCGTATGGCTGCTACTCATATGCTGCATCCTAGACTACAACATGGTCTATAGTCTCTACTCCAATTTCAAGGCATCCTTATAGAGCAACATTTGTCATCGTGATACACCAATCATGTCCTGGCGAGTTACTCACCGGTATTGCGTCGGTGCATCATGATGCCAATGTGCCTCGCGGCATCATGCCGTTCTTACAGGATTAATATTCCATGCTGTCCATAGGCTCTGCACTATTTCAATTACGTGGGGTTTCCATTATAGAGACTGTGTATTCCCTATGTGATAATCTTGCATATGCCCTTGAGAGAATTGAGAATAATACCATTAAATGTTAGATCCTTTCTTTGAATGCCACTAAATTGACAACGTCCATGACACATGGCCCGTAGGTATGGATGAGGATGAGAATGACACAAGTCGGACATGAGTGTGGAAGTTACTATTTGCCGTTTGAGTTGTCCGAGGCGGAGTCGAGTGATTCGGCCGACGTTCCGTTATACATGAAGGCGCGTTGCTGCTTGCGTACGTTCCAGTGGAGGCAGCCGGCGAGCGACTCGAACCAATCGCTGATCTGGTCCTGACTGCATATAGACGGCACCGGGTAGATGGACGTACTGATACGCAACCTGGAGAGGGATGTCAAAATTGGGAAATGACATAAATTTCATAAAAGTGTCTGCAAAGCTGATTATCAACTACAGTAGCTATAAGACTATGGGACAACTTAGTTGAACCAAAGCAAACTAACACATAGTAAAGTATATCCTCTCATACTGAAGACAATTTGCTGTTGGAAAATTGATAATTCAATAATTTAATTTCTTTCATAGCCTTTAATATCTTTTGTGATTTAAGAAAACAAAGAGAAGAAAAAATAAGATGCTTACACGTCGCCCTTGAATAGCTCCTGACGCTGACGACCGTCAAAGGACACCCAGGCCCCACTGCGGGCCTCTGGTGATATCATGATCTACAAGGAGACGTGAAACCAGATGTAAGTCACAGGAAATAATGGCATTGCTAAATATTAAGGACTAAATTGCTGGTATATCACCTCTAGATGGGTATAAAATATGTGTAAGCTAAATTGTGGACTGTGAGTGTCAATACAATAGGTACGTGCTAGGAGAGGCAGTACGGTCTTAATTCACATTCTGCTTCATTTAAAGGGGCTTCCTTCTTCAGTCTTAATCACTGCCAAAATACATCTTAAACAATTTTATAAGTTCTATGGCCACTTTTTACGTCCAGTACGGTAATCACTGTGAGTACTTACTTTAATCTCTACCCCGGCGGGTACAACGATGGGTCTGAAGGAGAGTGAGTGGGGGCACACGGGGGCGATGAGGATGGCGGGCACGTTCGGGTGGATCATCGAGGCTCCGGCCGCCGCAGCATATGCCGTACTGCCCGTAGGGGTGGAAATGATGAGTCCTGTCAAGTTAAAGTGATATATTTATAAAATCATTCAATTTAAAGTATCTCTTCTACCGTGGTAGTATCACAATATGGCAAATTATTATCATTATCGTAAAGCCCTGACTTTAAGACAGCGTTCTTGCTCAACCACTAAGATTATGGGCAGGGCTTCTATACATTAAATTAAAGGGAAATGAAATTGTTTTCAAATGATATTCCCGTAACATCTGCTAAAAGGCAATTGTTGTTTCATTGTCTATATTTACATGTTGTATAGACATATTTCATTTGCCTCAACTCACAATCGCCTATCGGTGAAGTTTTAGCAAGTTGTAAATCTAATTGATAAAATAATCATGAAAAATTGGAAAAAAATGTATAAACATTAAGTGTTGACTTACCGTCGCCCTGTACGGAGGTGATGTACTTGTGTTCTATGAAGAGGTCTATGTTACAGATGTAGGGGGACGGGCCGCGGTCCACCACCACCTCGTTTAGCACCTACAGGGGGAGCACAAATAAATGTTGATGTAAGTTACAGGGTGAGGCAAAAGGCATAAATGTTGATGTAGAGTACAGGGTAAGGCAAAACTTATGAATTTTGATGTAGGGTACAGGGGGAGGCAAAATTCATGAATGTTGATGTAGGGTACAGGGTAAGGCAAATGGCATAGATGTTGACGTAGGGTACAGGTTGAGGCAAAAGGCATAGATGTTGATGTAGGATACAGGGTGAGGCAAAAGTCATAGATGTTGATGTAGGATACAGGGTGAGGCAAAAGGCGTAACTGTTGATGTAGGGTACAGGGTGAGGCAAAAGGCATAAATGTTGATGTAGGGTACAGGGTGAGGCAAAAGTCATAAATGTTGATGTAGGGGACAGAGCGAGGCTAAAGCTATAAATGTTGATTTAGGGTACAGGGTGATGCAAAACTCATGAATGTTGATATAGGGTACAGGGTGAGGCAAAAGGCATAGATGTTGGTGTAGGTAGGATACAGGGTGAGGCAAAACTCATGAATGTTGATGTAGGGGATAGAGTGAGGCAAAAGTCATAAATGTTATTGTGGGGTACAGGGTGAGGCAAAAGGCATGAATGTTGATGTAGGGTACAGGGTGAAGCAAAACCTATGAATGTTGATTTAGGATACAGAGTGAGGCAAAAGGCATAAATGTTGATGTAGGATACAGGGGGAGGCAAAACTCATGAATGTTGATGTAGGGTACAGGGTGAGGCAAAAGGCAAAGATGTTGATGTAGGGGACAGGGTGATGCAAAACTCATAAATGTTGGTGTAGGTAGGGCACAGGGTGATGCAAAACTCATGGATATTTATGTAGGGTACTCCTAGTTATAGATGTTCAAGTAGGATATTTTTGAATAATTTACCTCAGGAGCAGCAATCAGTTATATTAACTGTGGCTGAGTTAGTGTGGCCACCTTGTGTGAACAATGTGTACTATGGGCTAAGGGAGGGCTTGTCGTCATAATGCATAAATGCAGCCATGGTGAATTACTCACCAGGGCTGCATTCATGCATCATGCTGACAAGGAGTGTACCACAAAGCATTAATTAATGAAGCAGTAACTTACCAATATGTGTTGTTTGCTCTCCACATTTTTGATAGAGCAGGCATCTGGTCCGTCCACACTTGAACACACGGTCCCACTTTTGTTGACGACACATTTTAACCGCGTCCTCAGCGTTAACGCAGCGTTACCTAAACACCAAGGTCCTCATCGGTTAACATCTATAATCTGATTTATGGTTGTTAGGCCACACCAAATAAAAAAGTTGGTATTTTCGAAAATGCAAATTGTGTGTCTATGGACTGCGCCCGCATCATTTTCTGAGAAATTGTATTTTTTTTCTTTGGTGGCCTTTTCTGCAAATATCAGTTTGTAAAAAAAATTAAAAATGAGATTTTTCCTCAGGGGGGAAAAAAAATTCGCCCACCCCCCTAATTTAAGGTTGAAATCCATAGACAAAAAAAATAATTTGCACCTATTTTTGGGAAACAAAATCCGTGGACCAACTTTTTTTTGGTGTGGCCTTAACTAGAAATGGTCAGACGATTTCTTGACGTATATGTGATAACTAAGAAGTCACATAGAGCCTCTCCTCAATGATTCTTTGACCATTCCCAATACCACAGAAGCATAGACACCCCATCCCTTTCTCATATTATGCCGTAATGTATGCAGGCCTCCCAATGCATTCATGCATCATTAAGGTAAGCACATTAAGGTACTATGCAGTGCTTAAAGAGCTAGGTGACGTTAGGTAAATCGTTTTTAACGTGATAGACAAAAAGTACAAAACAGCCAATACACTTACCTTCAAGCACTTGGGTGACTTTTTCACGGAAATTTGAGAAATCAAAGGGACCCAAAAAGCCCAGAGATCCTAGATGGAATGCCATGACTGGCGGGACACTCTCCTGCAACGTTAAGGTTACAAATTAATGCTTGTTTATAGTTGCACAGTTCACGAAAAGGGTCTAGTGCTAAACTGTTATCGGTAATCACATTGATCGGTTGGACGAGGGTCATGCGTCTGTAGATTTACAAAGTCCAAGAAGATTTAGCCGGGCCTGTAGAAATACAAATCTGCAAGACCAAATGTCCTGCACAGTGAAAAACTTTTCGTATAGACTGGGTTAACATTGGTAGTCTTACCTGAAACAAGGATGAAGCGTACAATAGCGTCCCATCTCCACCGAGACAAATGATGAAATCTATCTTGTCTGTTAGATCGTCCTCTCCTGGAAATAACAGACACCTTGGGTCATTTATCGCTTTATAATGATAACATGAAAATGTGTGAAAAAAAGATGACCGTGCAAGTTTGTACACCGCAGAACCTGGGGATAGAGTCCAGGTTTTTGCTTCTAGAATACAGTACAAAAATCACCATAATCAGATGGCTAGTGCGGCTTATATGATCGGCTCAAGGTCGGGATGCGGCTTATACGTGAGTTAGGCTTATACGCGAGGTTTTACGGTAGTAACGATGGTAACCTTGCAAAACGTGTATGGTAACACACCCTGTAGCTTATATGGGACTTTACTCGCTAAAGCTGTGTAACTGATGTTGATTTTACTCGCTAAAGGTGTGTAGCTTATATTGATTTTACTCTCTAAAGATGTGTAGCTTATGTTGACTTTACTGCCTAAAGCTGTTAAGCTTATGTTGGACTTTACTCCCTAAACTTAAAGCTGTTTAGCTTATGTTTGACTTTACTCCCTAAACTTTAAGCTGTGTAGCTTATCTTGACTTTACTGCCTAAAGCTGTGTGGCTTATCTTGATTTTACTCCCTAAAGCTGTGTAGCTTATGCTTGACTTTGCTCCCTTAACTTAATGCTATGTAGCTTATGCCTGGCTTTACACCCTAAAGTTGTGTAGCTTATGTCGACTTTACTTCCTAACGTTGTATAGTATATGCTAGAGTTGACTCACCCTCTCTGAAGCTGTGTAGCTTGTGTTTGACTTGCAGGAAGGCCGAGTTCTTCTTCAGCTGTGAATCGTCAAAAGTCTTCTTTTCGATAAACACCAACATGTGTCGTTTCTGAGAAAAGAAAGATTTATACACGGTAAGAAATGTGTTAGAATAAATAATACTAAAAGAATGCATCTTAACTATAAAGATTAAATAAGAGCTGTTGAATGAAGAAGTTTAATCAAATTACAAAAAGTTGCCCATCATATTTATTTAACGCCCCTTTATCAACTTGTTTGTCTTTGTATGGGTCTGAAGGTATTTAATTTATTTTATTTCAGCGGTTTGATAATGTCTGCTTAGCTCTTTCAAATAAATCCAGACGATACTTGTCACAAGTTGTATTGTTTCATTATGTCACTACCCGGGATGTTCAATTCCAATAAAACAATCAAAAAGTGAAAGATGCATAGCATTATGACAATTTTTACATTTTTAATATTTGACTTAACCGATCATAACAAACCACCTATGATACATTTTAAGCTCTTCCCCTTTAATTTTCGCGGTGGTGATTCATGGTGACACATCATTTGACAGTTTAACATTTTTTTATAACAATATCTTACCTCGACCAGCCATGTGGCTAGCTCTATGAATGGTGTGATGACCAAGTCGTCAAATATCTTCTTAATGATGAGGACGCTGAGGGGCGGCTTGTACCACGTAAGGCGCTGGGTGCCCGGGTCCTGAATCGTCCTGACCAACCAAACACAACACAGTTACTTCAGGACATCTTAATTATAGATTTCTGAGACTGGAGATATTGACATATGAAGCATGAAACTATTTTAAAGGGATGAAAATGATCAAGTTAAAATAAACTTGAAATGTACAAATAGGTTGTTTTTTGTTGTTGTTTTTTTTAATGTTTAAATAGCGGCCCCTTAATAGGAGTCATTTATAGTTTAGTCAGTTCTTTTTGTCATAAAAAGAACTTGAAATCAGGGAAAAGATTGAAGACTTTCATCCCTGTAAAGAACTTGAAATCAGGGAAAAGATTGAAGACTTTCATCCCTGTAAAGAACTTGAAATCAGGGAAAAGATTGAAGACTTTCATCCCTGTATTTAGGGGTCCGTATTGCTATACCCCTTGTCATTATGAAACGTGAATGCGACATTAGCGAGTAACTCGCCAGTACTGGATTCATTTCATGCATCATGCCGACCCTATGGGGTTGATACACTCCAAGAGGGTCGGCATGATGCATCAACGCAGTAAAGGAAGCTGGTTTCTGGGGAAAAGAGGAATCTCAAACATAATTTTGTATGATAATAATTAATCATTTAAATAGGGAAATGAATGATTGGAATTTTCATTCACGAACAATAATTGAAATTTAAATTAAAAATCCAGGTGTGGATTCCTGTAGTGGTTATGGTCCAGTGAACAAGGACAACCTTGACCCTGGCCTGGGCATACAGAGCCAGCAGGTAGGGAAGGTTCAGTATATATAACCAAAGTATATATATAACCAACAGTAAATCTACGGTAATTATACCGGTAGCCTTATACTTATATAATTATAGGATAATTATATACACAATTAACATTTGCACCAGTTATTAACATCTGAATGATAATAATACTTTGTATACCATATTCTCGCTACCTGAGACACAGTCCACTTAACAAAATATCAAAAACACATTTCTTGTACCTGAGATTTTAATTTATCCCGAAAATTGAGAGATGATGGGTTATACATATTCTAATCCTCAACCAAAATATGGGAGTGTGCACTTATTAAGGTATGTGTGCTTTGCTACTAGGGAGTGGTACATTTTTTAAAGATAGGTGGGAGGATGGATTTTTTTTTGATGGAGGGGGGGGGGCAACAAATGGGGTAAAAGTGATAGGAAAGGAATTGTGCAGTGTGGCATCATAACCTTAAAGAAAACATCATTTTGATACATTGTGTAGGATTTCATGTGTCATAATGGTATGGCAAGCCATAAGATGAGAGCACTTATATTAAGTTTTAAAACATTTGGCCTACGGTAGGTACCATGTTGCCCTCTTTTAGCCTTTCAAATGTGTAGGAAGCAAACATATATTTGGGGCTCACGGTGAGCCCACCGCAACCAGCGTTTAAGCATTGGCTTATGCATGATAGCGCATTTACATGCTTATATAGCATTTGTATAGAAAAGAGATATTTGAGCCCCTTTAGTCATGCATCAAGACTTCATTTGTCGTAATGATGCATCCATGTAATACAGGCGATTAGCTCACCAACACTGCATTGGTGAACCATGTTGACACCTCGGGAAGGTTTGCATGATGCATTAACGCAGCATCTATCCATTAATCGCAAGTCCTGCATTCATGCATCATGGCGCAAAACAAGCATGGCGCATCGAGACACTAATCATAATGTAATGGACGTGTTTGTGCACACTTAAAGAGAAATATGTAAAATGGATGCCACGACATACTTAGCCATTCAATTATGGTTAAGTACTCTTATGTAACATCTATCTAAGTATACATGTATACACCTCGATCTTTATATCACATTTATAAAAGTATGTGACCCATAACATAGTTTTTCTCCTCTAAGTAGGGGATGGGTATGATGTTTAATACTTCCCCCCGTGAACTTAACTCTATTCAGATCTATAACTTGTTACTGGCCGCATCGTGCTAGTGTACTATGCCGTTTATTGTCATAGACTCCTAAAGGGTTAGCATGATGCATGAATGCAGCTCTGGAACGTTACTCGCCAGGACTGCATCCGTGCATCATGATGACACAGATAATGGTACATTAAAGCACAATGCGGCCCTTAATCGACCAGCCATCCCCATTCCTTATCCAATATGTCTCACCATTGTATAGGCCTATATACAATATCAGGTTGAGGTTTGGGGTATGGGGGTTTCAGGGCTTACGCTCAGATGAAAATATTTTCTATCGAATATAACAAAATTAAAATCTACCTGGAGTCTTCACTTGAAAAGAAAACACAATCTTTATGTACTCGTTGGTAAATTGAACATGAAACGGGAATTTAAATCATTCAGGTCATATCTTCAGTCCGCTGTATTATTTGACCCTTTAAACACAGCATAGTATTTTAATGACCTTTTGGAAAAAACTGTGGCAAGGAATGTTTAGAACATCAGGACATCTTAATTTAATAAGGAGTAAATTGATCCTAAAGACGGTGTTTTTCTTTTGACATCCCCTGTCAAAAGGCAATTGAGGTGATGTATGGTTTTGGGTCATGAGACCAAAAAAGAAAAAACGGTACATGTAAGTTTCAGGTAACATGAAAAGAAAATGTAGGGTTGGTAGTTCGGATTTTCTAAGGCCGAAAGGCCCCGGAGGGTCCCTGGTGGTGAGCCTGCGAACTACCAGGTTGAGGCATTATATTGTTTTCACTTGACAGGAAGTCACTACGGGTGCCGCCATTTTGTATTAAGGTGTCACAAAACAAATTTATGCATATAATGGTAACATTAATATCAATCAACCTTTGAAAGGTACTGAGGTTGATTATAATCATACCTATCCCCCCTAACATGGACCCAAGGAATTCAATGGTTCTATTGGTTTGTTGCTAAGGCAGCTGGTTGCCTAGCAACAGCTATTCTTATTGTTTATCTGCCTAGCAACACACATTTCCATGCTTCTGAGGTTGATTATAATCCTACCTATCCCCCTAACATAGACCCAAGGAATTCAATGGTTCTATTGGTTTGTTGCTAAGACAGCTGGTTGCCTAGCAACAGCCATTCTAATTGTTTATCTGCCTAGCAACACACATTTTCATGGTCCTGATGTTGATTATAATCATATCTATCCCCCTAACATGGACCCAAGGAATTCATTGTAACTACCATATTTGAAGTTATATTATCCTCCCGCCCTGTTTATTTGGTGTCTTGAATGGGTCACCTTCAAATATACCAACAAAGTAGACATTATGTTCATTCAAATGCAAGAACCGCAATTCTTGTCAATATTTTTTTAACTTACAAAAAAACACAACAAAAAACATGACAGTACTAGCCAGCCGCTCCAAAAAATTGACCAAACAAGGGTAAAAATACGGAAATCAGCACTGAACTTTGTGAGTCAATTTTGGGGTATTTTTCAAGCCAACATAAAAAAACAAAAAACATTTAAAACTTTAAAAAATCTGATCTACCCTACCTAGATTTTTAGACAATGCAACCTAAAACACACCCTAATAATCGCATACATACATGTATACATGTTTATCCGTCGCTAAAGTTGGTTTTCAAATCACAACTAGCAAATTGATTTTAAAGATGAATCTGCTAGGGAAAAGAAAAGATGATTATTTTACTATGGGGAAAAATTACTTGTTGGACCATAGGTCACATTTGGCATACAGCCTCGTTTGAACAACCCAGGACCAACTCCTAGGGCTTTGTATACATAATATAGACAGAGATGCACGAGAATTGAACCAAACTGAATACTTCTACACGAGTTGAGCCCGTGCCATATCTATGAGTGAGGAGGATCCGAGGGAAATGTGGTACAGTGCTCGGCAAGTAGTTACTTGTCACTTTACAGAGATTATACGGTAATCAATTTCTACCTAGGGAGTGACTACTTTTTATCAACATGGGGGGGGGGGGGAGCTGTGTGATGAGATTTTGTAGCGGTGTGCACTCCTCCCGTAGAGTGGTCAAAAATCGACCTTTTACCTATAGACTATATATAGTAATGCGCTGGATTTTTCACTTATAACTTTTTTTACCACCCTGAGAACGAGATCCTGTTTCTTCACAGAATTGTGGAGAAATGCCACTACAGTAGTTAAGTATAGTTTCTCTACATGAACTAAATAGACAGTGCTGCATGGTAAAGCATCCTAGCCGATAGTTTCTTCACTCGGCTCTGCCTCGTGTGGTACAACCAAGGTACCGCGAGTGAAGAAACAAGATGTGGACCATTTTAAGTGCAGCTCTATTTCAGGTAATGATTGATTATTTATATTTAAAATACTGTGTAAAGATTGGATTCATATAGCTGCTTTGATGACGTCACCGTGAAGAACGTACCGTTGAGAATGGAATCCAGTTTTTTTATCGGGTGTGTGGAGATACCGAGCAGGGTGATTTAATGGGGTGTGAGATATGGCTTTCCTTGACTAAATAAATGGGACTGTTGCATCCACCATGAAATAAATAGAGGTCCACAATGATCTGTCTGAATGATAGGTTTCTCCACGAGTGGTATTGTATCACACGAGGCTGAGCCAAGTGTGATATGGTCCAAGGTATCACAAGTGGAGAAACCAGGAATTCAGACTGATTAGAGTGGATCTCTTAGTTTATTTCATGTAATATTTGACAAAATATATCTAAAAACGACATTTAAAGATTGGTTTCATAGCTATTTTGGTGATGTCATCATGGAGAAACAGCCCATGGAGAATAAGCATCAGTTTCTCCACGGGGGGTGGAGAACTGCCATTTTAGTACTAAGTAACTTTGTTAGTAACTTTGTTTCTCCACATGGAATAAAGATCATTTCTCACCTCTGGAACGAGTTCATGAAGCTATCCATGTTGTTCTTGGGCTGCTCGGCCTGTCTGAGATCCCACACGGGGACCCGGGAGCCTCCCCAGGCGTCCAGCTGAGGGCCAAGGTCCAGCCCCGCGAGCAGCTGCCGCGACGCATCCGGACTCATCCGGTCATCACACCGGTCCAGATCAATATGACCATCTTGGGATTCACGCAGATAGAAATTTCTCCAGTTACATTGTGAGGATTCATCGTCAGAAGAACAGATGACACCGCTGTCCGGGGTGCTGCTAGAGGTGCTGTCCTGACCACTGTAGCCACACTCACAGGTGGGGGCTTCAGCAGTAGTTTGTACCATCTCATGATGAGATTGGCCATCCCTGAGAGTGTCTGCTTTAGGGGTACAAGTGCTATCCTTACCCCTGTAGCACTCACAGCTGCTACTGTCACTGCCATTTTGCCTCTTTCCATGGGAATGTCCACCACCCCTTGTAGTGTCCACTGTAGTGTTACAACTGCTACCTTTACCACCACAGCACCCACACCTGGCACCCTCACTGGTATTCTGTCCCCTCCCATCATGCAACTGGGCAGTTTGAGTTTGACAAAGCTGAAGAGCGCGGTCTGCACACTGTTTGGGTGAGTCAGCAGTTTTCACTCTGTCTACAGAGATAGTGGCCTTGTCTGTAGAGACAGTGCAGGAGTCAGTGCTACTGATACAAGAGTCAGAGCTGTAGGAGGAGTCACAGCTGTCGGTACGACGCCGATGGCCTCGGTACCCCGACTTGGGCACCTCCAGTGTAACCATCGTCTCCATCTTACACCTCGGTATACAGGCTACAAGTCTAGAAACTATTTTTCTTCCTTCTTAAAAGAAAATAGTAGCGTGGTGTGAGATCCAACTACTTCCTAGCGTCGTAATTTGTAGTAGAAGTCTAGAAAAGTATGCCTTCAAGTCTAGAAGTGAACTTAAAACTACTATTAAGCTATACCCCTTCACCTCTACCTAAAGGCCTGGGTGTACGACTGTTTATACAGGTACACTTCCCCCTTATAGAGACCCAGAGGGAGGGTGTCACCTGACTGTATTAACAGTACAGCATGTAAAACGTCAGTATTTTCTTCCTCAATCTACTTACTGACTTCAGAGTGTACGTAGCGGTACGCATGTAGTCCATACACAGAGGTATGACTAACCTATTTACCTCTATCAGCTACAGGAGCACGGTCCTTAAGTACACTTAGGGACCCAAGGTGTCACCTGTATACACAAAACAGTGTATTTATCTTCCCTGGTCTAACAGTGTAGTAGATGTAGTGGTGTCCATAGGGTCCATACACAGAGGTATAAGGTGTGTCTAGGTGGTCCTACCTGTACACCTTACCTGTGGTGCTGCTGTCACCTAGTGCTGGGCTCCTCCTCTCAGGTGCCACATGACATGTGTGGCTGTTATCATGTCGTGGGGTTATTACAGGGGGGTGTGCTCTGCTCCGCTGGGCCCACTAAATGTACAAATGTTGGCCTGACTGTCAAACTGGTGACAGCAAAGTCTGATGAGTAGTAACTAGGGTGGGTGGAAGACTCCCCGCAGTAACTCTGGCTAATATGCAGCTATAGCGTTGCCTCACTGATGTCCACAGAGATGTGCAGGGGTTGAGAGCGGATCTCCTGCAGCAAAGTACAGACCGTGTGTGGCCTCTAGGAGGATGCCACCTCCTTATTTATAAGGGGTCCTAGTCACACCCCTCCCCACACCTGACATCGCGCACCTCACGTGCCAGGTAGCTCACGTGTTGGGCATATAATACACATTCATATGTGACCCGTTGTGTAAACAAAATAAAACAAAAAAGGAGGCGGATGTCGCACCTTTGAAAAACGGGGCAGATGTCGCACCTTTGAAATAATCATTGTGGTATTGTCATATTCGTGTACGATTCGTCAAGAGCTTTCATTTGATATGTAGCAGATTATATTGGCTAATCTTGCCTCCTTTTGGAAGGTGATTTTTAATTTGATAGCTTTGGTAAATTAATCTGTAAATTGATTAAACTTAGATTATCAGCATTTCCAATGATAAATTAAAATAATCACATCTTTTTTTGAAAAAAAAGCGTAGATGCGGACCTTATACCGATACTTCAAACAACTCATATATAGGCTTCTAAAAGTACGATCTCCGATCCCTTTTGAGAAAACAGGTCACCCCTGCACAAAGGGCTAGGATCTCACCCCAGTGACACCATGACTGCCCCGTTCCCGTTACTGGATGGAACTGTCTCTGTGTACAGGCCTGGTGGGTGGGGGGGGGGGGGGGGGGGTCGGGGGGGGGGGGTCATAGTAGCGGATACAGGATTTGAAAAAGGAGGGGTGCAGTATAGATCTGGGGAGATACACCCCCTATTTTTTGGAAAATTTTATTCAAAATTCGGGTTCAAAATAGGCAAATAATCTCTTAACGGATAATCGTTGGTGGATTATTGTTGTTTTTTCCTCTGTTGCCTGCCTATGGGGTGTACCTGGCGTTTCCAGCAGGGTTTTAAAGGAATGGCACGATTCGGTTCCCCACTCTCAAGAGTCAAAACGCCCCCTCCCCCCCCCCTCAAGGCCAAGTTGGGGCGGAGGGGGTAGGGGTGAGGTTGAGGGGTAATCTTTTAAGCAGGTCGTCCAAGGACCTCATTTGTTGTCCATAGAAAGATTACCCGGTATTATTATTATTTATATCCACGTGGAAAACAAAATTTGGGGTTGATGGACGCCATGGGCTTGGGCATCACCCAGGAGGCAGGGGGGGGGGCACTCCCTCAGCTTTGACTAATGTACTATCAGTTATGTATGCATATGAATCTAAGGCGAAATGTCTGCTTTTAATTAATAGGCACAGGACCTGGAGAGGCTGTGATAATGGTGCTTCTTAGGATAATTTTGCTGGAAATATGTGCATATCCAGACCTGGCAAAACGCTTCCCATGTAACAGACGACAGCACGCGGTATATGATAATCATTTCTATCGGAGATATATAACATATGGTTTAAACAAAGATGAGGTTACGGCTTTACTACCCTTTGTTGGTCATTTTCATTGAGTACCCATGTAAATGTGTTATATGAGTGTCTATCCCCAAAGAGTAACAACTTTGGAGTGATGTCCACACACACTAGATGTCACACAATGTAGTAAGTATATACCAGAGTACCCCCCCCCCCCCTCACACCCCAGGGTGCAGGGTTGTACGTTATAACCAGGTATCAACGTGTCCGGTTCCACGTCAGGGTTACCACGTAGGGCACTCACATGTCTAACCCTTTAAGGACAGATGTCGCTAAAAGATGACATTTGTCGTCATGATGCACCAATGCAGCCCCGGCGAGTCAGGCGAGTGACTCGCCGGTGCTACATTGGTGCATCATGCCGACCATTCGGGAGTGTCTCAACCCCATGGAGTTGGCATGATGCTTGAATGCAGCACTGGCGAGTTACTCGCCAGGACTGCATTCATGCATCATGCCGACCATGGGCATGATGCATTAATGATAATGCCGTCCTTAAAGACCTCACGTGTTTGATAGCCCTCACGTGTTGGACCTACATGTGAGGCTCTAATTTAGCCCTTTAAGGACCGCATAATATATTACTGCAGCATATGCCCTATACCGTCATGATGCATGAATGCAGGCCTGACGAGTCTACTCGCCAGGCCTGCATTAATGTATCATGCCGACCCTTTGGGAATCTATCAACCCAATAAGGTCGAAATGATCGATGTTTGAAATACAGCCTTGGCGAGTTACTTACCAATGCTGCATTCATCCGTCATGATGACCAAGGGATATCTCATTAAAACACTATGCGGCCCCTTAAAGGGATAATCTTGACTATTTTGGGTCATTCAGCTCGCTGTCATCAACAAATGGCGCAGCTTCGTCATTATTTACCCCCATCTCGTCCTCTGCACTCACCCCAGCACTATCGCTGCTACTTTGGATAATACCATTTAAAGTAGTTCCGGCATTTTGGTTGCTTGAGTATCACAAATGAAGGCATGTTGTGGCGCATGAATACCCCCAAGATGTTGGGGCATGTGAAGCAGCTATGGCTCCTGAAACAGCAGTGATGACCCTCGGGTTAGGGAGGTGGAGGTGGGACGAGCTTGTAGCCGTTACTGCCATCATTGACGTGACGGTGGTATACATCTGACCAGCAGGGCCGGTGAGTTGATATTTTTGATATTCTTATTCATCTTATTCAAGAGACATTTCTATTAAAACTACTAGATATTACAGGGCTCGATTTTATAAGATCGCTGTACCCGGGACAATTTCGCTGCACACTGACACATTTCGAAATTGTGCCCAGTTAGCAGTTATAACTTATAGCACAACATCCCACATCTTTGTAGATTATATCTTACTGTAAGGAGCCTTTGTCAGCCATAGCAACGGTTCAGGGAAATCTTAAAAGGCCTCATCAACAGTTCACAGATTAACATATCCGTATATGTGTGACAGCTATATACTGTGTCCTGTTTCCCCCCGGCTCCATTTTGCTCAGAAGGAATATCAATACTATATATGTACCTGTGTTCCATTGATAAGAAAATGGTTCTGCCCTGTGCAGGATTCGTCTGAACACGTTGTCAGATTGCACTGATTGTATGCTCTAAGTGTTTCCCATAACCTAGCCCGAGGCAATCAAAACTAGCGACCATTAGGTCAGGTGTAGAAGCCACGGCGTGTACGCGAATTGAACCCAGCTTTAATTCGATACCAAACAGATGCCTATATAGGGTGCGGCTTATAGTGTTTTTAGAAGTATACTAGAGTGGCCAAAAACAGAGCTGTCGGATCGGAGTGACGCATGAATGCGATTCAATCGCTAGTGCTGCATTCATGCACGATGACGACAAAGGGCATGAGCAGAGATGCCACCCCCTGTCGACAAAAAAAGTAGGATATAGAAGATTTCGCCAAGATTTTGGTCAATTTTTAATGCAAAAATGTAAACAAAAATGTAGGAATTCCTTCAAAAGTAGGAAAAGTGACATCTCTGCATGAAGCAATAAATACAGGTTAAGGGTAAAGGGTAACCTTTGGTATAAAGCATCAACTTTTTGTTTCGGTTTGATGTCTTACTTTACTTTCATTATACTCGCAGGTGTGAAAGAATAGATTTGAAAGTATCTCTTTTACCTCATCCGTAATCCTAAACAGTTTCCCTTTCTCATTTTCGTGATTTGACTGCTAGGAGGAAATGCCAGAGTTCAGTCCAGACTAAACACCACTATGAATGTTAAAATATTTTCTGGACCTGTACAATTTATAGGAGTGACCCTTTTGGGCCGTCCATGCAGGACCACACTAGTCTACAGCGTCTTTGTACACTGTACGCGGTCAGATCAGGGTGGGGGAATGGGAGTTCTGGGGGTCCAGACCCCTCACACCCTCCCCCTTTAGTTAATCACTACATTTTTAAGCCTCATGTCCCATGTCACTAGCCCTCATGCCCCATGTCGATTTTAAGAACTATCCATGTCCCATGTCACTATCTTTTTAAGCCTCATGTCCCATGTCACTAGCCCTCATGCCCCATGTCGATTCTAAGAAATGCCCATCTCGCCATACCGAATTTAGGGGTGTAGAGCCAGGGGGGCTTGGCCGTATCAGAGCAGAACCCTGGCAGGTGTATCCCTCCTGTTCTGTCAAACATCCAGCCCACAGAGAATGCTGTATACACGTCTACTAGACCTAAAGCACAGCATATACAGACACATAATGGTGCCTCTACATGGGTGGAATTCGACACGTGCAACACGGCGACACGGCCCCTTTAAAAGTCGACACGTGCGACACGGCCCCTTTAAAAATCGACGGACACAGGCATTCTTATAAGGCCCCAGTATACTCTACATACATAAAAATTGACACGATGACTCGGCCCTTCTTGCTAAAAATCGACACGGCGACATGGTCAAATCTGAGGGTACCCATGTAGAGGCACATAATGCATTTATCCTTTAAGGGCGACATAGTGCTTCAATGCAATATGGCTGTTTGTCAGCGTGATGCATGAATGAATGCAGCCCTGCTCTGCAAGGCTAGAAACTCGTGTACATCATGCCTACCCTCCGGGGTTACTAGCACCCTTTTGGCGAGTAGCTGGCAGTGCTACGTTAGTGTGTTATATTATTATACCAGCACACAAGGAGTATGACATATATATGTCCTTTGTTATAACGAATTAGTCATACAGCTACAGACAGTACTAATAGTACTGTATGATGATATCGTAAAACCTTACGTACAAGCCGCGGCTAGTACGCGACACAGATCGCCCAGAGTCAGGGTGCGGATTATATACGTGAGTTTTTGCTGCTATTGGTACAGTACGAAAGTCGCCATAATCAGACCCTAGGTGCGGCTTATACACAAGGTTTTACGGTACACAGTAAATAAAGGTGTGTAATTATATACATGTACATATATATGTAGGGCATTAGGGACAGCTCATTTTAACCCTTTAAGGTGTCATGTGGCTAAACGTCATATCTGAACTAGTTTCGGTCTCACGCTCTGTTAAACCTACTGCCTCAGTACTAATGTACAGTAGCTTTGTGAAGTTCAGGAATGAAGTCAGCAAGAAGTGGATTGATGGGGAGCGAGAGGAGGGGGTGGGGCACACGTTGGACGGTAGATATGCAAATACGCAGGACGAGAAAGGGGGTTGGTGGGAGGGGGGAGGGACACATTTAGGGGGGGGGGCGGGAGGGAGAGGTTGTGGAGGGGGGGGGGGGGAGACAGAAGGAGGCAGGAAGAATATTAAGAGTGAATAAAGAAACAACCCCAAAGGAGAAAGGGAACCAAAATACTTGGAAAATCCCTATTTAAAAAGGCGAATGACCACAAGAAATGCCAAGTACCGATATCAAGTGTATAACAGCAGTGTACACTTGGAAACCGTCAGCAATTCAAATATCATTAGGCCCCAAAATAAGAAGGTCTGTTTCAGGTCAGCCACCGACCCTATCAAAACAAGGTCGATCCTACGTTTTATTCATGCAAATTGAAGAAATTTTCATATTTCTACCCCTTTTTGGTCAATTTTAGGGTCTTCGGAGAGGCTGGCTAGTACTTTCATGTTAAAAGAAATAATAATCCGACCTACCGACAATACATGTTCTTGCCATGTTACCTGAAACAAACCCTTTTTTGGCCTTATACATCTACCATATAGCCGTCACAGTTACAAATACAAGATATTCCGTTCGTCTGATTAAATCCTGCTTAATTGTCACAAGTTTACTTCAAACTCGAAAATACGAGTTTTAAAAAAGAAATGGTTTAAAATGTCAGAGTTGAGCTCAACATTTTGAGTACATGGTATTATGATTACAGCGGCCATAGCTCGGCCCTCCCTCGCAAACACCCACGCCTTAGGATAACCCTGCTCAGTATCTCACAGCCTATCAATTAATTCCTCGATTGCATGGCCTGGAAAAAAAACCATCCCCACTGTTTAACCATTGCAATTTTTAAAACTACATATTTTGCAATAGTATGCTTTAAGTTGCTAAAACACATTTTCTTGTAGAGATCATGTGCTTCATGGGGTCAGGAAATCATAACAATTACGATAAAATCGTAACAGTTGCATTTGCCAGAGATGCCACTTGCTCTTCGACAAAAGGGAAATCTCAATATTTCAGTCCATTTCCCAGAGGTAGTTAATGTAATCGAAAATTCAGGGGGAAGTAAGAAAGTATGAAAGTGACCAATCTAAAAAAAAGTTGAAATGTTCAATCGAGACCCCTGAATAAAGTTAAGTACAGGCCTTCGAGACATGAAAAAAAAAACACTTGAAATGAGGGGAAAAGTTGAAAACTTTCGTCCCTGATTCCCCGAAAAGTAGGAAAGGTAACATCACTGAAATATGACACAGACTGGCACAGTAACAAGTAAGGAGATAGAGAGGTGCTGCTATACTCACAGGACGCTGGCTTGGTTCTGCATGATGCTGGCCTTAGGTCCGAACTTACAGCTGGGACTGGCGCCATAGAGGGACCGTGTGCGGCTGCAAGAAGGACAAAACACACAAAGTTAGACTTCTCCTAAGGCGGAAGGCATTGTTTCTACTTTTTAACCCTATAAGGGCCGCATAGTACTATAATATGCCATGCCCTTTGTCGTCATCATACGTGCATGCAGCCCTGATGTACTCGCCAGTGCTGCATTCATGTATCATGCTGACCCTACAGGGTTGATACACTCTCAAAGGATCGGGATGATGCATGCATGCCGGGGTTGCATTCATGTATCATAGCGACAAAGCACAGTAAACAATATGTGGCCCCTTAAGGTGTAAAGTAATATTTCAGGTTTTCACTACCTCGTCCCTCGGCCACTCCAGGATGTGAGGCATAGTGATAAACGTGTTTTATACACAACCTGGTGACTATTTATATATTTTTAATTTATTTATATATTTTTTTAATGGTAAACGTTTTCCTGCGTCAGAGCTATATGATTCACGTAAGGCCGATTAGAATATGAGTTTCTATTTTTATGTCAACATTAATAGTACTGGGGATATTGTGCTGAATTCTGGCGCTGAAATGCAAGGAAATTCCAAATTTGTATTATATTTTCATTTCATCATCTTTACAAAATGACCATAATAATTCCAACCTTGGCCTTGTTTGTATCTATGCCCAGCTACCTGAAACACATGTTGCTTTTTGTTGACCTGATAATGGTAGTAGTACAGAGGGTAGTACATTAAAAAAATATGTCATTCTCACCCCCAACAAATTGCCCAGTCTTTTTTAAATTTTAAATTAAAAAAAATTAAAACGGTACCCCCGGGCCTTCTGCCGCTCCTGTTTCGAGCCAGTTATATACGTGTGTGAGATGAGCTCAATTTCCTTTCTGGCCGACGTCATGTGTACCGTAGTAATGCATAGGTTTTAGGTCCCCACATGGGTCTAAAGCCCCCCCCCCCCCCCAATATATTGCTAAAATAATGACCCCTCCTTTATCATGATGTGTGTAAGGAGTGGTAATATCAACACGGCCATGTGTTTCTTCATGCCATCCTACACACCTAACCCTGCTGGCCATCCCTTGTAGTGTCTCACGTCTCATTGCTCGTAGCGCCTTTCCCTTTCAAGGATGGTGTGTAAGGCCAGTTTTGTTTCTTTGTGTAGTTTAACGCCCCATTGATCTTGCAGAGGAGAATTACTAAAGTTTCAGTTTTTCACAAGTAAAAAGGTAGGCCGAAGGATGATCGTATCCAGCATGATCGAATCTATGAGATGAGCCAAAAGATAGAAATCCCACTCCGACACATTTAACGAAGCAAGGGTTCTTTAACCTCCAACACCTCATAAACATGGTGTGAGAGGGACAGGCCAGGCGGTTAAACGTGTTGAAAACGACCATACTTTTGTATCTTTTGGAAAAAATGTGTGCATAATAATTGATTTGAATTGAGTATCATTATACCGTAGACTTGATTTGATGATAGAGTAAGGCTTCTGAGGCGAAATTTGAATTATTCAATTTATGCAAATCAAAAGGTCATGAAGCCTGACGTAGTAGTAATAGTCTTAAGTTCAGATACATTTGTACTACTCAATAGTTTAGAATTAGGAAATAAATTTGACGTGGCCACTTTAACCACAGGCACTATAGTTCCCCATGATGCACTGAGTACATACCCGCAAGCAAAATCTCAAGCTGAACTCATGGCACTCTTGTGTCATAACTCGAGAATTTCAGAACATTTTTGGAACGTTTTGGGCACGTTTTTTAAAGATTTTCTTGTGCCTTTATCTGTGTCATTTCTTGTAGTGAAACTCAGGAAATACAGGTCTTCATTCAACTTGTGGAATTTCTGGTTATTTGCACGAGTATAACCCAGGAAATACACATCACCATTGAACATGTCACTATAGGAACGTTCACTATTCTCGAGAATCTCCTGCTCTATCTTGTGTATACAGCTTGTGCTTTCCCCGGGAAATGCGAACGTTTCTGACTTGTGTCATTCTTGAGTTCTGTATGGAGGGTAGTGAGTGAACACCTGGGGGCAGGTGTCACCTCTACCTGACCACACACCTGCAGAACACACACCTCAAAGCACTGTGGTGGGGGGTAGCTGGGTCGTTAACCCTTTAAGGACCGCATCATGCCTCAATACTTCACATCCAGGTGCTGCCATGATGCACCAATTCAGCTGGTGCTGTCTTAGTGCATCATGCAGACATTAGGGGTGTATCAACCTCGTAGGGTTGGCATGATGTATTTGATTGGTACGTTTTAAAGCCCCTCACCGTGAAAAGGTGGAGACATGCACACAACGCCATTTATAGGCTGTGCCAAAAGGCATGCTGTATGAATGCAGGAGTATGAGTTACGCGCCAGGGTTGCAAGATGTTGTCCTTAAAGGGTTAACAGCCAATGTCCTTTTAGGATGGTGACACTGGTCAGATCTATAAGGAGGTAGAAATTAACCCATTTATAAACATCGTTACTGTAACAGAGATGCCACTCCCACATCAACAGAATGTAGGACATCTTGAGATTTTGGTCAGTTTTCTGTAGGAAATTAATGTACTTCAATACAGGAAATCCAGCCAAAAAAGTAGGAATTCTTACAAAGGTATGAAATCGGCATCTCGGCTGTAAACCTAGACATAATAGATGTGGCTCTTTTTAAACCTAAAATCAATGTGGCTTCTGTAAGCCTTAAACTAGCTTTTGCGGCTATCGTTGGTATGTGCTAGCATAATTATGAAGTCATAGTGGAGTTGGCTTTTATTAATTCCAATATGAAAGTGGCTTCTGTTTAAGAATGGATGTGACTTCTGTTGAAGCCCTTAAAGGTTCATGCTGGACGTGGCCTCTGTTGGAAGTCATGGCACATGTAATAGACCATCATAGTGTGGCTTATGTTGAAGCCATAATGGCTGCTATTAAAGGATATCTCCATGTGACAGAGAGTTGTTCGATAGAAAATAAACAGAAAGGTCCCATTTCCTGAAACTCATGAATAAGCTTTTACTTTGGTGGAGAGTGCTGCTGTAGCATGAGCTGTGGACATCATGACTCAGCATATTCTGACAGGATTAACAGACAGGAGATCCCTCACAGAGCTGTCACTGTCACCCCCACTGTATCACAACCTCAACCCTTTAAAGGCCGCATAGTGCTTTAATCAACTATGCCCTTTGCCGACATGATGCGTAAATGCAGCCCTGGCAGCAACTTGTGCCACAGCTACATTCATGCATCATGCCGACCCTAGGGCGTTGACACTCTCCTGAAGGGTGGGCATGATGCATGGATGCAGCCATGGCGAGTAGACTATTCAAGGTTGTATTCATGCATCATGATCACAAAGGTCATTGTACAGCGAAGCACTATGCGGCCCTTAAAGGGCGAGTATCTGACATCCCCAGCGCGTCAGGTGCCCGGCTGTCGCAGGTATAGGGGGCACCTCCGGGGTGTCGCTTAACCCTGTAAGGATAGCATTGTACTTTCATTTAAATCACCATGACCTTTGTCATCATGATGCATTCATGCATTATGCCGACCCTTCCGGTTGGTTTTATATACCCCCGAAGGGTCGGCTTGATACACACACACAGCGCTGTTACTCGCCGGTGCTGCGTTTTTCCGATATGACGATGGAGACGCATGAAGCATTGGGGCATCATGCCGTCCTTAAACGGTTAAAATTTGTATATATATGTCTATCAAACGCCATATTTGCATATGAATGTTCTTGACGTCCATCGGCTATGGCCAGTCAGGATGTCATATATATCTAATATGATTTATTGATATATTGAACTGTACTCCTCATGAGCGAAGGTCGCCCTTGCTGTTTCAAATAGCAAATTTGATGTTGCATGGTAACTACCGGTACATGCGTATCATTTAAGGGGCACAAAGTGCTTAAATGTGACATGCCCTAATGAACCTGGAATGGTCGGCATGATGCATTCATACAGCCCTGGTGAGCAAGACTTGTCATGGATGCATTCATACATCATGACCACAAAGGGCATATTTATCTAATCTCATCTCATCACCTGAATTCACAACAATTTTAAGGAAATCATAATTGTCTGAACACCAAATGTCTATACTTACAACTTGTACGCCATAACCAAAACTGTACTTATATATTTGTAACTCTAGTCTGATGAAAGGGGACCTAGCGGAAGCAAGGCAATGCGCCTAAGCTAGGATGATGCATCTACTTTTGTATTTGTTATCTTTTACCCAATAAAACACTTTTCAAAAATCAAAGCATAATGCGGGGTTAAGGTGTTAATTATCATTATTACTTGCTAATCCCAAGACAAACATATTCAAAGTTTGACTAGTTCTGTTGTTTTTTTGTCCATTGGAAAACACAAAATTCTATCAACTGAGAAATTATTGCATAAAACATGATGTTACATTTTGAAACCCAACCTGGAGTTAGGCAGGCATACAACGCCGTCTATAGGCTATGCCAAATAAAAACATATAACAAAGCAATCACCAAGCTATACGTATATCACAAAATGTAACTGATACAACTAGAATACAAAATTCAAAAAGATACTCCTATAAAGTTAGTTTGTAGGCTACACAATTAAGCCTAATGCATGCATTTGTTACTCTAGTACCTAGCAACAACTTAACTTTAGTATTTGAAACCTGATTAATATGTTTCGTTTGATTTTAAGGGGGACCCAAAACGTAACGCATCAAATATATACATGTATAAGAGCATAAGTTAGAAAGCCCAGGGAAAAGCCTTAACGTTCTGTAGTAATCATGTGGCCGTAAAGCCAGTACACTTCTTGTTCCTAAAACACCAAAATCAGGTTTTCCAAGCTAATCAAATTAATCAAATGAAATAATTTGAAGCAAGACTATTTCTGTACTTACTAAATTCAAACTTTGACTAGTTTAACATCTAAAAGTCTCTCTCTCTCTTAATAGTTATTAGTCCCATGTTCCTCCTTTAACCCTTTAAGGGCAGCACAGTACACTATACCCTCCATCGTCATGATACGTGAATGCAGCCCCAGTGAATAACTTCCCAATGTTGCATTCATGCATCATGCCGACCCTATGGGCTTGATCCCAAAGGGTTGGCATCATGCACGCATGTAGCACTGCATTAGTGTATCATGACGACAAACGTCTCGCCTTTTGCCAGCATGCTGCCATTAACCCTTTAAAGGCTGCATAGTGATTTAAACTGCTATGCCATTTGACGCCAGGGCTGCATTCATGTAGCATGCCGACCTTACGAGAGTGTATCAACCCTGTAGGGTCGGCATGATGCTTGATGGCAAGACGTTAGAGAGTATACTGCATTAATGCACTATGCGGCCCTTAACCCTTGACGGCATGATGCCTTAATGCATTATGCTCTTGGTCGTCATGATGCATTAATGCAGCCCTGGCGAGTGACTCGCCAATGCTGCATTTAAGCATCATACTGACCTTATTAGGTTGAGACACCTGTAGTGTAGGCATGATGCACCAATGCAGCCGTGGCGAGTTACTCGCCAGGGCTGCATTCATGCACCATGACAAATGCCATCGTTTAGTGCCATGCGTCCTTTAATAAATGGTTAAAGGGTTAAAGGGTTAATGGTTGCCCCACACGGTTAGCACAGTCTACCACAGACCACTCCGAGTACATGCAACTCACAGCAACTTGGGCTTTTCTTGTTTCCCATTTTCCTGATCTTTGTCCCTCCTGCAAACAAGGAGTTATAGTCACACAAAATGGTTAGAGCTACCAAGAAAACACACTACAATTTACACATAGTCACAGTGACGACTGCCTCCTGCTTGTGGCCTTTTAAATATTGAAATAACCCTCTAGGTGTTGCATAATGCTGTAATGCAATTTGTCCTTTGTCGCCATGCTGCGAGCAAGTCACCAGGGCTGCATTCAAGCATTATGCCGACCCTACGGTTTTGCTATGCTCCCAAGAGGTCAGCATGATGCATGGATGCATCATGACGACCAAGGGCATAGCACATAAAAGCATGATGCGGCCTTTAAAGGGTTATTGGTCACATACATACTAGGCTTCAATTTGGTGTATGGTATGTCTAAATCGGCCACAGGAGGCTACACCATACCATTTGCCTGACAGTTTTCCTTTGCACACAGCCAAACCGTAGGAAACAGTGCAACCATAGGAAAAAAATAAGGGTTGCATTGAAAAATGATGTGGCATAGAACAGCATAATATAGTGAAGAGTATTAAAAAAGGAAGATAGTCTTAACTAACCACATGATACCTCAATGCATTATGTCCATTTGCCTTACGATGCACGCATCAAGCTCCGACGAGTTAGTGGCCAGTGCTGTGTCATGTCACCTTAATAGTAGGGTCGGCATGATACTTGAATGCAGCACTGACAAAGTACCTGCTAGGGCTACTTGCATACATCATGACAACAAAGGGGCATGGTGCATTGAGTCAGTATGCTGCCCTTAAAGGGTTAATCCAAACAAGGCCTGTTATACATCCACACACATTATCGAATATACCTTTAGGTTGTTAACTAGTTTACACTCTCATTGTACAATACCCAATATGGAGAATTTCCCCTTTTTATCCCTTGTTATCTTCCCTAGACAGTTGACTACCTGACTTTTTATTCTGACATTTAGAGAAACCAGGGTATCCACACAATATAATACCTCCGTTTTGTTCATCTTGGTAGACTCTGGCCCTTTCTTTCACTCATCACAACAAACATGATCTCTGAATTATCGAATATACCTTAAAGCTGTTAACCTGTTTAGTCTACACTCTCATTGTAAAATACCCAATATGGAGAATTTTCCCTTTTTATCCTTTGTTATTTGCCCTAGACAGTTGACTGCCTGACCTTTTATTCTGACATTTAGAGATACCAGGGAATTCCTACAATATGATACCTCCTTTTTTGTCATCTTGGTAGACTCTGGCCCTTTCTTTTTGACTTACTTCTATTTCATTTAGTCGCTCATCACAACAAATATGATCTCTGAAATGCAAAAAGTTCCCTGATCTAAGGTACAATATCCTACTATGCTTCTTTTTGTGGATATAAATGTAGAAACACATATTGGTGAGATTGCACCAACCAGTATAGTACATTAGATGTATCAAAGTGAACAGTCACAAGAGATCATCGATCATGTCTAGAGCAGCAGTTTTACAGTTAAAACATGACGAGAAATGGCTTGGTACACAGCATGGCCTAAATTTGACGATTTAAATTCAAAGACAGCTCGACACTTACCAATATATTAGCACCCAACATCACTCAATAGCTTATCAGGGTTATCAGGGTTAAGCCATATTGTCATCATAAATAATATAATCCTATTTGTCCAGGTTTAGTCCAGTTTGTCATCATAACTGTCCACTACTCCTCACTGCCTAATACAGCACAGACATCCATACCCTTCTCGGTATCCCCACACCTGGCTTAACAGTACCTTAACAGTTACACCAGGTGGTTCCTAAGTCGTCCACTAGGTGTTCTGTGTGTGGGGTCTCCACAGGAGGGGTTTATACATCCTAATCTGTGTGTCAATATAGCCTACACTCCTGTACATGGTCTTCAGGGGACGCTACTGCATGTATGTAGTCAGCTATGTAGCGACTTAATGATGGCTGTGAGTGGTCTACCTGTCCATGGCTGTGATTGGCTGACTGTGGAGTAGACCTTGCTGGTACCTAACTGGAGCAGTATTACCCGAACCACCCTGTATTTCACCAGTAATTTCTCGAGCCAAACGTAGGTAACGCCGGGAGGTAACGTAACCTCCATGAAAGAAAATCGCGGCTAGTATGTGAGTCAAATTTAACACTTTAAAAACCGCCTACCGTAAATTCCCGCGTATAACCCGGATCTCGCGTATAACCCGCACCCCCAACTTAGGAGAATCCTATAACCTGTTTCTGGGTTCGAAAACTTCTATTTTAGTACTGTTCTATAGTAATAAAAACCCTCGTATAACCCGCACCCTATTTAGGCATGTTTGGTATCAAATGAAAGCTGAGGTTGATTCGCGTACAACCCGCGGGTAGTACGCGGGAATCTACGGTAGTTCTTTAGCCGCTAAGCTATTTCTCATCATGATATATAAATGCGACAAAAAATAGGAAGACTTCCTTCTTTGGCATATTTTTAATGTAATCTAATGTGTATAAATTTCAGGGGGGGGGGGGGAAATCAGGAATTCCTACAAAAGTAAGAAGATGGACATCCTGCAGTCATGTATTATGCCGACTCTATGAGAGTGTGCCCCCGGGGGGGGCACTTAGTATATTTTGTATACACATGTGTGCGGCTGGGAAGGCTACTTTTTCTACAAAATCGCCCTAACAAGGGTCCACTTTTCAAGGAAAAATCGCCCTAACAAGGGTGCACTTTCTTGAAAATCGCCCTAACAAGGGTCTATTTTTCACAAAAATGTCCGGGTTTTCACCAATATTTGCCAGTTTTCACCAAAGATATCGCAGTTTTCGACAAAATCCTCTGCCTGAGGGTAATTTTTTCAGCTGATTTACACAAACATGATTTATGTTATCGTTTTTTTTCCGAAACCTAGGCCCTTTTGGCCGAAAATGCCCTAACAAGGGTAACTTTTTGGCTATTTTATCACTTTTTTACCGAAACCTAGGCCCTTTTAGCCAAAAATGCCCTAACAAGGGTAACTTTTTGGCATCAAAATCGCCCTAACAAGGGTAAGGGTTGTCAGAGGTCCAGCCGCACACCCCTGTCAAAAAAAAGTTCAAGTGCCGTGTGCCAACCCCGTAGGGGCATCTAATAGAGATGGCGTTATGCAGTATACCCTTTATATACAGCTGTACCAACCAGAGAAACTACACTGTAGTCTATTGTGTCTTTTTTCTGGTCAAAACAGCACTGACATAACACTTCCAAGTGTGACCGGGGTGCGCGGGGGTTATACCAGCAGCTTTTACTGCTAATCTGCCAAATATAAACACCATAATGCCTAGCATAACACGCCCAATGATATGTACTGAGTATATTTAGAGTTTAAAGACGCACTCTCCTCAAATACTTGCTTTTCTAGACAGCCTAGTGCTTTAATGCATGATGTCTTTTTATCGTAATGGTATATGGAATCGTGAGTAACTCGCCAGTGCTCAGCAGTATTTGTGTATTATACCGACTTTATTTGGTTTGAAACACACTCGAAGAGTCGACATGATGCAAGGCCAGTGCCGGCGCGGCATTGGTGTATCATGAAGCATTGAAGAATAATGCCGTCATTAAAGGGTTAAATATGCTGGTGACATAATGGTGAGTGTGTGGCTTTAGAATTGTTTAAACGTACACCACTTTATGCTGCTTTTGTTATTCAAATATTTGTTATAGTAATTCTCATAAATGATCCATATTGCATGTCATAACTAGCAACAAGGTCCTCTGTGGGTTTGGATAAATATTGAATTGTGTGTTGATGATCTACAATTGGTTTGAAATAATGGTCCTGCCTAAATTTAGTAACACAGCAAGGACCAGGCTTTCAGTTTGGTGGCTTTGTAATCTCCCATATTGTGTGGGTATACTGTGGCTGGTGTGGAGATAATGCAACTGTGAATAATTTGAATAAGGCAAAATGAAAACATTTATAATGGTAGTTTTTTGATACTCGAGACTGGAAAGCAGCATTGTAAGAGATGACCGCCTCCGGGCTCCATGGAAAAAAACGTCAGGGTTGGTACGTAGAAACCATTTTGAAATAGTTGAAGTTAACTGGCCATATCATTTCTTTTGTTTTGAATATTTATAGAATTCTATACGTTTCAGGAGGGTCACTCGGAAGGCATAAACTCTTTTCTACCTGTTTTGGGCATGAAAATAATATTTGTCGTCATGATGCACCAATGCCAGCCCCGGCAAGTAACTCGCCGGTGCTGCATTGGTGCATCATGACCACCCTTCGGGAGTGTCTCAATCTCATGATGCTTGAATGCAGCACTGGCGAGTGATATTGATAAATGGAGCCCTAGTGAGTAAACCGCGAAGCTTGAATCATGCATCATGCCGACCCTTTGGGAGTGTATCAGCCTCATAGTGTTGGCATGATGCTTGAATGTATCCCTGACGAAATGCTCGCAAGGGCTGTATGGGTGCATCATGACAACAACCATCATAGCACATTAGACTGCTATATAATGAATGGTATATGTGATATATATCACATGTGAACCAGGGCATTTTTATTTCAGGAACAATGAGTCATTAAACCTAAAGGGTGAATGGTAGCGGTAGTAGGGCTCGTCATAAAATCATGTGTCACACTAGTATGTTATCATATTTCAGCTGAGCAGGTGGGTGTGGGTGAGCCGGTGGGTGTGGGCGAGCCGGTGAGTGTGGGTGAGCAAGTGTGTCTAGGCAAGCAGGTGGCTGTGGACGTCAGCGCCCGCCGTTTTACGTCTCGGCCGAAAAGTGAATCGATCAAAGCGTCAGCAGCGACACCATCTCTGACGAGAAACTGCGGTCTGCACCGTGTTGCTCGCTTTTGTAGTCCACCTGAGCATGCGCGACAGTTAGCACAGCATGTTTTTCATTCCATCCAGCACGCTACCGGTGAAATTTGTCGGTTTTTAAGTAGTATTTCACTGTTTTAATCCACTGCCGATAGGTCTATCACGTTTGCATAGATCTAATATATTAAGGCTATGAATGTGAACCAGGGCATCTGTACTTCCCCCTCATATGTTACAGAAATAAAGAATTTCAGCTTTTGTATATAGGCCGCCCTGATGATTTTTGGTGTTTTTCGGTCATCCACTGTGTAAACTATGGCCTTACCTTCATTTTCATGAAGGTTACCGAAGGTAGAGGCAATATTGCTGCCTCAGAGCGTCTCAAAAAGCGTCTCACCCCGTTTTTACATAATTAAAAAGAGCATTTCATGCAAAGTGACACTTCATGAAGGTCTGTAGTTTGCTTGAAACCCCATCCTTTAGCACTGAGCTGAGAAAGTTGGCTTTGTGCTGTTTAGGTGACTTTTTTTCAATATCAATTTTGTATATGAAATATTGCTTCTTTTGTTTCAATATTTGATGGCATGGATTGGCATTGATCAACACTTGTATGCTGCAGCATTTAAATATTTTATTTGCAGTTTTTCCACAGCAAAATAACACACAAAACGCAAGGGATTGCTTTAGCAAAAATCACAAATATACCTGTGGTATAAGAACCTGGCACAGGGGTGCCCTGGTTCAATTATGCTTAATCGCAGAGCCATGAGCTTCAAACCTCTAGCTCATCCAAAGGTGTCTAATTCGCTGCAGGTGATGTTAAAGCAAGAGAGAACATTGCTGTGGCATGAAATTAACAAAAATTAACTGTGGGTGGTTTATTTGCGCATAGCATAAAGGCCCGTTTAACTGCAACGCATTACAACGTAGACCTGGCCACTATTTCTGGCTACTAATCCGCATGTAATATCCCCATATAAACGGTCAGTTCAAGTCTTAGTCTACCTGTAAATGGTCAGGATCACAAGCACAGCCAGGCTTCGGCTAGAACCAGGTGAAACTGGTGGATATATGAAAAGATCACTAGGTGGGTCACAAGTTCAAACTTCCATTTAGGCCAAATTTTATTTTTTTTAAGTTCACGGTCACTTAACACTGCTCAGCAAAACAAGCCAACCTCAGGGGTTTTCTGCAATTTTACCCGACTTCCTGTTGTTATATCTTTCGCATATCTTTCACAGTATTTTTTTTCTTTTTCTTTCTTGGTTTCAGGAGTGATCTAAGCAAAAGATCAGATCTTTTAGACCATGTTACCAGAAACAAAACCTTTTTTTATATATGGCCGTATGAGTTATGTGTGTGGCTAGGGGTAGATCTCGGGGGGTAGATTTGTCATTGTAGAGAAGGAATTATCCTTTATAAGTCTAATATCTTGAGCAGGCCCTTTTTAAAACGGTTGTAGGAATCATCCCCGGGAATTATGTCCAGAATCTGCAAGAGAAGCACCATGCTATTTCCACTGCCTAACTGCCAAGTGACCTTCCTCTGCCCTTCGGCTTCTGTTTTAAAGGGCGGCGGCCCCGGGATGAAAGTCACAGAGCCCGAAAATCCCTGAAATGGTCCATTTTCGGCCAAAAAACCTGGATTTTTATATTAATGTATAGGGCCTTGGGACTTCAAAATCCCTGAAATCAGGGAAATCCCTGAAGACTTTCATCCCTTTAAGGGGTGGATAACTTGTGTGTTGGGAAAATGAAGCAAAGATATAGATTTGAGATTATAACCCCAAATTATTTTAATTATTTTAATGTGTATGAATTAGAGCTACAGCTACTCCATATTGGCTGAAATGCAGTGTACCAAATTCCTGCTTATTACATAATACATATGCGTACACGAGAAATAAAATATACTTTGTGCCAATAGTAGAGATGTTTTAGGGCCCGATTTAAACTTTCTGATGAAACTATACACACTGCACAGTACATGTGAGACAACATATTAAGTGCTCAGTGGATCTACACCAATGCAAACTAAATCCAATAGTTTGAGTTCCATTATTTACCTATTTCAGATTCCAGGAACGAGCAGGGCACTAAGTCTCTCACCACAACAAACACACACAGTGAGGGGTGGAGTTCCTTCTCTGCAGTCAAAACACAAGGTAGGTCTGTACTAACTATGCCCAGGGGTGTGAAATGCCGAAAACAGTATCATCTGAAGACCATTATGCGTCTCCGGGCAGCATTCCAATTAATGCTTTCCATTCAATAGGTTTTGCAATTAAGGTTGTTTAATCACCTAAAACCTATCTTTTATTCACAGGTAGATGAAAATGTTAGGTTTAGATACAGAAAATTAAAGAATCTGTGAAAATTCAGACAGCACAAAAATATCAGAGTCCATACCCCCACCCCCTTTATAAATGACTTTTCATTTTCTCAGCAGATTTAGATGAATCACAGGAATGATCCTCTGGGAGATAGAAAATGCGGAATTCCGCATATCTGCGGACATTTCACACCCCTGTATGCCGCAACAGGCCCGTAACAACCGTAAATTCTCGCGTATAAGCCGCAGCTAGCACGCAAGTCAGATCAGCGGTGCGGCTTATAGGATCTGCCCATGGTCAATGTGCGGCTTATATGCGAGTTTTTGCTTTTATAGTGCAGTACTAAAAGTCACCATAGTCAGATCTCTAATGCAGCTTATAGGATCGGCCCAAAGTTGAGGTGCGGCTAATACGCGAGTTAGGCTTATACGCGAGGTTTTACGGTATGCCGCAACAGGCCCCTAACTAGCCCTCTTTGTAAGGCGGGTCGTTTTTTGATAAGGGGGTCAGTTATACCGGAGGGATACACCAATGCTGCACCAGCGAGTTACTGAAACTGCATTGGTGCATTACGATGACACATTATCACGAAGCCTTGAGGCATCAGCATGTACATGTACATATATTCTTATATTCTAATTACATATTGCAATATATCTCTGTTAGAGTAACTCGCGGGACTGTGTTCAGTTGGTGCATCCTTTAGGAGTATTAACATTTACGGTCGGCATGACCAAACTAGACTAGAGAGACATACATTTGAAGGCCTATGCTGAAACTTAAAGCAAGAGAGACATACATTTGAAGGCCTATGCTGAAACTTAAAGCAATCTATGGCGAGATATTACTTATAGATGTCTCCACCAGTGGGACTGAATTGTATCTCTGTGCGCTTCATTTCACCAACGTTGCCTTCACTTTCCAGCAGATGTTTGGTCCTGACTAGAACAGGGTGAGTGAGGGAGATTTGAAGCGCTCACAGGCTACTGCCGCAGGTTGTACTCATAGGTCAATCTATGGTGTTCGCTAGACAATAGATGGCTCCACCAGTAATAGTTAGTTGGTTGGAATGCCTCTCTGTGAGCCTGAAGCCATCTCTATACACCGCTGGATAAACTTTTTAATGACTTTGGGCGGACACTATAAGCCGCAGTGCCCATTTGATTATGGCGACTTTAACACATTACCATAGTAGCAAAAACTTGCATATAAGCCGCATCCCGACTCTGGGCCGATCCTATTAGGCGCACTGGTAATCTGACTTGCATACTAGCCGCAGCTTCTACGCAAGGTTTTACTGCAGCTTTTCTTTACGTACAGAATAAGGTGTTCTGCTAATGCCCACTCTACGGGGTCGGCACACTTCCGCAGTGTCGGCAAAGTGCACGAGTGCAGCAGTGGGTCTCGAAATTAGAGGGCGGTGACTCTATGCACATCGAAAAGGGGGCAGTTACTGTAGAGGAGGGAGTAGTAATTGGGAATCAGTGAGGTGTTAATGGTAAAATGTAAGAAATAAAACTATAACCCATGTCTCCTTTACTATTTGCATCTGGAAATAAAGGTACAAATATAGTGGTTCCTGAAATAACAGGGGCAGTGCCTCATTTGTAAGGAACATGGGGGCTGCCTTCTGTATTTAGAAGGGGAGGTTATTTGGTGGCTCCTGTTTTTAGGCGGGCGGTAGTTTGGCAGTCAGCAGGTACCGTCAAAGATTCAGTACCCTCCCCCCCCCCGCCTCGGGAGTGCAGCCTTGGTTAGCAGACTCCCCAGGGCTGCATTCATAACGACAAAGGGCATGCACATTATTAAAGCTATGCCTGAGTCTGAGAATCATGATCAGGTATGGTAGGACAATAGCCTATAGCACACCCATTATTTACCCACATCGACCTACATTCTGAAGACATAGGATAAAAAGTGGACTGCCCGGGAGGGACTGTAAACAGCTGCCATCTTGTCAGCCATTTTGACAGGAATTCCCACCAAAATGATGGTTCACTGGTACCTGCCTGTCTTGGGGACCAAACCACCAGCAACTAGTTCATGGCCAAGCTAGCCCTAACTTGTCCTCGGACGTATCCGAGCGACATCGCTGGTATCTAAGAGGCCCCGACCGTGTCACACCCCTGTATGTTGGTGGGGATTCATCCGCGGTACCCATCCACATTTCTAATACTACAGCACCAAGCGCACTGGAACTACTTTGACCAGCAACCTTTGGTGCCAGCGATGACGCTCGGTAACAGAGGTCCAGGTGGGGCCAGCTTGACTCATGGCTGGTTTCAGTGATCACCAGCAACCAGCTCTGTGGCCAATCAAAAATTGGTACCTTAGTCACTGCATGCACATATCCCACAAATGTTTATAGGCCGTCTCCGTTCATTCGACAGGCGGCGCTGGGCTAGATGAAAAGCTGCGTGACATCAATGTTCCTGCATTACCAGGGAATGTCTGTGCGGGGGCTGCTAAAACACTCAGTACTGCTGGGTATAAATGGACATATTATGTATAATGTGGGCCTTTTTCCCAAGCCTTTCATAGATGCCAAGAAAATTGTATTATTGATGAACTGTACACAAACGTGTATCATTCAGTAAGTTAGGAGGGGAAATGTCTATTATTAAAGATAATAATACTACATGTAACACATATTACTGCTACATTATTACCGGTAGTCATTTGTTACCTATAGTACATTATGAATATATCTACCGTAAATTGTACCCTTGTATGAGCCGCACCACAGACTTCACAAATCCTGTACGCAGCTTTTTTTTTTTGTGTTCTTGCCTTCGTATATATGCATGAATAGTTAACCCTACGGGATTGATACGCTCCCATAGGGTCGGCATGATGTACAGTGCAGAGCAATTCAACTTTTTAATTTCCCAGGATTGCATCGGGTCCGGATCGTCATTGGTTTGCAAATCTACTTCGTTGGAGTCAACACTAAGACACTTTAATTGTAATTAATCAAGAAAGGGATACTTGGACCCTTTTATTCTGAGAACTAAAGTTTCACCATCAATCTCCCATCATATCAGAAGACTGAGTGTAGTAGTGGCCTGTTTTCGTGAACCTGCGCTCATATTCTTCAAGCTATAGTTTACGCTGAGCTAAACCGATACTGGGCTTAATTAGGTCACCATGGTTTATATGCCACATTATGAAGTACTGTAAGTTCATTATATTTAGAAAATTGCACCTGGGGCCTGAATCTAGTGCTTAAGTAATTTAGTATACTTCTAAAATACTCGTCTTACCCGCACCCCAAACGATCAATTGCCTATAACCCGCACCTGGGATTTGCTGTGCGTATAATCCAAAGGTTATACGCTGTAATTCATAGTATTGTGTTATAGTCATACAAGTTACGTGAAGAGTGCCCGCGTGTCGCGTCAACTCGTGACCGTGCCCTACCTGTGAATGTCTGTGAGATCCCAATTGGTGCCGCGCGGACAGTGACCATTGACGAAGCATTTCCTGCTGAGCATGGAGTAGAATTGGTCATCCATTCTAGATCCCTCTCTGTATCACTCTATCTATATCTGCCTGCTTCCATCTCCTACAGTGTACTCCATACCCAAACTGGGACTGTGTGTGTGTATGTGTGTATGTGGGTGGGTGGGTCGACTCACCCCAATACGTTGTAGAGCAGTAGGTGAGAGTAGTGTTGGATTAGTCACACTCAGGTTCCCTAGGGTATTAGACTCCAGTAACTGCTAAACCAGAAACACAATATCCTAGTGGGTAACTAGCAGTGTCCCGTGGTACATGTACACCAGTTTTCATGGTGTACTACTGATCCAAGTGTACCACCAGATCAGCAGTTACCAGTGTCAATGTACCACCACAGGAGCCCAGTGTACCAGCAGATCGGCAGTTACCAGTGGCAATGCACCACCATGGAAGCCCAGTGTACCAGCAGATCAGCAGTTACCAGTGGTGATGCACCACCACGGGAGCCCAGTGTACCAGCAGATCAGCAGTTACCAGTGGCAATGTACCACCACAGGAGCCCAGTGTACCAGCAGATCGTCAGTTACCAGTGGTAATGTACCACCACAGACACCCAGTGTACCAGCAGGTCAGCAGTAGTAGTGTAGTACCACTGAGCCCCGTGTAAATCAGTAAGGGGTGGGTAGGATCCAGCAGGGATAGGGTATAATCCCCTAGGGTTAATACGCAGGTAAACGCTGCTCTTAAAGGGATACCTTCATCCACAGAATGGGATGCCAAGGTCTAGGGACTTTCAGAGGAGCAGGGAAGCTGGAGATGCAATGTTACATAATACCACATGTCTATCACCCCTCCTGGTGTGAAGGCCTGGAGGGCAACCCACAAAACTAGATAAGAATCTCCAATCACCATCACACTGTGTTCTATATCAGATTTGTTGGCATCACATACTTTGATTCTAAAACAAATAGATCTGATATAGAAGACAGTGTGATGGTGTTTGAAGACTCTTATCTATGTTGGGGGCAGCCCTCCAGGCATTCACACCAGGAGGGGTGATAGGCATGTGGTATTACGTAACATTGCATCTCCAGCTTCCCTCCTTCTCTGAAACCCTGGCGGCCCTTTCTGTGGATGAAGGGATCCCTTTAATGCTCAGGTAAACTGGCCTTTACTGCATGTATAACACCTCTATAGGGGTGATCAAGCCACTCACCCCCCCCCCCCCCCACATTCACTCACCCCCTTTACCTTAGTGACCTGCCACCTGCAGGCCGACCTTACCATAAACCTTTAACGGCAAAATTATGCCAGAAGCTCCATTTATCGCCATGATACACCAATGCGTTGGTATCATGAAGAGCCTTTGGGAATGTATCAATACATGGTCGGCATGATGCATGAATGCAGCATGCATTTGAGACTTACTGGCCAGGGCTGCATCCAATCATGACGACAAAAGCGTAGAGTGCATTAACACACACTTCTGCACTTAAAGGGCTAAGGCTTGGATCCACTAGTGCCACCCTATATGATAATCCCACCCCTAACCCCCGCCCTCCTGAATGAGCCTGGTTGGGGGTGTTTAGAAACCTCATAATATGAGTGCATGGCTTCAGGTGCTCGATAACATTATGCAGCAAGAGGAGGCTCACTTTCAACCATAAAGTTATATACATACCGTATTCGATGTAGTAAGGGAGTGATCATTTATTATCAACAGGGGGGGTGGGTTTGGGGGGGGGGGGCAAAAATATTTGGACCCCTTGACCGGGGGGGGGGGGGGGGGAAATTTGGGCCCCTCTTGCGGGGGGGGGGGGGATATTTAACCTGTTTTGAGCCAAAAAGCCCCCGCGTTACTATGCTTCAAAGGGCCCGCGCGCGAGCCGATTTTCGACCCTAAGGGGGGGGGGGGTAAAAAATGTTGACCCCTTGACCGGGGGGGGTAAATAATTTTGCGCGCTCCGCGCGGAAACCCACCCCCCCCCCTGTTGTTAAAAAATGATCACTCCCTAAGCGCCCTAGGCGCTTAAAAACATATCTAAGTGGAAAAATCAGCCTCAAATAATCTTTCTGATAAGCGCCCCCATGGCTATCTTATACAGACTACTGACACACCTCAGTGGCCTCTACAAGGCTTCTACACACCCCTATGACTTCACACCTGGCATGGCTGTAACACCTGCACAGGTGTGAAATGCTCTACATGTATCTCACACAAAATGGGAGGAACACATTAAAGAAATCTGGAAATTTTCTTAAAAGGGGAGGCGGCTGTAAGCATCATGACGATAAAGGACATACTGTAAAGCAGTGTGCGGCCGTTATGGGGTGGTATTGACTACCAGAGGGCGGTGTGTCAGATGTGTTTGAGTAGACTGACGGCAGAGGTATGTTAGATGCCTGTGTAGACAAACTACTGTCCCTGTTTGTCCACACCCAGTCTAGACGTCTGATACTGGTGTCATACAAGGGGCATGGCCACCTCTGATGCCTCTGGTTCAACCCTGTCAGGAGTACCGTAAAACCTCACGTATAAGCCTAACTCGCATATAAGCCGCACGCCGACTTTGGGGCTATCCTATAAGCCGCACTGGCGATCTGATCATAGTAACTTTAGTACTGTATTATACTAGGCCAAAAAAAAAGGTTTGTTTCATATCACCCGACTGACCCTATCAAACCAGGGCCGACCCTACTTTTTTAATGCAATTTTGAAGAAATTTTCGTATTTTTACCCTTTTTTGGCCAATTTTAGGGTCTTCGGAGAGGCGGGATAGTACCTCCACGTTTAGAAAAAAAAAAGTTTAAATTTTTTTTTAAATTTCTGACCTACCGACCCTACATTTTCTTGCCATGTTACGCGAAACGAAACTTCTTTTTTTTTTGCCCTAGCAAAAACCCTCTCGTAAGCCGCACCCTGACCGTATCCGGATCCTGTAAGCCGCGCTGGCGATCTGACTTGCGTACTTCCCGCACTACCTGTCACACACAGGGCATGGGGCAGCTCTGATGCTTCTGGTTCAACTCTTGAAAGCAACATGCTGGCACTGCATTGGTGCATCATGCAGACCATTCAGGAGTGTATCAGAGTGGAATATTCTGTATGTAGTACCCTTAAAGTTCAATCTTCCAGAATTGTTAGCTTGACAAGCCATATAAATTGACAGGCTAAGTCAAGAAGTGTGGGTGATAGTGTTGTGTTTAATGGAGTAATTCATTCATTTTTCTCATTGTTTGTTTATACTGATGGTTAAGGGCTACAGGCTGCATTGCTTCTGACCATCCTTGTCGCTTGGTTTGTAAACAAACTAAAGAGATTGATATCTCATTGCAAAGAACTCATGTTTTTTGCTGTAAATAACTAAACACCCATCCTTTCAGCAATGTATGTGACATACCACCACAAATCATGTCCATTAACGAGACGATACATGAGTGCAGCCCTGACAAGTCTCTCCGGGAAGTCTCTCCAGGGTTACATTCATGCATCATGCACACCATTTCATATACGCAATGCATTTTATAATGGAAGTCACATTGAGCCGAAGGAGAGAGGACACTTTTATTAATGAAGAACATCTCCCTTGCAAGGTGATGATTTTTTTAAATCAAAAAAATACGGGAGTTTGTACTAATCCTGTAGGGTTGGCATGTAGCTTGAATGTAGCATTGGCGAGATAACAGCCAGGACTGCATTCATGCATCATCATGACAACATATTGCAGGGGCATTAAAGCACTATATGAGTCTTGAAGGGTAGATATGCCAGAACTGTAGAACTCTAATCCACCTCACTATCCGAGTTGCTCGCAGAGTAGTTGTGAGTAGTATAGCAAATGAGCCCTTCAGGTGTTTTCACACTAGTGCATTTATATTAGCAATCTAGAAAGGTGTGGTAACCAGAAATTCAAAAGCACAAAGCGTAGTGCGTTATTTAAATTTTTATCACCTGCTCCTTGCACTTTAAAATTACTGGAACTACTGCATTTTCTTGCTTCCACATTTCATATTAGCAGTTACCAGTGGTAGTGTGCACCGCAGGAGCCCAGTGTAGGGTCAGCAGGCAGTTACCAGTGGTAGTGTGCACCACAGGAGCCCAGTGTAGGGCCACCAGGCAGTTACCAGTGGTACTGTGCACCACATGAGACCAGTGTAGGGTCGGTAGGCAGTTACCAGTGGTAGCGTGCACCACAGGAGCCCAGCGTAGGGTCAGTAGGCGGTTACCAGTGGTAGCGTGCACCACAGGAGCCCAGCGTAGGGTCAGTAGGCGGTTACCAGTGGTAGCGTGCACCACAGGAGCCCAGCGTAGGGTCAGTAGGCGGTTACCAGTGGTAGCGTGCACCACAGGAGCCCAGCGTAGGGTCAGTAGGCGGTTACCAGTGGTAGCGTGCACCACAGGAGCCCAGCGTAGGGTCAGTAGGCGGTTACCAGTGGTAGCGTGCACCACAGGAGCCCAGCGTAGGGTCAGTAGGCGGTTACCAGTGGTAGCGTGCACCACAGGAGCCCAGCGTAGGGTCAGTAGGCGGTTACCAGTGGTAGCGTGCACCACAGGAGCCCCAGCGTAGGGTCAGTAGGCGGTTACCAGTGGTAATGTGCACCACAGGAGCCCAGTGTAGGGTCAGTAGGCAGTTACCAGTGGTAATGTAGACCACAGGAGCCCAGTGTAGGGTCAGTAGGCGGTTACCAGTGGTAATGTAGACCACAGGAGCCCAGTGTAGGGTCGGTAGGCAGTGAGGGGTGTGGGAGTGGCATCAGCTGTGTAAAACAAACACAACCGTTCGTGTCCAACAACTGACCGCGTAATATCTGCACTCACACCGACCCGGAACCAGAGTTGTGATGTGTAGCCGCCAGGTCAGCAGTAGTACTGTGGGGTTAACCATTTAGGGGCCACATAGTACTTTAATGCATTGTCATGATGCATCAATGCAGTCAGAGAAAGCTACTAACCATTGCTGCATTCCAGCATCATAATGACCATACATAGTTCATACACTTCTGAAGGGTCGGCATGATGCATGAATGTAGCCCTGGTGATTGCAGCCTTCAGGTATAAGCCGCAGCTTGTACGCAATTGTGACTCTAAACGAGGGTTTTTATGAGTATATTACAGTGCTAAATTAGCGTTTTTCAGAAGGTACAATACCTGGCATACCTGACACGATTGGAATGTGAAGGGATCTGATAAAATTCAACTACACACTACAAAAGTAATATAATATATCTATCAATCAAATGTAAGCATATATATTCATTTAAAGGCATTTTTCAAATTTATAGCGGTGGGGCCCTATTTTGGGGTCAAAATACCCCCTCCCCACAGCCGCAAATCCACCAACCCCCTCATTTTGTTATAAAATGACCCCTCACTAAATAAGGTTAGGACCCAGGATGTGGTAAGTGCTGTGTATGTGCATGTTTGTCCGGACATACCGCACTGCATTAGGGGAGTAAATGGTGGGTCGGGGGGGGGGGGTAATAATTGTAGGCTCAGCTGGAGATTATTGTATTAGCCGTTAGTCAGCGGTAGTTAATGTGGGATAATGGTAAGTCTGCAGTGCGCGGGTTAGTCACGGCCTGGGTCAGGGAGCAGCCCTGGTCCCCGCACTTCTTTCTTTCCAGACACCATCATCGTTTCCAAAACGCGAAGAAAGGGGTCATATTTCTCAAAAATCCGCGGATCTGTGTCTTACAGGAAAGGGGGTATTTTTTTAAACAATAGTCTGTGAAAAATTGAAAATGGGACTATTTAAAAAAGTAAAGCAGCCCGTGGAAATTGAGAAAGGGGGTTATTTTGTCTGTATCAGCAAAGTCTGTTTTTAAAAGGCAATGTATACACATCATATGACCATGGTATCAGAAATTGAAATGTAGTATGATAATATTGGTAATTAGTTATTTTGTGAAAAGGAGTGAGTTGTTAAAGATGTCAGCGTTTTTTTAAAAAGGGGTTGAGTTTCTTAAAATTTCTGCATTTTGCTGTAAAAGGGTACTTTTTTGAGGTCATGAAAGAGGGCGTTTTTAAGCCAAAAATCCGCAAAAAAGGGGGGTACATTTGAAATCCCAGAACGATGATGGTGTCAGGACAGATATGGAGTGCACGGCCGGGGGAGCATCTCTATCCACAATGTGGACTCATGAGCACCTGCTTTACAGTGTTAACCCTTTAAGGATAAGGAATACATGTACCCTCCTCTTTAAAGGCAAAAAGCACAACTTTAATCATCTATAATTTGATGAGTTCTCAACTGAGCATCACATATTATACACCATTATGACAGTATATCATGTCCCTTTCAAATTTCTGGGTTTATAATGACCGTTGCTCGGGATGGAATGTGAACGGAAAAAAAACATTCTATTTTAGGTTCTTTTTCTTAGGACAGCCCTATTGGATGGAATAATATCATAAAAATCAGTTCTGATGTTTGATATGCAATCTAGACACAATTCTCTAGGGAAGTTTGTCTCATTTTATGGATATTCCAATTATTAAGGTCTGCAGAGCTGTTCAAAGTTAGAAAATTGGTAAAAAATCAATAAAATTTGAAATTACCATTATTTTCCAATTTTCCTATTATGAAGGACTATGTAGAGCTTAATAATGTGAATTTCCATAAAATGAGACACAGTTCCCTAGAAAATGATGTCTAGATTACATTCCATAGATCAAAACTGTTAATAGTGATGAAATCCCATCCCATAGGGCTGTCCTAACAAGTAAGAAAAAGAACCCAAGGAAGAACGTTTTTGTTCCCTTGACATTCCATTCCTAGCAACGCCAATTTTAATCCAAGGAATTTGAAGGGGGTATGATATATAGTCATAATGGTCTATAATAAGTGATGCTCAAATTAAAACCCATTTAAAGAGGAGGGTATTCCCCATCCTTAAGGGATGCATAGCGCTTTAATGTATTGTCGTATATGACGTAATAAGCACACAGGGCGTTTATATCATCTTCTTTAATAATCAAGTGCTATAAAAGTTTACGGTCTTAGAAAACTGTAAAGAAATGGTTATTTCTACTACCGTAAATTATGGCGGATAAGCCTAATCCTTGTATAAGCCTCACCCCTAACTTGGGACAATCAGTACCAGCCACGGCTTTTACGCGAGAATTTACCGTAGACAAAACCGGTTGAAAAGGGTGGGCGATTATTTGGTGGGGGGGGGGGATGCTTATTACGCTGAATATGGTATATGTCCTTTGTTGTCATGAGTCATGAATGCAGTCCTGGCGAGTCGACTCCCCAGAGGTGATGCATGAATGCATCACGCCCACTCTTTAGGAGTGTGTCAACCCTATAGGACAGGCTTGACACATGAACACATGCAGCACTGGCGAATAGACTCGCCAGTGCTGCACCCATGGTGCATGACTACCGAGGGCATTAGAGCACTATGCTGCCCTTAAAGGGTTCCCATAAGCAGGTTTGCCCTTACAGTCCTCTACCCTGGTGGTGGCGTAATGCAGGCTACACTATTGTGTCAGCTGGCACCATTCTCATCACACTTCTGTCTCCCCCCCTCCACACACACACACACACACACACACACACACACACCTAGAATGTCCATGTCATAAACACACATACCATGACTACATTAATACATTCTTTATCTTCTTAATTAGATCCATCATTACATTTTTATATTGCCTAGACCAACTGCATATGCCAGAAAAGGACTACCGGTAGTGCTGTCCATGTAGTATTTATAGATATTCCATAGATATTTATATATTCTTGTTGAGTTTTCTGTCTGTACACTGGTCAATATTCCTAGGCTCCCTATACGACCAATCTCTCAGTCACTAGTACCTAACCTAGTTAGTCATTTTTTGGCTCCCCATATGACCAACCTAGGTCAATTAATATTGTCAGGCTGGTCAGTACTGACCAACCTACCTTAGTCTTTTAATTTCCAGGGGGAGCCACGGAGTGGTCATCGTAGTATCTTACAGGTGGCACCAACTAGTGGTATACAAATACAACACACCAATGATGAACCTAGGTTGGCCACTATTGACTGACCCCTCAGTCATTTTTGAATATAACTTTGCCATTGTGACTAACACACATATGATGAACCTAGGATAGTCTGTACTGACTAATCCTTTCAACCTATGGATTTTCAGTGTATACATGGTAGTACATGTACATGGTATGTACACCCTACACCACAGCCCCCTAGTGCCCCCTGGGTGTGTGCTCCTGAACTACAGCCATGTGGCACCACAGTGCCCCCTAGCACCAGGTAACTGGTTTCTGCCACCCCTTCACCTGTCAATTTCTGTCATCTACCGGTAATGTCTTTTTTCCCAAGCTGATACATCTTATAATAAATCGGATCGAATAATTTTCTTACCCGACACTAACCTACCAGGAAACCGACAATTAACCTACCAGAAAACCTTAATTTCTAAAAGTAAGGGGTCGGCTTATAGGTCGGGTAATGCTACCTTATATTACCTGTATAATCAATAACTATGTTTGTATCAGCTGACATATCACCTCAAAGGGGTTGACTTATACTTATAGGTGGAGTTTGTAGCACTAAACTAATTACCTTTTTACATCACCAGTAATGAGTGTGATAACTAAACCGAATACTTGAATATTGACTATTAATTTTAACCTAAAGTGCTTCAACGCATTGTGCCCTTTATCGTTATGATACATGGATGCAGTCCTGGCAAGTTATGCACAAGGGCTGCATTCATGCATTATTACAACTCTACAGGGTTGATACACTCCCGAAGGTCGGCATAATGCATGCATGCAGCCCTGATAATTAGACTCGTCAGGACTGCATTCATGCATAGTAAAACACTACGTGGTCCCATACAGGGTTAATTATAGCTTCCCTTTATATTAGCACTATTCCTTATAAGGGACCAGGGGCTGATCCAGGAATTTGAAAAGGGGGGTCCACCAAACACCAAAGTACCGAAAAGTGATGCGCCGCGACTCGCAGCAGATCAAGTTATCATTAAAAAAATCTAATTTGTTTTCCAAAAGGGCTGGGGAGTCTGGACCCCCAGGACCCCCCCCCCCCCTGGATCCGCCCCTGGGGACTTCCCCTTATAAGGGACTATCCCTTATAAGGGACTATCCCTTATAAGGGACTACCCCTTATAAGGGACTACCCCTTATAAGACACAACCCCTTATAAATAAGGGACTAGCGGGTCCCCCTTACACAGCACTAACCTAGTGAGGGTGGTTACTGACCGGCGTGGGACAAACTCCTCCACTGTCTCCAGGGTGAGTCTGAAAGTCAAATATCCTCAACAATGACGCACGGCAATCACAAGTGCATCATGCCAACCCCTTAATGACAGCATGATGCCTCTATGCACCATCTTCATTTGTAGATATGATGCACCGATGCAGCGCTAGCAGCTTGCTCGCTAGCGCTGCATTGGCGCATCATGCTGACTTTTTGGGAGTGTTATAAACCAGTAGGCATGATGCATGAAAGCATCATGACGACTAAAGGGCATTGTACATTAAAGCATGATGCCATCCTCAAAGGGTTAACTTTACTTGAAATGCTGCTCCATTGTTATTACGCACGGCAGCCGGGTATGACCTGTAGGTAGGGTTCACTAGTCCAGATGCCCTACATTTTGAGTATGCTTTGTCTCAATCGACTGAGTCTAAAACACTGTGGGTATGTACCAATTAATTTATTGATATTTATCCTTGTAATTAGTCCTCCTTATTTTAATATTGATGGTTACAAGGTTATTTGAGAAGTAACATGTATTTGTGTAGACCATGCTGCACGTAACAGGTCCCCCAGCACTAGTAGCAGACATCACAGAAAGCCGTATACACCGATGCTACGCTGACCGTCAAGGGTCACCAAAAAAAAAATCACTACTTCATATGATTTTTCCTTCACTTTTCTGGGCCGTAATCTGGACAGCAAAAAAAATGACCCCGAAAAGCGTAAAAAAAGATTTATAAGAAATAGCGATATACCGGTATCTTCTTTTGGTGACCCTTGTCGGCCACCGTACTATACACTGTACACGTATGCAGACAGGTGGCGGACATGCACACTATTATGTGGGCTATGAGTCAGGTTCCATGCTTCATGCAGGCCCCATGCAAGCTACATCTACATGCAATATCAACTTTCTGAGAACGTCCATTTTGGCTCAATTGATTTACCACTTTAGTACTTTAATGTTTTTTTGCCCTTTATCGCCACAATGTATAAATGCAGCACTGTCAACTAAGTCGATCGCCAGGGCTACATTCATGCATCATGCCAACCCTACAGGGTTGATACACTGCCAAAGGGTCGGCATGATGCATGAATGCAACCCTGGCGAGTAGATCGAGACTCACCAGGGCGTGCGTTCATGCATCATGACGACAAAGGGCATATCACGTTGAAGCACTTTGCTGCCCTTAAAGGGTTAACAAGATGACCGTCTCCGTACAGAGTTCAGACACCTGGTGACAAAGTACAGAATGGATCCAGATCGCGAATTTAAACGGATGAACTTCGATGTTTAACGTGAGAACGCGAGTAGAAAATATGAACCAGGAATGCAACGGGCAGCGTTACTCACGACAACACCGACTTAGTTGTCACAATAATTACCACGCACGGATTATACACATCACAACAAGGTTTACATTGCATGGTAACATAAGCTTACCACCATTAAATGACAACGCTGTATTAACTATACATCCACGTCTAACAATGGCCCACGGTACTTGCATATCTAACTGTACTAGATGCTAGCTGAGCTACTCTAGTTCCAGGGGAGAGATTTACAACCACTGAACCTGATAAAGTCAAAGACATCAAACTGAAACTAGAGGCTATGAATTCTAGACAACAGCAAATGCAACAAGAGCAAACATTCCAAAATAACTACAACAACAAGTAACATCCTATCAAAAAAGACTAGCCACACTGGTGGTTTTGCATGACCCAAAACTCGAGTCTGCCCGACCGAACTCCAGTTCATGCTATGTCTGACAGTCCGGTCGGGTCCCCCATCAAGGACAACATGCAGGTATGGCAAGGTCTTAAAGGGGCATCATCAATGACAGAATGGAGTGACATCCAGCATGGAGAGGTTCACCAGGCCGACACTAGGGGGTATCGGGGTGCCTGCTGTGGTGGCCAGTCTCCAACCCCTGTGGTACTCCCGTAGTTCTCGTTGTTACAACTAGAGGGCACCACAGAGGGTAAGGGTGGCCTACACTGGTGTGTTTGTGCATGGTAGTGCTGCTTTAACCCTTCATAGGCAGCATACTGCTTTAATGCCATCGTCATGATACATGAATGCAGCCCTGGCGAGTAACTTCAGGTACCATAACGACCCTACAGAGCCGATACCACTTGCATTCCTGTATCATGACGACCATGGGCATAGCACATTAAAGCACTACTGGTATGCGACCATTAAAGACTTCACATTATAACTCCACTCAGGTATTCTGATCATGATAATGCCCCTTTAACAATTTAAGGACGGCATCATGCCTTAATGCATTATGCCCTTGGTTGTCATGATATATGAATGCAGCCCTGGCGAGTGACTCACCAGTGCTGCATTCAAGCATCATGCAGACCCTACAAGATTGAATCATCGTAAATGGTCGGCATGATGCACTAATGCAGCACCGGCTAGTAACTCGCTGGGGTTGCACTGGTGCATCATGACGCTAAATGACATCTTTTAGCGACATGCCGTCCTTAAAGAGTTAAGTAACCCACTAACATGCAGCCATTGAGAGCTTGGCGTAGTGATACATACCCGGTGGTGGTGAGGTCTCCGCTGTAGTGATACAACAGAACGGTGAGGTGTTAAAACAAGGTTAGTTCAGCCAAACCAACATGGCCGCCAGCAAAATGTGCACAGCTAATTCAAGTCAGCAGTCAAGAAATTAATGAATTTAAAAGAAAATAATTTAAATTTTAAAAAAGGTATCTACAGCGACAATGCATTCCACATAAACCGATATTTTCAATTGAGCGATGGCAACTAATGCTATCGGGCTGAATAATGATACAACCCAATAACACTGAATAACACTTTAAGGACAGCATCGTGTTTTAATGCAACATGCCTCTTTGTCGAAAGAATGCTGCATTGGAGTAGTGTCACTGGCCGTCTGTCTACAACCACAGATAAACACAGAGGGGTTTATGTGGTAAGCATCCTTAACCCTTTGAGGACAACTCGTCACGATGCACCCATGCAGCGCTGGTGAGTGCATAGCCAGCACTGTGATGGTGCATCAAGTAGACCATTTGGGAGTGTATCAACCCATGTAGGGTCAGCATGATGCATGACTGCAACCTTGGCACGTATGCTGTCATTAAAGGGTTAACAAGACCAATGTGAATAGTTGTTGTACAAGTGTATCAATACTATCATTCCAGCCCAAATCAAAGTAACGAACAGAAATATTGAGTTGAATATCGGCAATACAAGTAATACCATGCATTAATGCATCCAGGGCGGGGTGAAGATCTCAGGGTTGTAAGTTAATATCTGATAACGATTGACTCTTACAATATGAACAAAATAAACTGTTTCCTATTTTCTCTTTTCTATTAGACACTAAACAAAATTGTAAATGTTTCAATAATTAAGGAAACCAATCTCTTCATACAGCTGTTTGTTGGTAACACAGGCAATAGCCTTCATCAGACAGGATAAATAAACAAATTTTCTTTTAAAAGGAAAAAGAAAAAAAGTACCGTAACAACAAATCCTGAATAAGGACATATTCTATTTATATAGTTGTTTTTGAACATTGTTAGATGACAAGGGCAGTACTAGAAATATGACGTGTAGACCCATTTAAACACATCCTCCTAATTCTTCTTTAGTCTGATTTCAGACCATTTACACAGACGTTATTGTTATACCTGTAAAGGCAGATACCAGTATCACTCTGTATACGCGGCTCTAACAGTATGATGAACGTTGTAAAGTGAATCACAAGGACGGCAAGGCCCTCAGTGAGTCATCATTGCACGGTCAATATATCCCTTTAAGGGCCGCATAGTGCTTTAATATGCCCTGTAATATGCCTACCCTACTGGGATGATAAGTGCATTCTGTTATTAAAATAGTCTGCATCATTGCTGTGTCGGCGAGTACTATAATGACCAGTCTAGCTCGGGAAAGTGGCCTATCTTGCCCATCTCTTAGGCCACACCAAAAAAAAAAGTTGGTCTACGGATTTCCCGCACCATATTTTTGAAAATGCAATTTTTTTTTTTTTTTGAAAAAAAAAGTGTCTACGGATGCGCCCGCACCACTTTTGGAGAAATTTGAATTTTTTTTATTTTTTTTGGGGGGGGGGGGTGGCTTTTTTCTGATCGCTAGCCAAATTTGGGAGTTTGCAAAAATGTTTCCCTCAAAAAAAAAAAAATTGCCCCCGCTCCACTTGATTCAAGGTTAAAATCCGCAGACAAAAAAAATGTTTGGAAACAAAAAAAAAAAAATTTCGCTCGCTCGCACCATTTTTTCTAAATGAAAATCCGTAGACCAACTTTTTTTTTTGGTGTGGCCTTACATCAACATGTTACGTAAGCTGCACTGGGCCCCTGTATCTCACCCTTTCTCAGTGTACTGGTCACCACAGACGCTCTGGGTGTCAGGTTTCATTTCCCCATTTTGGTCAATGGATTGACTGTCATGAGATATAGGGGCCTACTGTGACTACAAATCAACATGAACCATACGACAAATTGCAGTCTTTAAGAATTAAGACCCTGTCCTGGCAGGCGTAATTGACCAGTGCCACCCACACCCACACCCGCCTCCTGGTACATATTGAGATATACAAGAGTGATACAACAACTAGACGTATTTGGTAGGTTTACCATCGTAAATCACAGAGACATTGAAGTCCAGGATTCGAACTTTTATACATATATTATTTATGATTGGAGAGATGACCAAGGCAAACTACACCGACCCTATTATTCTTCTGTTTTATTCTTCAGAACATTTGGATATGGATATGGAGTGGATATGGGACATACTTCCCCATTCCCGAGTGGAAAAATATCTCACAATGTCAGGTCCTATAGAGGTTATATACGAGACTATTCACATTCCGACCCACGCAACATTGAACATGAGAGCCCAATAGGTGGGGCAATTGTAAGGAGCCTTTGTAAGATCTAGACTGGGAAATCACAGCTAGACCTAAATTCTGCCATGTCAGCAAGTTTCACATTTACCCCACATTCTGCAGCAGAGGGAGTATTCAAAAGGCCTCTCTGTGCGGGTCAAATCTCTGGTAGAGGTGTCACGTCTCTCCCAGCAGATTCTTGGTCTTGACTCAAACCCAGTTGCATAAATCAACATTCATTATCCACTGGTTAAACAATGGCTGAATGCATACAGGAAGCAGGGGCGGATCCAGAAGGGTGGTTTAGGGGGGGGGGGGGGGGGGGCACAGCCAAGAAAATTTGGTCTGGAGGAGGGGGGGCACAGGCAGGGTTCTGGACCACATTTCCTATAGGGCTGTAGACTCATACCCAGTGGGTCTGCCATTTAAAATGTCGCTGGGTGCGGTTATCATCATTGATAAGACACACACTGATTGGTACCTTGTCCCTGGGTAACAATCACTTCCAGGGACAAGCTTGTACCCACCCTATCAGCTCTTATCAGTGCGGGCCGCCACAACCAGCTCCAGTCTGGCCTAGGCCCCATAGTTAAGTCATACCAAGGGCCATTTTCAGGGGGTTTAGAGGGAGGGGGACACGTACCCCCCAGGCCACCCCCTGGATCCGCTACTGTTGAGGGAGTCCCAGGGGCGGATAAAGGGGGGAGGGGGAGTCCTGGGAGTCCGGACTCCCCCCTCCCCTTTTGGAAAAAATTGAGATTTTTTTTATGATAATTTGATCCGCAGCGAGTCGCGGCACGTCACTTTTCGGCACTCTGGTGTTTGGTGGACCCCCCCCCCCCCTTTTCAAATTCCTGGGTCCGGCCTAAATACAGAATGCTACCTGCCCCACATCCCATAGTTAGTGTGTGGGGAGGAGCCCTGCCTGAGTTATACCACCTGTCACCAGGCAGCAAGGTGGTGTCATTCTGACGTACGTGGGAGCCCGACACGTGGCATTAACAGTGGGGAAGGCGACTGAGTCGTATACATTTTGTAATACGGTACACCCAGCATATAGACCAAGTCCAGATATTTTGTTCTTAGCTATATCTAGAATCATCTGTGTGAAAATGGGATGGCAATTCCAATTATGTTTGACAGATTTTTTGTGACATTATGTTATCATCTCCACGCATGTTCAATACTGATTATATTCTACATGATTGGTGAAGCTATTATATATAGGCCTCCATGCATGTAAATTATCTTGATATAGGATTCTGTGGCAAAAAAAAAATACCCCTACCTAAGACATTAGCTTATTATTGTACCTCCTATGTATTAACTTGCACCTCTGCTGGTACTGGCCGTGTTTCAGCGCCATGGGCTTCTGAGGGACAGAAAATGCCCAAGTGGACCCTCTTAGTACTCCTTGCTCTTTGTTTTAACCCTGTAAGTGTTTTAATGTATTATGCCCCTTGTCTGCATGATACATAAATGCAGCCCTGGCGAGTTACTCGCCATCATGGCAACAGAGGGAAGAGCACATTAAAGGACTATGCGTGCCTTGAAGTGTTCAACAGGACATTGCATTTGTATTGTTCTGTATTGTCTGTGTGATCGGTGGAAATAGTGCTGCATTGGTGCATCATGCCAAACAGAGCTCCAGGATTTTAAAAAGGGGTGGGGGGGGGGGGGGGTCCAGCCCAGAAGTAGGAAGTTTAGTACACCTAAATTATCAGTGTGGTGTGCGCTGAAAGCGACATGCTTTGATCATTTTAGGGGGTTGCCATGCCCCCAAGGGGGAGAAATATTAGAAAATATAGGTGTCAATTGGTGCAATTTATAGTATTCTGGTCTATCTTAAGGCTGAGAAAAAAATTGAAAAATATAGATGCCAATTGGTGCAATTTAAAGCATTCTACCCGGTAGTCTAAACCAAGGTTGAAAAATATTTGTCAATTGATGCACTTTAAAGCATTGTGGTGAACCCCAAGGACAATTTTGAAAATGTAGATGTCAATTGATGCACCTTTAGTGGGTGCACCATATTAACACAATATCTTATCCTTATCCCCTGAAATCCTCTTCTTCATGTCTAAGATATTGTGCTAATGGGGTGGCATTCCCAAAAATTATGTTTGGTTCAGTAGTTAAGTAGGTAGATGTCCAGGGGTAGCTGTCTTGTCAGCAGTCGGGTACATGCTCAGGGGGCTCTGGGAGTAACCACCTCATGTTCCCTGCCACCTTCTGTAGTTGGACAGTCCCATTCCAACAAGTCTGATCCCCTGCCCCCCCCC